>OU744814.1:8762461-9173465 GCA_916614155.1 Mesoligia furuncula
AAATAACATATAGGTTCTTAAATAAATACATAATTCTAAAATAAATAAACATAAATATATACATTCTCGCACTCAGACCAATAAAAAAAGAAGTATTTTATTGTTGGTCTGAGTTCTCACAGTTAAGAGTAAAGGTAATGCTCTTTTACACGGTATTTGAATTGAGAAATAGACTTCAATTCTCGAACGCAAGGCAGAAGCGAGTTCTACAATATTACGGCATGAACAGAGAAGGCATAAGAATAGTATGTAATACTTGTTTTATGAGGAGGGGATTTAAGGGGCCGGCGGAGCATGCGTAGTTCATACACACGTAATACCAAAATAATTTGTAAATCAAACATATTATTCTTAATACTGTGTATTTATTCCGACAGAATATCTAGGTTCCCAAATATATATTTTGAATGGACACCGATTTAAAGACGAGTTATGAGAAAAAAAAGTTTTCTATAGAAATTCCTCATATCTCGTCTTTATATCAGTGTCCTTTCAAAATATATATGTATTTGGGAATCTAGATATTCTGTAATCCAATCGGAATAAATCGCACTTGATTTACAAATTATTTTGGTATTACGTTTGTATTAACTACGCATGCTACGCCGCGCCGAGGTTCAAGACCGAGAGGAGGGAGAGAGGTTCGAGGTTCGAGGTTCGAGGTTTAAGGTTCAAGGATTTGTGTCTGGCTGATGGTTAAGGACGCGTTTACGAAATGACGCGCTTCAATTTTAGGTATTGAGTCTTACTACTACACGTGCACGGCTCACACACACAGCGACATGCGCGAAGCGGTGAAATTATGAGTAAACTGACACGACTTGATAGTTGAGCCTAATTTTATTTTATTTTTGCCATGTATTTTTTTTAAGTTTACGGTGATTTGTTTTCAAACAGTTTGTAGGTAATGTGAAGTGTTCATATAAGTAGAATGCTATTTACTTAATTTCACTGGACAGTGATTAATCAAGTACAAGTTGCCAAAGTACCCATGTATTAACAATTTGCGGACGAGCTTATTGAAAACAAATATAAAACAAGCTTGTTTTATTCGGTTTATTTCGTATTTTATATAATAAATTTGCTATGGTATCAAATGCAAGTAGGTTCTCGAAAACTGGAAAGAAAATACAGTGTAACTGCAACAGTACAAATGCTACAATATTCATCACGCTAATATTATAAAGGCGAAAGTTTGTGAGTGTGTGTGTATGTTTATATGTTTGTTCTTCACGCTCAAACGGCTTCACCAATTTTGATAAAATTTTGTATAGAGGTAGCTGACACATATAGGCTACTTTTTATCCGATATTCCCACGGGATCGAAACTTATGCGGGTGAAACCGCGGGGCACAGCTAGTTGCTTCATAAATATTTTAAAAATTCGTAAAACAAAAACAACGCAATGGATATTGTTGAACTGTCAAATCGGAATGGATTGCCATTCCAAGTGTGTTACGCAATTAGGGTAACGTACTAAGCAGTGTCGTGCATAAAGGCATATTAGCAGTGGCTACCTCGATAAATCACCATAAGCCTGTCAATTACATTTTTGGCCGTGCAAAGTGACGGATATTGAGATCGCCGATAGTGAGATAAAAATGAAAATCCAAGATGGCGGTTGTAGTTTTTTTTAATTTTTCATCATGGATGTCGTTTTTATGGTTTTCAAGGGTGCTAAAACCGATAGTGATGTCCAAATGAAAATCCAAGATGGCGGCTTTAATTTTTACCGACTTCACAAAAAGGAGGAGGTACTATGTTCGGATGTTTGTATGTTTTTTTTTTTTTTTTTTGTATGTTTGTTCATCGAATACTCCGCCAATTGTCGACGGATTTTCAAAATTCTTTTTTTGTTCGAAAGTATACAGGAAAAGTTTTTAACCACTGCGTAAATTTTTTTTGGTGGCTCAGTGTAAGCAATAGAACACATTTCCATTTTTAGTTTAACACTTTTTTTTTTTTCATTTTTCCTTTTTGTCCCAATTTGAAATAAGCAAGACATGGATATAATTTAATAGTAATACCATGGGGTCTCATTGCGAAGAAAGAAAAAATAGTTCAAAAAAGCCTCAATAGATGGCGTTACATGTATCGATTTGTTTTTGAAGTTTGTGTATCTGTTTAAATTTGACCATAAAAAAAGTATGTCCTTGTTTTTAAAAATCCCCTTATCACAAAAAAAAGGAATAATGGGCTCCTAGTTCCAAATTCCATGATTTTAACAAATCAATGTTTGCTCACTCATTTAATGTTTATTTCCTCCAATATAGATGGCGTTGTTTTCATTTTCTGAGTTTTACTTCACAGCTCAATATCTATATTTCTCACATTACCATTTACCATAGGTATCTATTTTGATAGAATTAAATATTTATTAATATAAAGCAAAATATATTTAGATGTGTAGAAAATATATCTGTGTTAACTTTTGGCATACCTATAGGCCTTGAAGCCATGTCAGAAACATTACATAAAAAAAAGAAATTTTTGTTGTTTTCAAGTTCAACTCAAGGACCATATATTTACTCTAGTTTCAACTTTGAAATCAACGACACGATGACGACGAAGTCTTTTCACATCACTTTGTTTGAGTTTTTGTACCCCACGTATATAGTGACCTGGACATAAATCGGATATTGACACGGCTTTCTTTCTCGATTGACTTTTGGCACGTAAACGGACTCTGACTCTGTTGTTATTACGATTGACATTGGCTTTCCCACCTCGGACACTGGAAATTAAGTAACATTTACGACGACCCGGCTTGTGTTAAAGGACAAGTTTGGCAGGCAACTTTTAATTGTTTGATGTCTAATAGGACCAATATGCGTCAAACATTGTTTGACGTACTGTCTTTATATTTTTTTACAAACTTTTATGTAGTTAACTTTGACGTATGTATCTATCAAATAACAAATGAAAGAAACAACCAGTCTTCTACGAAACCAACAGGATCGCAACTCCGTCCGTGTCAGTCCGCTCTTCGAATAAGACGTATAGAAAGAAGCTCGAGTGCAATCTCGTTAAACTCGCGAGATCTCGCCCTTTTTTCGTCCGAAATCAATCTCGCTAAAAAAAAAGCTGAAATCTCGCGATAACGAGATTGCATCCCCAAATATTGCTACTTAGTTAAGTAATAACAGCTTGTAATTAAAGTAAAATGTTTTCTACACACTCGAAACTGACTCTGTTAAAAAAATTAACTCTCCCTTCTTAAAATCATCTAATTTGCAGCAAATACCTAATCATTTCAAGAGCTGGGTATTTCGATCTTATAAATTTAAGTATAATAATTTGCGTTGACGTTTGACGCCGAACCTAACAAATAACTAAGTCTGCCGGAAAACATGTCCGTTTCAACCGCGCGGCCACCTCATAATATTTGATGAAACTTTGCCAGGAATTAGTGCTAATTTGTTACTTTAAACACCTCTTTTCGTGAATTTGTTACAAAAAAAAAATAAGTCACTATGACAAATAATAGTTGGCCGCTAGAACCGCCACTTGCCGTAGTCATCGCCCGTGATTACACAGAAACTATATAATGCAGATAGACGAATGATGCATCAAAAGAAAGGTATTAATTTGTTCAATTTGCTACAAAAATAAAAAACGTCAAAACGTAAATAAACAAAAAGTTATGCAATATTTAGTTTTCAGGTTACGAGTAGGTAGGTATATCACCATAAATATCAAATTAATAGAGGCTAATGTGTATGGGCAATTAGTTACTACTTTGTTACAGCGAATAAATAGAAAAAAATACTAGAAAGTAAGTTCAATAATTTGTTAGAGTCGATTTTAGTTGGCCGCTCGGACGGCAATATGCCTAAAATACAAAATGGCGTTTATCTCGTTATTAAAAGTAGGTTTAAGCTTAGTTAAAGGACTAATCGACGGGTAACGTGACCTAGTTTGGATAAATATGGCGAATATAACTGCAGCATTCATATTTTATAAGATGCTTACAAAAAAACAGTAGTACCTATGAAACCGTATGAGAGTAGGGTGATCATGAATTTTCACAATGAAGTGAGACTGAATGGTGATTATTGGAATGTTCGATATTCATATCTTATTTTTTTAGGGCGAGTGCTTATATAAATACTTACATTTTAAGTTAAGGCATCCTCTGGCATACTTTATAAAAGTACAAGTCACAAATCGATTAAAAGTACTTTATTCAAAATCAAAACAAAGGCAAAAAATCAAGTAATAAAGTCAACAAGATAAATATATCGGAGAAAGTATGGTGTGTGTCGTTATTATCAGCCATAATTAAACTATGTGTGGGCTACTGTGGGTAAGTGTTGGATAATGCGCAATAGAAAAACGGTTTACAGTTCAAATGAGTTTATAATTTCACAAACAATTTAATCACGCTAGCAAATTACACACTAGGTAGGTACACGACACAACCAGATACGGAACGCGGGACAGTTTCTGAGCACATGTTGTTCGTACGATGTCCAATGTCCAAGAGAGCACCACATCGTTCGTCGAGCTGTCTTCGAGCGTCGACCCCCCCACGAACTCAGGCTAGACTCTGTCAAGCACCACCAGATGGCGCTGGCGTTCCGAATAGTCGTTGTCGTCACACTGCTTCCGCCTCGTTGTCAAGTCAGCTCCCGTACTAATGATGTCTCTGACACGGCCATCCTGCTTCCACACGTCCTCGTGTGTTAATCTGTCAACAAACATACCCGCAAAGTATCACATAGCTCGGTCACTCCTGACCAAATATGGTACAGGCAAAAAACACAATGACAATTCGAACAAACTAAAAAAAATGCAGAGTTCAGAGCATTACTCATTACTTGATTCTCAAATCTCAAGATCACTAACTAAACTAAGCCAATAAAACATCCTTAGAGCATCACAAAACACAAAGCAGGAATCTTATTCGTGGCCTGTGGCTTTTCATCAAGCCCAACAAACCTCACGTTTGTTTCTATGAATTCCTCTGAATTCCGAGTCCCACGGACTCTATGGTCTCTACAAGACCCGACCTCCGCCAGAGACACCCGCGCACCGCGTATCCACGGACTACTAAAAGCAGATACCGACTTCTAACGGACTACGGCTACGAAATGACTACTGGTACGGTCCCGACCAGCCGACCTAAGATTCACCGACTTATCACGCGACTTAATCTCTACTCTGTTTCATCAACAAGACTTTTACTTGGCTTTCCTCAAATTAGTTAGTAATACTCTGATTTTCTGGCATTTTTCGCAACCTCCCATATGAAGACTGATGGATCAAAATTAAAAGGGACTCGACTCTATAAAATTTGTTTTATTTTACGATCTGTTTGCAATAAGCATTCCAATTAGAAACCAAAAATTAGGCTAATCTAAGAATTTGAACTATCTAGTTTCGAGATTACCGAGACCAAGTACAACGTTTTCATACTACGTTAGTCAAAGAAACAAAACCTCAGGTATCCCATTCACGGTCCCACACATTTGTCACATACGCACTACCCGCAGGAATGCCGAGTCGTCCTTGACTCTACGGTCTTGGCTTCAACGCTAGACCCGACCATACTACCCAGAGCTACCGCGTATACCACGTACTCACAATACTGTGGTACGGTCTCCGACCCAATGAACCGAGAACCTGAGTACACAAACTAAAGTGATGCCAACTCATCATCCATTTCGTCTACAATCTCAATTGGTACTTGGCGCTCGGGCATCTTCCGAACACGGTCATAGAGCGTATTTGTCAGTAAGACGACCCACTGACCCAAACTAACATCAACCAGAGCCATGTACCATCGTTATTCACATTACAACAATAATCTTTTTCACTAAAAGCCTTCGACACCTGGAAACCGTCACACGAGTAAACCACTCTAACGCCACGGCGCTCCGGCCGACCAGCAATCGCATTGCTCTCACACATCCAGTGCATGGATCCGTATGCATCACCCTGTGACTACCCACAACTTTACTACGGCCGTTAGAGAACCCCTACTCGCGTGGCTCCCACTACTTAGGCTTGCTCATTGCTCATCATCACTGTGAGCACCATCTACTTCGACTGGTACATGACCTACTGGCATCATTCTTAATCTAACGTGAGAGAATTTAAAATTGCATTGTAAACTAGTTTGGGCTATAGGTACCTAACAAAATAACAATGTAACCATTTTTGCTGTAGTTTACCAGGGAAACATTCAGTACGCGAGTCAAAACAAAATAAAAACGGCTCACCAGATTCGGTAGACAATCCACTCGATGTCATCGCCTCCTTGGCAAAAGTCGCGAAGCTTGCACGGAAAGCACCGTCCTTGATCAGCGACCACTCGCACAGGAGATCCAGAGTGCAGCGCCGTCCGACACCGCCACCCCGCCCGCACACGTCGCCATGCGTCAACCTGTAACCACAAAAAAAACCAACAGCAGTGCATGTTCGACTCGGCCAATTCTGACCACATTGTTATCGAAACGATTACTTAACAAAAATTTAGTTAAAACAATAGCAATCATCGCCAACAAAAGATTCCTTTAAGCCTTAGTAATAATTGGTCAGGAACTATATCAACTTAGATCACATACAACGCTCATGGCCCTGCTGCCGCAGCAGCTAGTGACACTCATGCCACCCATATCGTCATCACCTCAAGTGATACGACCAACACACATCACTTCACATAGAGTCTACGACTCCCAGGTCATTACAAGACCAACACAACAATAGTCTCCTTTGAGACCCTGGTCCCCACTGCACCACCAGCTGCCCATCGCTCCCTGAACAACTCACAAGTGAGTTGCAGTTACGACTACAGACAAGTGCGTACAGTGCGACCTAGCCATGGTATGTGCTCTAACTACTCGGTGAACTCTCGTCACCGTCTTCTACGTTTAACTCGTTAGGAACACTACTTAGAGGCATCTTTCGTACGCGATCGTGAGCATACTAGTAAGTACGGTTAGAATTTAAAACTTTTAACGTATGGGGTCACCATCTAAAACATCAACTACCTTAAGCGGACCTCTGAACTTCCGATCTAACTTACTCTTACAATCTGAACACTAAATCGTGAATCAAAGTTGCCTTTGTCTTATCATAATATTACTTTGCAAGTAAATGTCGGGTAGAAATGTAATAAAATCTCAAGTGGTTGCTCGCTAATCGCAACGCTACATATGATTTCTTCTGTGCTGAATACACGCGTTTGACCAATACCGGTCAACGCAACAACATTATTAACTCGTTTGCAACAAAATCGTAAACAAAACAATACAGCTCACCTTTATTTTCTAATGTGCCTGAGAGTAGCTGTACGACGCAAACATCCTCTCGCTGCTGCTGCTTGCAGCACGCGGTCCACCTCCACCATCTGCCTGGCTGCCACTGCTCGTGCACCGTGCCGCGGCTCATGACATGTCGCGACTTGTCCTGGATTCCCTCACATGCAGCACACGAAGGGCTTCACCGACGGCTGCAGGCTGCTTGGCTCGATTCTTCAAGTCACCCCACGTCACTGGTAGCTCCACGTTACTTCCTTGGCTCCCTTTGTGCGCCTTAATGACGGCCACACACAACAAGTTGACCTCCTTGCAGTGAATTTTCAGCAAAACACAAATCAGCTATCGTACTGTGTGCTGTTACGTTTGCACACGACGCGTCCTACCGTGTGTTCGAAAACAGGATACGACGGACTCAAACGCCGGTTACAGACACGCTTTTTTTTTTCTTTTTAAACGTGGCGGTAGGGCGCAACTGGCGCGTCACTGTGCAAAGGTATTTCTGCATACAGTCTATGCCCAAAACAACATGTACTATGATCGCACATCCGTATCTGGTTTGTCTGGGTCGAACTTGGACAGATCCACACGATTATTTAATAAACTTTCGCATGTTTGCACTTTGTTTTTCAAATGTCAACGGTCAGTTTTACTTTAAGAGTTCTCATTTTGCGCATGAACCAACACGAATCCCAGTTCTGATATCGGAGAAAGTATGGTGTGTGTCGTTATTATCAGCCATAATTAAACTATGTGTGGGCTACTGTGGGTAAGTGTTGGATAATGCGCAATAGAAAAACGGTTTACAGTTCAAATGAGTTTATAATTTCACAAACAATTTAATCACGCTAGCAAATTACACACTAGGTAGGTACACGACACAACCAGATACGGAACGCGGGACAGTTTCTGAGCACATGTTGTTCGTACGATGTCCAATGTCCAAGAGAGCACCACATCGTTCGTCGAGCTGTCTTCGAGCGTCGACCCCCCCACGAACTCAGGCTAGACTCTGTCAAGCACCACCAGATGGCGCTGGCGTTCCGAATAGTCGTTGTCGTCACACTGCTTCCGCCTCGTTGTCAAGTCAGCTCCCGTACTAATGATGTCTCCGACAAATATAAAGTCTTTATTGCCTAACATAATATTTATAAATTAACTGACACGAATATATGACACAGAATGTAGATATATTTTCTTAGAGGTACCTACTTATTATTTCAATTTTAAAAGAATTGTCGTCGTAACAAAAATATGTATTGTTATTAAAAAAATAACATTTATAGTGGCCTATTTTTGTGCCTGGTATAAATTCTATAGTATGTACCAACTAATAAATAATAATTATCCTTAATGTTAATAGTAATCGGCAGTTCAGTGAGTAAAACTGAGTCTGCAGCTCCGATTAAATCAAATGTTATGATCTCGCCTAACTTAAGTTCACCTTTCAACTGTGACTCACATTTTTTTTTTTCACAATTTTTTTAAATAACAACACGTTAATTTATAAATATTATGTTAGTTTATAAAGATTTTATATTTATCTTGCTGACTTTTATTACTTGATTTTTTGCCTTTGTGTTGATTTTGAATAAAGAAATTTTAATCGATTTGTGACTTTTATAAAGTATGCCACAGGATGCCTTAACTTAAAATGAATTTACACAGGGTTACTTTTCAAAGACCAGCCAAATTTAAAAGTGTGGTACAGACCACCACATTGAACAATTTTCTCCATGGGACCAACATCGTAATCGCGAATAAAAATTCAGCCATCCCATACGTTTAGGTCGAGTAGGTATTGAAGTTTTCTATGGGACAGTTGATACATTTTTCGCGATTAAGATATGGATCCCATGGAGAAAGTTGTTCAGTTTGATGGTCTGTAGCATACCTACCCTTAAATTTGGCTGGTCTTTGAAAACTAACCCTGTATAAGCACTCGCCCTAAAAAAATAAGATATGGATATCGAACATTCCAATAATCACTACCTATTCAGTCACACTTCATTGTAAAAAATCATGGTCACCCTACTCTCATACGGTTTCATACTACTGTTTTTTGTAAATATCTTCTTAAATATGAATGCTGCAGTTATATTCGCCATATTTATCCAAACGAGGTTACGTTACCCGTCGATTAGTACTCTCTAAGCTTAAACCTACTTTTAATAACGAGATAAACGCCATTGTATTTTAGGCATATTGCCGTCCGAGCGGCCAACTAAAATCAACTCTAACAAATTATTGAACCTACTTTCTAGTATTTTTTTCTGTTTATTCGCTGTAACAAATTAGTAACAAATTGTCCATACACATTAGCCTCTATTAATTTGATATTTATGGTGATATACCTACCTACTCGTAACCTGAAAACTAAATACTGCATAACTTTTTGTTTATTTACGTTTTGACGTTTTTTTTTTTGTAACAAATTGAACAAATTAAGACCTTTCTTTTGATGCATCATTCGTCTATCTGCATTATGTAGTTTCTGTGTAATCACGAGCGATGACTACGGCAAGTGGCGGTTCTAGCGGTCAACTATTCTTTGTCATAGCGTCTTAGTTTTTTTTGTAACAAATTCACGAAAAGAGGTGTGTAAAGTAACAAATTCGCACTAATTTCTGGCAAAGTTTCATAAAATATTATGAGGTGGCCGCGCGGTTGAAACGGACATCGGAAAACATGTACCTAGCTGTACCATTACTACGCTCAAGAAATCATGCGCTATCGCAAGGCATGCATGAAAGAACGTGAATTTATTATTGCCGAGTCGAGTGACTAACGACGTAAGCTTCAAGGTCACAGGGCGACTTTAGTTTTGTAGTACCTACAAAAGTACAGTATGGTTTTAACGCCATCTATTGGTGATTGTGTAAAATAACTGCTCGCGGCCCACAAGCTAGCGAGTCAACGCTGCTAGCACCATCTAGCGGCGACGTGAGTGAAACAAGCCGGACTCAGCCACTTTAGAAAATAAGCCGAATAGGCCGAAGAAATGACGTAGTTACGGCGGTCACGTTTCTTTGTATGGGATGGGGTATCTGTACGCTAGTATTATATTATCTGTGGTAATACTATGAATGAGCATGAATGAAAACGCGAAGGCCGCAGGACCACGGGGGCGCGGGACGGGGGTGCGGGGGCATGCGGCGCCGGCGCGGCGTTTGATAAACAAAACGCATGCACATGCAGTACGTCACTTGCGGAAGCGGAGGTCGGATGTTCGCGCCGCGTACTAGACTAGCGTAGTGACAATGTCTCATTTTACTCACCGCGAGTATTATGAAATGGTGCGAGTGTATTTGTTAAGCAATGAAAATTTACGAGCAGCACGAAGAAGATACGAAAGGGAGAGCGTACCTCGTATGCGAGCCCAAGGGATCTTCAATCCCACGGTCCCTAATGAGAGAAATAATTAACGCTTTCAATGGAGTAAAAAGTGGTGTTAGTTTCCTAAACAAACTAAATGCTTACTTATTTAAACGTGCACGTTTATGCCTTGAAACCTACCTAAACCTCCTCATTGGAGGTCACTTCGAACAATACCTAGAATATTGTGATTAATAAAATGTAGAGGTAAGAAGAAATTACAAACAATCTTAGTGTATTAGGTTCTCTTTGAAGACATTGTTGTAAGATAGTTGATTCCAATTTTTTTAATACGCCAAAATGCAATTGTTTCAATCTAAATTGTATCATGTCTAAGTACCTATCATACCTAAATGTTTTATTTTGAATGGACTAAAACGTATTACATTTTTACTTATTATGATTGATTTTCTGCATTTTAATGGTCCTAAGCCCATGAAAGTATGAAGGATAAATTGGAATTTACGAAAAATTACGTTTGCAAATAACTTTACACAGTCTAAACTTAAAAAATTGTAGCGCTAAACTGGGGTCAATAATCGCACCGCATAACTCCGCCGCCGTCGCATAGAGCGACCGCGCGTGAGTACTTCTGATAGCAGCTGGCGCGTCAGGCGACCGGTCGACGCGCGGCGTGAATCGAGCGACCGGTCGACGGACTGGCAAGCGACGTCCATAAAATAAATTTCTGAGTAAACAAGTCTCGTAAGCGTTAACTTAATTTTTTACTATTGAAACATATCAAAATAAAAAATACGTGTTTATTAAAATATATTCAAGTTTATTATGTCAAAATTTGCGCACTGGTTAAAAACTTTTCCTGTATAGTTCTGAGGTGGTCCCATTGTCACCAAGTTAGATTCTGATGATGGGATCTTAGAGAAATCGAGGGTAACCCTCAAATTTTATAGGCTCACTTATTGTTTTTCGCATATTTTATGAAGTATTTTGTGTATTTGCGTATGTTTGTCACTATCTCAGGTAGCTGGGCTGATGATGGAAGGTACAGTCGGTGGCCAACATTATCTGACCCACTTGAGTGATAGCGAATTTGAACCTTATCGTGAACATTTGGAACACTCCGTGCAAGTATTTCGATAAATCATGTTGTTAGGCGATTTTAATCATTATATTGTTGTTGTTAAGGTTGAAAGGCTAATGAGTTTCAAGACTACTAAAAAAAACCAAAGCGAGGGTGGATGAATAAAAAAAAATATCGCGCATCAGTAACATTTTAAAGGTGTCTACGGTTAATAGCTAAATTCCGTGATTCATTTTAATAGCTGGTTGTGATTGTGCGATAATGAACTTTATGAAAATATACGATATGGTTCAAATTCTTTAGAATATTGCGTCTGTCATCACAACTAAGATCGAATTTCAAGTCATATTACAAGAGTCGAGTTGGTCTCGTGGTCACTAAGGCAGCTCGATGTTCATTGTTGTCTGCGTTCGAGACCAGGAAAAACATAACAGTTTTTTGTTAGCAATGTTTTGTTTTTAATTATTAAGTATCTATTTTTTTACTATTTTTTAACTAACGAAGTCGGGAAATATCTTTTTAAATGGGCAGTTTGTATAGAAATGAAACAAAATCATTGCAAGTAATAAAAATGTTTATTAATTCATTAAAATATACTTATATAAGTAAGATAAAGTAAGTAAATGCTCTTAGTTCAAAATTAATACATTTTATATCATATTCAAACCTAACCATTTATAAACATTTAAAAAAAGTCATGCTAATGGTAATTGCTTGGAAGTGTGTTATCGAGAAAACATTGATGTATAAATGCGAGAAAATGAAGGAATTTGTGAAATGTTTTACAGATTTATAGCTAAGTATATGCAGTGAATCAACATGTTATTTAAATAGAAAAATGCATTTCCATTTATAACAATAACATCACCACAGAATCTTACATTTTAATAGTTTAGCATTCATTCAATTGAGCATTTACTTACATAGTGTGTTTCAAAATACTTATAAGTAGATTAGTTAGTAGCGAAGTGGCGCACCGTCTCCTTCTATAACTTGCTGTAAGCGGCTACGCATACCGCACACCATGTTCCAACACAAATCTTTTCCTCTCATGTGCTCCCATGTCGATGACACGATCTCAGCCAAAATGTTTTTATTTCGCACTTCAGCTGTGTCCCAATTTAAAACCATTTGACCCCATAGGTTTTATATAGGGTTCAAATCGGGAGTTTTAGATAGCCAGTAAATAACAGTTACACCTTCTTGAGCAGCTAACCAATTCTTCACAATGCCTGCACGGTGGATGGAGCAGTTATCTTGCACGAAGTAAATATCTGTATTTGGATAGGCAATTCGCACAGTCGGCAGCAGGCAGGACGTCACCATCCAGCCAGCAATGTTTTGTATAGTCATTAAGTTGCGACATGACGCTTTGATTACACCCAATTCATTAAAAATACTTTTCACGATTTACGTCAAACGTTTTAGAAATGTTTGTGCGCCGCAGTCACTGTTTAGGCGTTGGTAGACTGACTTATGTCACTTAGATCAATTTAGTATCCATCTACCCTACGACGTAAACTATTACTTCGTCCTACTTATTTGAGGACTTATAGTTTTTTTTTATTTACCCACTTATTTTCCAGAAAAGTTGTTAGGCAAAAATCATATTGGTCGTTCTATAATAATGCAAGAAATAAGTATTGTAGAAATCATAAATGAAAACAAATAAAGAAAGAGAAATTATAAAGAAATTGATAAAAGGTGGATTGTGTTTTCGAACCCACATGTTGTTCGTCGCGAATCCAGCATCGAACCGCGAAGCCACAATGACTGGTTGAGAATACGCGAAATTAAAGATTAGGTAGTAAGTATGGCCGTGTTATTTAAAAGCTTTTCAACTTTAACGACAAGAAGATAATGATTAAAATGGCTTAACAAGATATGCCGGTGGGTCAGGCAATGTTCGGTGGGTCAGACAATGTTGGTCACCGACTGTACAACTCCTTACAAGTAAGAAGTTACTCAAACAGGCAAGGACTGTTTTTACCGACTTCACAAAAAGGAGGAGGTACTATGTTCGGATGTTTGTATGTTTTTTTTTTTTTTTTTTGTATGGTTGTTCATCGATTACTCCGCCAATTGTCGACGGATTTTCAAAATTCTTTTTTTGTTCGAAAGTAGATAGTTCTGAGGTGGTCCCATTGTCACCAAGTTAGGATCTGATGATGGGATCTTAGAGAAATCGAGAGCAACCCTCAAATTTTATAGGCTCACTTATTGTTTTTCGCATATTTTATGAAGTATCTTGTGTATTTGCGTACGGTTGTCACCATCTCAGGTAGCTGGGCTGATGATGGAAGGTTCAACTCCTTAACAGTAAGAAGTTACTCGAACTGGCAAGGACTGTTTTAGTAAATTGTTTTGATGTTTGATAGGGCATTTGCCACATTTGGTCTCATGATCATCAAGTTATGACCTGATGCTGCAGTCAGGATAGTCTGCAGAGTACCTAACTCCTCGACAACTAACAGCAGATATATCGTGTTTAGGCTCGTTGAAAAGGGCTCGATGTGTGCATAAACGTGCTGTTAATGAGGAACACCGAAGTACATAGAGATCTGATGCTGAAGCCAGTCGAGCATCAGAAAAAGTACAAACCTTGAAATTACAGCACCGTAGTCGTGTTTGGGCTCATTTTAAACAGGACTAAATTTTAAGTTCAATGCAATGTTGACATAAGTCTGGCCTGATGCTGCAGCCAGGATTATCAGCATCTAGTCTAAAAACTAATAAATACTTCTTACAGTGAAATACTTTTGCGAGTTTTTCTTCTGTATAATTATCCTAACAAATGTTGCCGGTAGTGGCTAGATGAGAGAAGCAGAGGATCGCGAACGTTGGCGCAAACTTCGGGAGGTCTACGTCCAGCAGTGAACTGCAATTGGCTGATGATGATTTATAAAAGCCTCAATCGTTGCAATTCACGCAATGCCTTTTCGTCATGTGGTCTATTTAGCAATTTGGTAGGCTCCAAGTCGCATAATACAATGTCATACAGCGTCTTTACACGACTAAGCGTAACATTAAACTTGGCCCTTAGCAAAATTTTTCTTGCCTAAGTCTATTATTAAAGTAACTTGAGCATCTGCTCTCGGAAATTATGATTTGGTAAAGTGGAGCTGATGATGAAGACCACGAATGGCACTACTCAATGACAAATATTTCACGGGTTGCGATTCGATTACTTTAATATGGCTGCTAAGCAATTTATGCTCATTACAATGCGTATGGTGAAGTGGAGCTGATGGTGACTTCTCAATCAGCTCCAGTTCTCACTAGGAGAGGATGAGGGAGGTTCTGGTTCTTACTAGGAGAACTCCTCAACAATTAACGTCCATGCATCGGGAAAAGCAATATTTTGTAAAAGGTGATAAGCAGTTGACATTAGGCTATTATAACTTAGATAAATTACAAACAGACCCGCTAAAAAGTGAAAAATAAAAACTTTTTTACAAAAAAAAAACAACCGACTTCCAAAAACACTATAAATAAAGAGAAAAATAACTTTAATTTCGGAAGTCGGTGGCAAAAACTAAAATACAAATCCAAAGACACCGACTTCCGAAATTAAAGTTATTTTTCTCTTTATTTATAGTGTTTTTGGAAGTCGGTTGTTTTTTTTGTAAAAAAGTTTTTTTTATCATGGGTGGTCCTTTTTATGGTTTTCAAGGGCGCTAAAGCCGATAGTGAGGTCAAAATGAAAATCCAAGATGGTGGCTGTATTTTTTTTAAATATTTTTCATCATGGGTGTCGTTTTCATGGTTTTCGAGGGTGTTGGAGCCAATAATTAGGTCAAAATGAAAATCTAAGACGGCGGCTGTAATTTATTTTTTATTTTTATCATGGGTGTCGTTTTTAGGGTTTTCAAGGGCGCTAAAGCAGATAGTGAGGTCAAAATGAAAATCCAAGATGGCGGCTGTAATTTTTTTTATATTTTTTATCATGGGTGTCGTTTTCATAGTTTTCGAGGGTGCTGGAGCCGAAAACAAAGTCAAAATGAAAATCCAAGATGGCGGCTGAATTTTTTTTTTTTAGATACTTTTGTTTTATGTTTTCGATTAGTGACCGCATCTGCCTAGACTAGACCCGGCCTAGTGCCTGCCTACCTATTCTTAAGTTCTCAACAAAACTAACAAAAGAAGCCCAAACTTGGCACACCTAGCTCAGCTCTGCTATTAGTTCCAGTAGCAGTCTTCGAAGTACACCTGCAGGTCACTCCATCAAGTCCGGAGGTAAGGTCTCAACATAACTAAGAAAACGAGCCCATACTCGGCACACCTAGATCAGCTCGGCTGTTAGTTCCAGTAGGAGTCTTCGAAGTACACCTGCAGGTCACTCCATCAAGTCCGGAGGTAAGGTCTCAACATAACTAAGAAAACGAGCCCATACTCGGCACACCTAGCTCAGCTCGGCTATTAGTTCCAGTAGCAGTCTTCGGAGTACACCTGCAGGTCACTCCATCAAGTCCGGAGGTAAGGTCTCAACATAACTAAGAAAACGAGCCCATACTCGGCACACCTAGATCAGCTCGGCTGTTAGTTCCAGTAGGAGTCTTCGAAGTACACCTACAGGTCACTCCATCAAGTCCGGAGGTAAGGTCTCAACATAACTAAGAAAACGAGCCCATACTCGGCACACCTGACTCAGCTCGAATTATTCCGTTCTGATCCCCTGAACCCCCCCCCCTCCACCCCCCTCCACCCCCCCCCCCCCCGCCTCGATCCCCTCCTAGATCGTCTTCTGCGAGGGTGCTGAAACCGATGGTTGGATTTTTATTTTGACCCCACCATCGGTTTCAGCACCCCTGGAAAACCACGAAATTGACACCCATCATGAAAAATTGTAACATTTTTCACATCCGCCATCTTAGATTTTCATTTTGACCCCACCGTCGGTTTCAGCACCCTCGAAAACCACGAAATTGACACCCATCATGAAAAATTGTAACATTTTTCACATCCGCCATCTTGGATTTTCATTTTGACCCCACCGTCGGTTTCAGCACCCTCGAAAACCACGAAATTGACACCCATCATGAAAAATTGTAACATTTTTCACATCCGCCATCTTGGATTTTCATTTTGACCCCAACGTCGGTTTCAGCACCCTCGAAAACCACGAAATTGACACCCATCATGAAAAATTGTAACATTTTTCACATCGGCCATCTTAGATTTTTATTTTGACCCCACCATCGGTTTCAGCACCCTCAAAAACCACGAAATTGACACCCATCATGAAAAAATGTAACATTTTTCACATCCGCCATCTTGGATTGTTATTTTGACCCCACCATCGGTTTCAGCACCCTCGAAAACCACGAAATTGACACCCATCATGAAAAATTATAAAATTTTTCACATCCGCCATCTTGGATTTTTATTTTGACCCAACCATCGGTTTCAGCACCCTCGAAAACCACGAAATTGACACCCATCATGAAAAATTGTAACATTTGTCACATCCGCCATCTTGGATTTTTATTTTGACCCCACCGTCGGTTTCAGCACCCTCGAAAACCACGAAATTGACACCCATCATGAAAAATTATAACATTTTTCACATCCGCCATCTTGGATTCTCATTTGGACCTCACCATCGGTTTCAGCACCCTCGAAAACCACGAAATTGACACCCATCATGAAATATTGTAAGTCTTCAGGGGATCAGACCGGAATAACTCCTCAGCTCGGCTGTTAGTTCCAGTAGCAGTCTTCGAAGTACACCTGCTGTGCAGGTCACTCCAGCAAGTCCGGAACGAAACATGAATTTATAAACCCTACTTACTTCTAGAAAAATTATAAGACTGTGAATCAAATCTTTCCTTGGGTAATAGGTACATACAGAATGCGTGAAGTATCAAGTTTTGTGTGTCAAATATTTTGTATCCGTACAGCGATCTTCTTTTAGCACAAGCTGCTGCTTACAACCGACACAGAGTCCACTCACAACGGCGGCCGAGCGCAGACTAATATTTCATTACAAATATTTGTGCAATAAACCGAGACAGTGACCAGTAAAATAACCCTTATTTCAATCCAATAAGATTCACGTATTACAGCTAAATATGTGAAAAAATAGACTCCGATTTTTATTTTTTTCTGAGCTTATTTTTAACATTTTGATAGTTCTTTTGGCTACCTTTTTGAGTTGAACATGTCTGCTTACATAAAATATTTTAAAATAAATATGTTTATGTTATTAAATAGAAGAAAAATGACCCCAAAGACAGCACGATATCGTCGATTTTGTGTGAAGAGGCAACGGAAATTATTTTTTACTATATTATAAACCACCATTTTCGAATAAAAAATGGCTACCATTTGGAGATGAAAGAGTAATCTATCTGTGGTAATTATTAGTTACATTTGGTTTCGTCTCATTTTCCGCAAAATGCACCGAAAAACGGCTTATTTTTGTCAGATTCGTAAAGGCGTCCTTTAAGACCCGCCTTATGCATACGCTATATAAAACGTCACTTAGCATAATAAGCCTATAAATAGTCCCACTGCTGGAACATAGGCCTCCTTTCTTCAAAAGGAAGTGGGCTGAAATCTACCAGATGGGCCCAGTGACATGTCTTAGATTTTTTGTTTCTAGGACATGCCGGTTTCCTCACGATATTTTCCTTCACCGTTTTGAGAGCAGTGGTGATGAAATTCGATGTGGCACTAAAAATAAAATAAAATATACGTTCACATTCCCACGTCAGCAGTAATTCTTGAACAACGAAAACCGCCAACCCTATGAGTTATAGGCGCTGTAAAAGTCAAATTGTCACAATAGAAGTGCAGATGAATACACCTACCCATCTTTCAGTACCTACCCCCCTACCTACCTTACCACTGATAACAAAGGCGTGATATAACCAATCAATCCATCTAAATCAATGGTAATTTAACACTACAATATCAACTATTCCGTACAACAGACGCGAGCTCAAGTTAATAGTTGCGTCAGTTATTAGATGCTGCGCTTTAGTACTAAGTGTTAATTACAGGCAGTTATCAGGCAGAACAGTCAGATAAGCACGAAGTTAACAGTAGTCCAAAATAACTGCGAAACACACTTTCTATCACAATCCGAAGAATTTGGAAGGACATTCGTAATTCATCTATACTAATCCATATGTATATGTCACAGCCAAAGTAATAAATCTGGATATAATATAATTATATTATCTAGCCATTACTTACAATGTCTACTCAATTTAGATAAACTGATAATTTACACAGAATTAATCACATTAGCGAAGCGGGGCTACGTCGAGGGCACCCCGAGGTTCGGTTTGGTTAGGTTACTTTAAACCCTTTACACAGAAATAGGAGCCCCGCGAAGCGGGCCTACGTCGACATAGGACGCAAGAGCGAGCGAAGGGCACCCCGAGGTTCAGTTTGGTTAGGTTACTTTAAATATAATGACCAGTCATTATGTATAATAGCTATTTAATCACTATGACTGTAACAAATACTAATAATAAAGCTGAAGAGTTTGTTTGAACGCGCTTATCTCTGAAACAACCAGTCTTTTCTGCAACTAATAGCCCAATTCTTGAGGAACGCTATAGGCTATTCAACATCACGCTAGGTCCCTTAGATGCTGAGGAAAAAGAAACAAGTCTGAATGACGGTAAGCGAAAATTTAAGTAATACCCGCGGTATTACTTAAATTTTCGCTTACCGTCAGGTGATACGATGTGACGCGACGGGGTGGGTCGGGGGATAAGAAATTTCATGCAGACGAAGTCGTGGGCAGATGCTAGTAATATTATAAATTTGAAAGTAAAGAGTTACTTTACGTTAAAAGCGCGAAAAGGTAAAAATACATATATTATACTCTATAATATATGTATTTTTACCTTTTCACGCTTTTTACATTGGATTTCGAAAAAAATGGTAAGGGGATAGATCCCAGGGAAGGACATAGAAAACTTTATATCCCGGTAGCCCGTTTCCGTGGGCTGATTTCCGATATATAAATCTCAAGATAGTTGCTTCATATGATTGAAAATCATCTGCTTGACAACGTTGACAAGCAGACGATTTTCAAGACAATATTTATGGCAATGAATATTGATGAATTGTCAAAACGGAACGAGACGCCTCAAGGGAACACGAGTACTATTACAAACTAAGGTTTAAATCTTCGAGGTTTTTCAAACCTCGGAACTATTTTTGTATTGCGAACTTTATTCTGACTGCGGTAAAGTTTTCTTAATACAACACTGACAACTTAGTACCGGACTAAGTTCTCAGTTTTGTATAGAGAACTGTATTTCAATCAGTTGCGGTCGTAGTACAAAAAAGTTGGCTGGGCTTACACCATTGCAAAAAAATCTTGTCATGTTTTGTTATCTGACCGATAGACGCGTCCGTACTGCGATTTCAAATAATCTGAAACAAATGTTAATGCGTCTTCGTAATTGCTTTATCACTTTAGACAGTAATTCCCACTAAAGAGATACGATTTGATATTTGCGTAGGTTTTGACACCTCACATAATTATTCACCCTTCTGCAAAGTGGCATCAAAGTGTATTTTAATTTAATTTCCGGGTCAGATTTTGATGCCCCTTTGCACAAGAATACAGATGAGGTATCCCTACATGAATATCAAATACCACATTCCATTAAAAATCGTCCAGTCTCCTTTAAACTTCATTAAGGTTGAAACTATCTAATTGTCACATAGACAAATAGATCTTATCGTTTTATGACGAGCAAGTGACATTCAACCTTTGGGTGATAAAACAGATCGATTATTACGTAAACGCGTGTGCTTGCGTTTGCACTTATAGAGGAAACAGGGTGTAAAATTCACTCATCCTGCGAATAAAAGAGAGGATCCTCCGACCAGACGGGCGTTTTGTATTGTATATGCTAGTTGTGCGGCAAACACTGCTTGCGCGATGCAAGATTTTGCGTGACGTCAGTATGATGCGTATTTTGTATGTGGCGATGTAGATGGCGCCACACGCGCTTTATTCCGAACTGACCTTCTGAGTTCCTATTTTGTGCTGGTATAGTCTGAATATGTAATGGCTTTAGTTACACAACTGTATTCTATGCACGATAATAACAATGGTATCGAGTTGGTGTCTAAGTTGTGTGTACCCATTGTTTTAGTGACGCGGATGGTGCGATTAATTATATGGCAAGGTTTTGATGAATAACGAATGGTGCAGCGGTTACATTGATTGTTACAAGGCATTGGACTGTCTCGTCTGTCGTAGTGTCTAGCTTATGGGGCTGTGGATCATGAGGTCCCGTGTTTGAATCCCTGGTTGGGCCAGACGTAAGTAAGTGATAGGATTGCAAAAAAAATGTAAGTAACTAGTCAGAGTTAGAAATTGTGTGAAAATTTGTGCCTAAAAATTTGCGTACAATGCGTTGCCGTACGTTGTCGTGCTTTAGTGGCCCAGTGGTAACAGCTCCGACTTACAAGTTGTACAGACGCGTGCACATCAAGCTACCCGAAACTGTAAAATTTTCCCTATCAACTTTGAACCTTATACTTTAGCGATAAAGTTGAAAATCTATTAAAGAAATTTGACAGATTGTAGTAGCTTGTTGTGCTGGCGTCTGCACGTCGTGGATTTGAGCTCAGGCTGGCGCCTTCTATGGTTTCCGCACTTAGTCCTTCAAATAGACCATTGTGTGTGAGGTAGGCGTCTTACTTTGTGTAGGTAATTTATTTCATCACCACTGCTCTCAATAACGATAAAGGAAAACATCGTGAGGAAACCGGCATCCGGCATCTCCTAGAACCAAAAATTCAAAGACATGTGACATCTACTTACCCGAACTCGGCCCGCGTGGTGGAATACGGCCCATTCCCTCTCACAGAGTGGAACCAGCCAAAGCAACCGTCAAATCATACGACGATTCCAAAATAAAGTACTCAGGTATATAGTCAACGCGCCTTGGTACATTAGAAACAGCGACCTTCACCGGGACCTCGAGATCAAACATACACACATCAAAAGTGTCTAGGGATCAACATATATTTTTGCAATAACTTTTCTCCTGATTGATATTAATTAAAATTTTCTTTAAGGATTCATCAAATAAAGTGTTTTCGTTTGTCACAGTAACGATAAACCAAGTCACCTTTGCATTAATAAAGAAATTTGCCATTTTCCTAATAAAGGGATTTTGACATTTGAACCACTAACACAAAAGTTCGAAAAAAAGACTGAAATAACAGTTTTCTTTAAAATTTTATTGGGTAACTTAAACAATTAATAATCCGTGTTTCTACCGCGAACACTAACAACACAAGAACATTGGTTTGGCATACTCAAAATGAGTTCATCCAAATCACGCTGTGGAATGGCCGCCCATGTTCGTTGCAACAACAAAAAAAGGTCTTCTTGCGACTGAATACCCTCCATATTCGGCAGAGCTCTTCTCTGTAGCATATCCCATGCATGCTCAATCGGGTTCAAGTCTGGCGACTGAGCAGGCCAGGGCAGGACATTGATGTTAGCTGCGGCGAGAGTCTGTCTTACAGCTCTTGCGGTGTGCGGTCGTGCATTATCATGCATTAACTGAAATAAGGGACCGATTTGCACTTGTAGAGGAACGATGACGTCTGATACAATCGTCTCAGCATAAAGGAGATGGCATTTTTTGGCATTACTAATTTTGGAAAACTACAGAATTCAAAGCTATTTAAAAAAAAAGCGCTTATTTTTATGTACTCATAGCCAGATTAACTTTATTATTGACAATGGGGATAAAATCTCGATAAATACGAGTAGGTAACTTGATTTGATCGAACACAGAGCGGCCGGATACAAGGTTTATTTTATTATTTTTTACTGCCTTCAAAAAAAGGAGGTTTTACACCGCATTATATTGTAGTTTTTGTTTCAACCTCCTTACCCTAAACATGAACACCCACGAAAACCCATAAACATGACTCTTTAGAAGATGACATTTCACGTCATGTTATTTATTTTATTTCGACAACTTCACAAATCACATTCATAGATAAAAATACTAAATGCACAAGTCACATTCGCTCGCTCGCTACTGTTTTGTGCTGGTTTTGTGCTCCCAAAGTTTTACGTGAATCATTTCAACGACCTGGCTTGCTTTTGGATTTCGAAGACTCCTACCTTTCTGAACAACCGTTGCGAGACTTGGACCTCTATGTGTTTGTGTGTATAACATTACGAGTCAACGTGATGTCAACCACGGACCGCTGCCTAAACTATAACTATACTATCTACCTTCTTGTACCGTTGGGCACCGACAGGTGTGTGTCAATTGTGGACCTTCTACAGCACGTTCCAGAAATCACCAATTACGGAGTGATCCGGACAGAGAACGAGGCATATATAGTGATTCGAGAATGGAATGGTACTTGGCATGGGCACGGCATCAAGCTAGCCTGTCTCCCCCTGCACCTTTCATAATATAAGTATTGCTTATGATGAATAAAATATTATGATTAAATACCTACTAGTTTTTTATTGTACCTACAATAATCCTGTCATCCTTAGGTAATTGCCATTATATGCTTAGATTCCGATAAGTGAGTCTTTAAAGTCTCCTGAGTTTTCTGTGACTACCTACTATGTTTAATTAAAACTGACAGAATACGCTTAGGCTGCGTTTCCACTAGAGATGAGCGAGGATGCTTAGGTTAAAACTAACCAATAACAACGCTAACTTAGTTCAAGCTATGAAAATGAAGCGATGTTATTGGTTTGTTTCACACACATCCCTCGCTACGCATCCTCGCACATTTCTGGTGGAAACGCAGCCTTAGACTGCCATTAGGTCTTTAAATGATCAGTGAGTAAATCTTTGAATTAAACAAACTTCAACAACTAGTTATCATTTTTCAAGTCATTAAAAAGCATAATTAATTAGCAATATGTTATGCATACAATAAACATTTATGCCTTAAAATAGTAATAGAGGTAAAATAACCTAAAATGAATGCACTTAACCTCACTTTTACAAAAATTAAGATTTCTCTTTAACCCAATTGTTATTATTTTTTATTTATTTTTTTAACAAAAGCTCTTAATATTCTCTTTCAAACCATGCCACTTTTATTTTTGTAGTAACTAAAAAAGTTTAATGCCAGCGTTCTATGAACTTCTGCCATTCTCCTTTGAGCGTTGAGGTTGCCTCTGATCCAAATCAACTCAGTTCTTCCGCCGATCCAAATACCCGCCCATACCATGATGGTTCCACCACTATAAGGATGGACTTCCTGGCAGGATTTTAATCGCTGTTGGCGTCCAGGGGTTCTCCAGTGTCGTATACGTCTTGTATCCGGTCTCATACCAAAACGAGACTCATCAGAAAAGCACACGAAACGCCATTGTTCTTCTGCCCAATTTCTGTGTTCCAGAGCCCATTGATATCGAATCCTACGATTGTGCATTGCTATAGGTGGTACCCGTAGCGGTCTTCGGGAATGAAGGTTCACTTCATGCAAAATGTTATAAAATGTTATAATAAAATACCATTCGATATTCTTCAATTAAATGAGAAGAAATTTAAAACATGCATTAAACGCACACTATGTAGACAAGCATATTACAAGGTGGATGATTATATCGAAGATAAAAATGCTTGGCTTAATGCTGGTCCTGCTCCACAGGCACTTGGGCTCACTAGTTAAAATTTCAATATTAGGAAGAGGTGCTTCCCTTTTTCTTTTTCAATATTTCTGACATTACTAACATAACTTTTTTATTTTATTCAATCCAGTTTTAATTGTTGAATACTGCAATATTAGATACCTCTTCCTGTTTGGTAGTAAATTATATTAACATCTTAAATAAATTGCAAACTATAGTTTTGTATAATTTAGAAGCATTTTTTTTTTTAAATTTTGTAAATGTAAGAACCATGTTTCCGTTTATTATGATTTTTTTTGTTGTTGACTTGAAAGAGCATGACAGTTGAGAACGTGTCATGCTCACTTAAATGTCTCACCGATGGTGGCGCGTGTGTTGGATTATTCGGTTCCCTACGAAATGGTTGAGCTGGATGGTGCTGATCCACGCGTCATGTTCGTGAACGGATGCCGTCGGTTGAGACTGGTCATCTCTTAACTGCCAAGGCTTATTTTTAATCTTATATTTTGAATTGTTTCTTCATTTGTCTTTTCTTTTTTTTTTTACATTGTTCTCACATATAGAAGCAACAAGAATAATGTACCCAGGATTTTGTAATAACTTGATTTAAAAGAGTGTCCATGGAGTTTCTTGCCCGTTCTTCTCCATAGAGATCTACGTTTTGGAATGGGCAACTAGCTTCAACTTTCTGACTAACTGACAGACTATTTAATTTTGACAATTCAAAAGTGCCTGTACAAGGTTTAATTGAAATAAATGCTTTGAGTTTGAGTTTGAGTTTGATGCAAGCGGTTTCTGACTGTTTGGTCGCTAATTAAGTTCCCTGAAGAGTGATGAAGCCTCACGGCTAACATCATGGCGGTTATTGTTGGAGCTCTTCGAGTTAAGATTTGAATGTATCGGTCTTGTCTCCGTGTGGTGCAGCGATACCGTCCTCCATGGCGCTCAGCCACGGTACCAGTGCTTCGGTAACGTGTCCAAAGTCGACTGATAACACTCTGACTTGTATTCAGAGCTAAAGCCACAGTACGTTGCCGGGAACCAGCTTCTATCATTCCCACGGCTCTGAGCATTTCTTCCCTGCTTAAATGACGTCGCCGCTCCATAATAACGTTGGTTTTAATCAGTAGTAGGGAAACAGTAGCACTAATAATGTCTTCAATGCGTTGTATGTTTTTATAGGGAAAATATTGACAGCTGATTTTCATCTTTTACTCGAATTTGATTCACAGTTCCTGATTCAAATTATGAAATGCACCAAAAAGGATCCATATAAATTTATAAAATCATAAATTTATTACAAAGCCACATCTCAATCTCAAGAAATCCGCATAAAAATGCTTGATCCCTAGACACTTTTGATGTGTGTAGTTATACGAAAATATGCAGAAGCTCATGAACACAGGCTTTATCATCACGTGTATGTCGAGGCGATCCAACTCCTTGACAACACTGAATTAGTGCGTAGACTAAAAAGGGTAAAACCTTTTGAGTTAGTTTAGTGCAGTGTAAGTGAACAATGTAGTGTAAGTGCTGAATCCTATACAGAACACGTGAATCAAGTGTCTTCCCCATAACTTATAGTGAATAAGAAAGACGATATTGGACGATTTCTTAATTTTATAGTTAGCAGTTTAAGTTATATTTAAATTACTTATTAGCTAATAAGAGCTAATAGAGCAGTGGTGGCCAAGTGGTAACGGCCGCGACTTACGAGTTGTAGGTCGTAGGTTCGAACCCAGACAGGCGCTTTACTTTGTGTAAATTATTTCATCACCACTGCTCTCAAAACGGTGAAGGAAAACATCGTGAGGAAACCGGCATGTCTTAGAACCAAAAATTCGAAGACATGTGCCATCTGCCAATCCGCACTGGGCCCGCGTGGTGGATTACGGCCCACTCCCTCTCACAGAGAGGAGGCCTGTGTCCCAGCAGTGGGAACATTATAGGCTGATTATGGTTATTAGCTAATAGGCTAGATTGTAATGTACTTAAATAAAGTATCACCAACTGTGTTACTTTATAAAGGAAAAAAAAAACAGAGTGGAAGCCTGAAGAACGTTACAGACTGATTAGCTATTGCATGCGAATATTCTAGGTTTACTAATAACTAATACGACTGTTTATTACGAGCCTTTTGAGAAATCAAAACTTCTTGAATAATGAATTTGCACCGACAAAACAAATTATGAAACGTCTAACTCCACTCCGCAGAACAGTTTCAAATAACGCCGTTGTTGAGCTTTGATATATTACAGAAAATCTTGTATATCACTAATTATGTACATTTATAATACCACCAAATTATTTTGGATAGGAAACCGCCACGAATTTGAATGAATTAATTCAGTTTTAGATTACACTGCGTGAATAATATGGAAATACAGGCTGTTTGTGGCATAGAAAATGAAGTTTATGACCAGCTAGAGATTGTCCTTGAGTAATGTAATGATTTGAAGTTGATTATTTTTGTAGGTCACGCTGTACGAATGGGACCGGTGTGGAACCTAAGATAGAAATACGCTAGTACGATACAACTACATTCAGAAAGCAAAGCTCATAGAAGTCTCTATTCCTAGACAGCACGTTTCGCCGAAAACTTTGTTGATAATAAACATTGTTCGTAGATATCTCGGTCCATAGGAAGCACTGTTGACAGAGATCTCTGTTCATAGATAGCACTTCTTGCCGTAAACTTTGTTCATAGAAACCACTGTTTTCAGATACCTTGGTTCACCTTGCCCCCCTTATGGCTCTTGGTATGATCGTTCATCCACGGCCCGACATCAGCAAGCGTTCCCACGGTAGCAAGAAAACATTGTTTATGGAGAAGGAGATCCACATTCAATATTGCATAGGTTGAAGTAGGTAGGTAAATATCAACGAATCGACCTCTTATTCTAAAACTATAGCGAAGAAGTAGAGTAATCCGTACTTCCTTATTCCATACTAGCTTCCGCCAGCGGCTTCGCCTGCGAGGTAAAATAAAAACTATCCTGTGAAGGACATAGGATCGTTTTTATCGACATACCTACCCCGGGATGCAATGTATCTCTCTGCCAAATTTTATCGAAATCCGTTCAGTGGTTTAGGCGTGAATAGGTAACATTCAGACTGACAGACACACAGACAGATAGACGGACAGAGTTACTTTCGAATTTATAATATTAGTATGGATTAAAAAAAATACGTTTACTTGTCGCAGAAACAGGTGCACATAAAAAGATAAGTGAGTTAATACTAAGATTATAATTAAGAAAGTAACTTTGTCTGGCACATAGGTAGACCACGAATTAGATTAGAAAAGGATACTTTTATCACGGTAAAGCGTTCCCATACGATTAATAATTTCCGACCTCTACACGAGTGGAGCCGCTGGAAAAGCTAGTAATTAAGGGGCTTATTTATAAGCGATGATTAAAGTTAAGTGACTTTTAAGCGTCAAAAATTTATGTACTTACCTTTAAATTTAGTACCTACTTAACTTTAAGCAAGGCGAAATTGTCCTGACAACCTCAAACGATCCCCATCATCATTTGCCTAGCCTTTTCTCAACTATGTTGGGGTCGTCTTCTAGTCTAACCGGATGCAGCTGAATTTCAGTATTTGGGTATTTAGTCTGAACGGCCCAAAGCGAATGGACCGTGGGCCATTCGACCGTAACCAAAATAGTTTACGTTCCAAAGGACCGGTAACAAAATGATTTCAAAATTTACGTGACCGTCCCATAAATCGCAAAAAAAATGTTTGAGGTGAAAAAGTTTGTATAACTCTATTAGTTGGCAGAGTCATATCAGTGGGCGTTCGTTTCTTAATTTTATCAATATTGAACGTGCTGTACTTTGTGCCTCAGAAAATACCTTCACTTCTTTGAAATTGCTAAATTTTTAAACATAACACCACACCTTTTATCCCCGAACGGTTATACGAAGGTGTACCATAGAACATCCATATTTCGCAAGTTACGTTTAAGGCCCATGCATTACGGAGCGAGACTATTGCCACAGAAATTCCAGATGAAAAAACTCAAAAACACCTTGTACGACCAGGATATCGAACCCAGGACCTGATACTCAGTAGTAGCACTTGCGCCTACTAGACCAACATAATCAGCCTATAATGTTCCCTCTGCTAGGACGCAGGGCTCCTCTCTTCGAGAGGGAGTGGGCTGTCATTTACCACCGAGGCCCAGTGCGGGTTGGTGGATGTCACACGTCGTCGAATGTTTTGTTCTAGGACATATCGGTTTCCTCACGAAGTAAGGAAACCGGATAGTAAGAGTCCTGTTACATTTTTTACGCAAATTCATGATTTTTGACGCTGTAATTTTCAGCAGTTGTAAAATATTTTAATTATTTGTTTAAGAATAACGATAGTACTATTCTCTTTCTTGTAAGTTGCAGTTACACATTTTCACTTTTCTTTTCGTGTAATTTACTATAAATATTTTACGAACACAGTTTGCAAGAAAAACCGTTGGCGATGGAACTTTGACGCTCAAATTCACATTGTTACATTCAATTCTTATAAATGCTAAAATTATAAAAAGATACTTTGAATATTTTACTTGTTTATTGGAGTTCTAGAATTCCTTTAAATTCCTTGAGTTTTTATGGATAAAATCGTAAAGAAAGCCTAATTTAAGCAATAAATGTCTTGATTCAGCGT
This sequence comes from Mesoligia furuncula, assembly GCA_916614155.1. Lineage (NCBI taxonomy): Eukaryota > Metazoa > Arthropoda > Insecta > Lepidoptera > Noctuidae > Mesoligia > Mesoligia furuncula. Next base: position 8,791,416 of record OU744814.1, read on the forward strand.
CCATTACACTCTAAATTAACGCAACTTTATCAAATAAACTAATATTATATAAAACTTCAATCTACAATGAATACGTTTCATTAGTTTTCGTTTCTCAATTTAATAAAACAAAATTGCAATAAATAAAGTTAAAATGCTATATATTCTGCGTCAATTCGGCGCGCCCCTCATTCCCGCGCAAGCGCTTGACGAGGTAGGACCTGTCGCCGAATTTTTGGCGCGCAATCGTCCGGAGATTGCTACTATTATCGACTCGTGTACGCCGATCGACATAATTTGATTTGCGTTTACGATCCGTAATAGGACTCTTCACTCCGTTTTGAAAGCTATGATGCTATAGCTATAGCTATAGCTTCATTTTTTTATGATTGTTTATATGAAATTAAATACACTAACTAAGTAAAGTAAATCATGTAAATCATGGGTGAACTCGACATAGATTTAAGAAAAACTGTATTTACGTTAGTCTTTATATTATTGAATAAATTTTATTATTACTATTATTATTATTAAAGTGCCGGTTGAGCTGGACACCTTTAACAAGAACAGGAGGCCTAAAAAGGCCACTTTGGGGGAATCATAAAAGGATAAAATTATGAATTGTAATATGCCGAAGACAGTCCGTGTTTTTCTTTTTTTCGCTGCACTACTTAGGTAGGTATAATCAAAGAGATTGGGGTTGGATTTAGATCAGATTGATTGGTTTTTTAGTACAGACAAAAAAATAACTGAAAAATGCTTCACCAATGGGATTTGATACGATTAACTTAACGGTTAATTGCCAAAGTGGCCTTTTTAGGCTCCCTGGTCCTTAGCAGCTTTGAACAGAGAGAAGTGGAAATAGAGCAGGGAGGCCGTTGCCCTGTAGTGGGACATCATACTCGTAATAATACTCCTCATAAGCAACTCAGGACATGCCCCCTTGTCGCTACGTCACTCTGTGCTAGCGACCGTAGCCGTAATTGCCATTTTATCCGTGTATATGTTACCGGCCAAACCCGATTTTAGGATGAACTAGTTTCGCCTAGGCCAAACCAGTTCTCATTCGCTTGCTCTTGCATCCTATGTCGACGGAGCCCCGCTTCTCGGGGCTCCTATTTCTGTGTAAAGGGTTTAAAGTAACCTAACAAAACCTAACCTCGGGGTGCCTTTCGCTCGCTCTTGCATCCTGCGTCGCCTTTCGACCGACCGCAACCATGCAACCCGTGTAGGGAGAACTAGTTTGGCCTAGGCGAAATCAGTTTATCCTAAAATCGGGTTTGGCCGGTAATATATAAAACATTGCTCAGGCAGGGGTCATAGTTCTTCCACAGTTCTTGGTAACCAGTCCACTTTAGCCACCCAAACCCATAGTCCAACTTTTTATTTTTCCATAACCTGCAATTGCAGGTTATGGAAAAATAAAAAGTTGGACTGGTGTAGGACAATTGTCCTACACCATTCGGGGGTTACCCTTGGGTGCACATGCATAGTGCATACAGGGATAATCGTCGGTTGGTGCCGCATTTCATTAAAATTTCTCGTACGCCTTCCAAAGGACCGGGCCATGGTCCCCAGATATGTAAAAGCGTAAATATTATATTAGAAACGTAACTAACTTGAAGGGCAAATGTTTGAATTGTAATGAAATGTAGGGAAAATGTTAATTTACTTAGGCGTAAAACACAGGAAAATCACATTATGTTCAACATCCTAACTAATATTATAAATGGTAATGCCGCCAGTCTCTTGGGTACATTACCAGTCGACAGTGATGCGGACGAGTTTTTCGACGCTATTTTCTAGTTTCTGTATAGTTTTAGTTAAGTTAGAATTTAATTTTGTTATTTTAAAATCGATTAAATAATTAAAAGAAACTAAAAATATTATAAATGTGAAAGTTTGTGAAGATATTTGTGTTTGGATGTTTGTAACTCAATTACGCGTAAACCTTTGATCAGATTTAAATGAAAATTGGCACATATGTAGATAGACCATTTCCTGGATTAACACATAGAATACTTTTATCCCGATATTCCCACGGGATCTAAAATTACGCGTGTGAAACCGCGGGGCGCTTCCTAGTATGAAATAAAGGCTAGTATTTTACTCGTGTTTCCGATTTAAATTTCATATGAAATCAACGCAGACACAGTGAAATGCTAATACGAAATGTTATTAAATTGAGACAGAGAAAATTTGGAATTCATTTTGCGTTGATAGAGGTGCGTTTCCACTAGAAAGACTTTGTCTTGATAAAGTTGCTTATATGATGAGCTTAAGTCGAATTGTATGTAGCAGAGATTAAGTCTTTTGAAACTGCGTTTATTCGTATATTGCCAAATATACTACGGTGTGAGAATTTTTAAAGATGAGTTATGAGAAAAATAACTTTAGAGAAATTTGAAATTCCTCATGTCTCGTCTTTATATCAGTGTCCTTTCAAAATATATATTTAGCAACCTAGATATTCTGTAATTCAATCGGAATATTATGTTTGTATGAACTACGCATTAACATGCGTAGTTCGCCGGCCACTTAAAACTAAAAATTACGAAATAAAAAAAATGATTTAAAAAAATTAAACCGACTTCAAAAAGAAATTAACACAAAATTATGAAAAAACTTTAATTTCGGAAGTCGGTGGCAAAAAACTAAATGTAAAATACAGATCCCAAGAGAGAGTTCTCGAATCGGTCAAGAGATGGCGCTGACCTAAAACTGCAATATTCTACACCGCAGTGTACAGAGTTAAAATTCTCTGACAAATAAAGGCCTCGCCGATGAAAATTAAAAAAAATATGATGGTACGGAACCATTGGTGCGGGAGTCCGACTCGCTCTTGCCCGGTTTTTTTTAAATTCAATGTACATTTTTGACTTCTTTACTATTTTTATTATATTTATAGATATAGATCGATTAGATTATTATGCATGCCTCAACAGATTCATACGGGTATGATAATGTATGTAGTGAGAATGTCTATCCACTATGACCCAGCCCTCAACAAAAACCCCTCCTAAGCTCGTTCGCTCGATAAATAACCGCAAAGTCGCCACAGTGAAACCGTACCATAAATCACACGAACCGCCTCACCCGCGCTAGTACGAGATTTGAGTTACTCATGTATTGAACACTCCCAAATCAAGTACCCAGGTACCCTCAAGACTTCGCAGAATGGAATATTCAAATAAGATACCCACAAAGAAGCTAATTTTAATGAGAATATTATAACGAACCAATAAGAATTTCAAATTTTAATATTACGTAGGTATTTACGTTTCTCTTTGAGTATTTCTTTATGGTTGATTGTAAATAGATTCCGTATCTGACACATTTGATTTTTTATTGGAATGCGTTTTGACTGCTTTAGTAGCAATGTTTTTATTAAGGGTTCCCTATCAGTTTTGCGGACTAAAAACAGAAAAAATAATTTTTTTTCAGCGCAAATTTCTCAATATCCTTAATTTATCTAGTTTTTTTAAAAATACACAATTATTTATCACCTATCTATCTAGTAAGTCTAGGAATTTAAGTTTTGATAACTACTTAATAAAACATTCGTTTATAAGGCACTATTTAGATATTTTACTACAATTGAATTAGTAGTCAAAATAAAAATATAAAAATTGAGTTTGGTAGATAAACACCTCAAATTATAAAATATTTAACGCTTTTTGTTATCACACTAATATTATAAAACGTATATTATAATATATTCAAACGGCTTGACCAATTTGGATAAAATTTGGTATGGAGGTAGCTGACAACCTGGATTAACATATAGGCTACTTTTTATCCTGATATTCTCACGGGATCGACATTTACGCGGGTGAAACCGCGGGGCGCAGCTAGTTTTCAATAAATTCTTACGCATAGACGACGGTTTTGCGCATGACTTTATTGGGTTTTTTCAGCGTAGTCAACATTTATTTACAAGTACTAATTCATTAAACTTAAAAAAAATAAATCGTACACTTACTAATATACTATATGCCTAGTATTTAGGATTTTTTTTCAGATCGTTATTTGCTACCAGTTAGCTAAAAAAGCAATCGAAAAACTCGGTGTTTCGTGATTACGTAAAAACTTGTGTTAGTTTTTTTTTTTGGAATTTATATTAAGTAGTTATCAAAACTTAATTTCGTACACTTACTAGATAGATAGGTGATAAATGCTTGTGTATTTTAAAAAAAACTAAATAACTTAAGGATATTGAGAAATTTGCGCTGAAAAAACCAGATTTTTCTGTTTTTTGTCCGCGAAACTGATAGGGACCCTTAAGTCTTTCGCATAGTTTTGATTTCTTGACAATCTTTGATGGAAACACGTGCAACCAATCATTATGTAATTCTGTTGAATTCTAGACAGGATTACATATTATTTCAGAAAGACGAGTGCTTTCCTTAGGAAAGCACATCGTGAGGAAACCGGCATGTCCTAGAGCCATACATTCGAAGACATGTGACATCTACCAGACCGCACGGGGCCCGTGTGGTGGCCCAATCCCTCTCGAAAAGAGGAGCCCTGTGACTAAGCCGTTGGTCCCGGCTGTCTTACGTGGTTCTTTGACCGTTGTTACGGGTAGTCAGAAGCCCGAAAGTCTGACAACCAGCCTTACCAAGGGGTATCGTATGGGTTATTCGCACTTCGTACCGCGTTCGCAGTTGGTCCCATTATTACCCAGTAGCTGGGTTGTGGAGGTCAGATAGGCAGTCGTTCCATGTAAAATACTGGTATTCAGCTGCATACGGTTAGAGTGGAAGCCGACCCCAAGATAGTTGGGAAAAGGCTAGGCAGATGATGATGAGTTATGTAAGCATATACGAGTACATTCTCGCGTAATTCCATAGTTTAACTAGGTCAGATAGGCAGTCGCTCTATCTAAAATACTGGTACTCAGTTGCATCCGCTTAGAGTAGAAGCCGATTCCAACATAGTTGGGAAAAGTCTAGGCAGATGATGATGATGAACCAGTAATATTGTATTGGAAATATTGAACGTAGGTACGTTATAATGTCTCCTAACAACATTAATCACGAAGTTTGTGGGATACAAAACGTGATTACTAGAATTCCATTAATATATTTTGTCTAGAAAACCATGTGAATTTGTTTTGAAAACCTTGCCAATATTAGTTCTGTGGATTCAGCGAGACAGTACGTGGTCAGACTAGACAAATAGATCTAAAAACAAGATAAATAACTGAATCCAAGCAGTGCGGCGTGGGTGGGTAGTAATTTTAGATTAGGTGTTCCTTCGTTTGTGGATAAAGACATAGCTGGTTTGAAATTGTAAGACCTTCCATTTGATGTCGAAATGCAATATAAGCTCATGTAAGGATGTCATTTTGATTACGGTTGTGTGTATAAGAGTAAGGAGAGACCAAAGAAACGATGGATGGATTGTGTGAATGATGATAATGGTTAGAAAGGGGATGACTACCGAGATGACGACTAATAGAGAAGTATGGAAGAAAAACACATGTTGAGCCAACCCCATATAAATTGGGATAAGGACAGGGAGACGATGGTGATGGCGGTTGTATGTTACGCACACTCGCACTGCACAAGTTACACAAGGTGATCTGTTGAGATGGATTCTTTTCAAAACTGACCGATCACAACGGATCCTCCTGTATATATTATTTTTTTATTTAGAATCTATATTTTTAGGGTTCCGTACCTCAAAGAGAAAACGGAACCCTTATAAGATCACTTCTTTGACCGTCTGTCCATCAGTCAAAACGCTTTTTCTCAGGAATGCGAGGAGTTATCAAATTGAAATTAATATCAAATATTAAGAGCGGCAATTTCTTGAAGCAATGAAAAAATCAAACTTCTAAGTCAACGCAATCAAAAGATACGGGCGTTTATGTTCCGGAATCAAAACCTATTGAGTACTTTCTGTTGACCTAGAATCATAAAATTTGGCAAGAAGCAATATCATCTAGCACAAGTAAAGTAAACAATACGCTAACCGTAAATTTGTAGTTAATACATTACAAAAAAAAATTCAAACTATTTACTTACGTGCAAATTTCTACGGAGCCACCGGTGCGCGAGTCCGACTCGTACTTGACTGGTTTTTTTATTTAATATTCATATTCCTCACACAACTCCTTCATATTTTATTTGACCTTCACCTCTCTCTCCATCCATCAACATTTATGTTCACTAAAATAGTACCGGCGCTAGCACATCAAGCTACCCGAAACTGTCAAATTATCCCAATCAACTTTGAACCTTACGCTTTAGCGATAAAGTTGAAAGTCTATTAAAGAAATTTGACAGATTGTAGTAGCTTGATGTGCTGGCGCCTGTACATAATCAGCCTAGAATGTTCCCACTGCTGGGACACGGGCCTCCTTTCTGTGGAAGGGAGTGGGCCGTTATCCACCACGCGGGCCCAGTGCGGGTTTGTAGATGTCACATGTCTTCGAATTTTTGGTTCTAGGAGATGCCGGTTTCCTCACGATGTTTTCCTTCACCGTTTTGAGAGCAGTGGTGATGAAATAATTTACACAAAGTAAGGCGCCGGTCTGGGTTCGAACCTACGACCTACAACTCGTAAGTCGCGGTCGTTACCACTAGGCCACCACTGCTCTAAAAGACTAAAAGTCTGCCACTAAAAGAGTGATGAATACAAATGTTTATGGATGGAGCGGGAGGAGAGCAAGGCCAAAGAAAAGATGGATGGATTGTGTGAGGAATATTACTACTAAAAACCGGGCAAGAGCGAGTCGGACTCGCTCACCGAGGCGAGGGTTCCGTACCATCATATTTTTTTAATTTTCATTGGAGAAGCCTTATATTCATCAGAGAATTTTAACACTGTGCACAGCAGTGTAGAATATTGCACGTTTATGTCAACGCCATCTCTTGACCGATAGTGTAACTAATGTAACTTTTGTTGATGATTTCTGAAAAAGTGTGCTATTTAGAGACTTCGTTTTATTTTTCCTCTAATCTTTACATAAGCTTCTATCACATAGAATAATTTCAGATTTTTGTCTATGCAAACTTCGGAGATAAGGGGGGGGGGGGGGCACGGTAAGGAAAAATGTTTCAGAATGTGCAAACTGCGCTCTTTCATATGATACCCCACATGCCCCAGTATCCATTAACTTCGAATTTTTCAGACCCCCTTTCGGTCCCTGTTGCAAAAAATATACATATATTTTTATTTCTTTCTTATTTGCAGAACATTTGGGCAAACGTCATCTAAAACTATTCCAAATTTCAAGTTAATAGCATTAGTAGTTCTTGAGATATCCAGCTGTGACAGACAGACAGACAGACTTAGTCTCACCATAAGAGTTCCTTTTTTACCACTCTGGTACGGAACCCTAAAAATACTGAGTTATTCCGGTGAAAGAGAAGGGACTGAATGCTACCGTGACGGTTCCCGCGGGAGAATGGAAGAAGAACACGTTGACCCCAAGTACCATGGGACAGGGCAGGAAGATGAAATATTTTTGTACTCATATTTTGCTAAATAATAACAGCCGCACAGGTCGATCGATCAGGTTAAGCTATGCTTGCCGCTGTTGGTCTGTGGATGGGTGTCCATCTTTACATACCTTTATTGACCCCTCTGTGCCTCGGAAAGCACGTTAAGCCGTTGGTCCCGGCTGTCATTCGTGGATCTTTGACAGTCGTTACGGGTAGTCAGAAGCCCGAAAGTCTGACAACCAGTCTTACCAAGGGGTATCGTATTACCCAGTAACTGGGTAGTGGAGGTCAGATAGGCAGTCGCTCCATGTACAATACTGGTATTCAGCTGCATCCGGTTAGACCGGAAGCCGACCCCAACATAGTTGGGAAAAGGCTAGGCAGATGATGATATTTTCAAAAGAGCATTATTATATTACACGACTTATAGAAGCTGTTTCGTTGAGATGGTTCCTTGTCCATTCTGACCCATTTCAACAAATTACCCTGTAGGTACGTAGGTACGCTGCGTTCGCAATTTATTTGCCAAACATGTAAACAAATATGAGTATTTGGAAAAATAACTTTAATACCCACACAATAAAGTTCAGTTTACACTACAACATCAAACATATTAACAACTTTTTAATTAGTGCTAGTCACTCTGAAATCAACTTAAATAACACTAAAATAAAGTTGATATTTCTTTAACTCACCATCATCTTCATCATTCTCCTGCCCGTATACATCTCTATAAGGTTCCGAATAACCCAAAGTTCGAGTTAGAGTTACCAAATATTAGTCTTAACTTCACACGAAACTTTTTCATCCAAAACGAAGGCTCTGAAGTGAAAAGGAAAGTTTAATCCCTTCAGAGGCCGGTTTGTTTATCAATAAGCTATTCATAGATTCTCATAAGTTTAGTTAACTTTTCAAGTTAACTAAATCTATGTAAACGAGAAAGTTTGTGAGGACGGATGGGTGTTTGTTACTCTTTCACGCAAAAACTATTGAACTGATTCAGATGAAATTTGCTACACAGATTGTTTGTAACCAGAATTAACAAACAGATAGGGTTTTAAACAGATCTAAGACACAGGTCATGACCAACAGCACGAAAAGGAAGGTTTGAGGTAGACGGACATGTGTTGCAACATGTCGATGAGTATAGTCAAGAGCAATAATATGTCGAATGCAACGTTGAAATACGACACTTTACATAAACCTATGGGTTCGAAAATACTATGTTCGTAATAATATCAAATTTCATTAAAAAATAAAGGAGAAAATCGCCTTTGAATAAAGCCAAGTGCTTACATACTTATATGCTCGTGACTGTACACATACTTGGGCCAGATAGTGTCTTTCAAAAACAGACAAGATAAGGAAGTCGAAAGACGAGTCCAAAATGCTTGGAATACCTGCTTGGCCCTTAATGAACACCATGAAAGGTAGTCTTCCTATATCAAACACAAAGCTGCGCTCTATAACTCAAGTAGCGGATGTTGGAGAAAAACAGCCAGGCTGAAGTGGGAGTGGGCCGGACACATCTCACGAATGCACCCGGAGAGATGGGCAAGGATCGTCCCTCACTGGACGCCTGAGAGGTATCGCCGTTGAGGTAGACCAAGGCGAAGGTGGTGTGACGATCTAATATCATTCGCAGGGCCAACATGGCCAGACATCGCACAATACAGGGATGTTTGAAAGGAAAAAGGGGAGGCTTTTGCCTAGCAGTGGGACACAAAAGAGGCTAACAAAAAAAAGCCCACGGGATCGAAACTTATGCGGGTAAAACCGTGGGGGTGCTGCTAGTATGAATATAAATTTCATTCTTGTGAATAAATCTAACCATCAAGTCTAACTTGCCTGTATTGCTCCACTGCAGGGCAAAGACCGCCCTCTCCCTTTTTCACACAATTCTGCCTTTTGCGAGAGGGCCAGTCCTTTTGGTAGTAGTCAAGCTCAGCTAAGCTGTAAATAAATGATTCATCTCTCATCAATCATTTCCTTCCTTAATTCACTTCATTTATTTCGTTTCTTCATTTTAGTTTTTTTATAGTCACTATAATTGTATGGAAAATTTTCTCCTCTTGGCTAAATGTACACCTTTTGTAAACGTCTTTATAAAATAAATTATTATTTAATTTATTTCATTAAATACATATAAATTATATTTTTAAATATTAGGATAAATAAAATATATAAACATTCATTTAAAAATAAGAAAAAAAAAGTTTAAAATTATTTTTATTATTCTTATTCATTCATCTGAACAAGATAGGTAAATATCAAAATACATAACGCGTGTAGAAATATCCTTATCGAAGCCGAGAGTCATTTGTTCTTCCCGTTATTGTTATCTTTTTTTTTTACGGGCACCTTCTGGTTACGATGTTATTGAAGGTCAAATTCCAATCTTTGTTTTTATGTTTAAAAACAAGTTATAGTCGTACGACCTTTGTACCGTTGCACTCACCCATAAGTACGTTGAGTTTTTCCTTAGGAATTTCTTAGTAACAGCCCGGTGTTCGGAAGTCAGCGGTGTGATACCCTGTGCCTCGGAAAGCACGTTAAGCCATTGGTCTTGCGCCTGATCTCTCTCCGGTCGTGTCGGATTGCCGTCCCGTCGGTCTATGAGAGTGAGTTTTACATTCGTAGTTTTTTATTTTTATAAATTAAAGTATACTTCGATAACCTTCTTAATTCCAAAAGAAGCCTTGTAAGCATCATATAAGTACCAAAACAAACCATCAAAAAACAAAATATAACTTTGTCTCCTGATGACGTCACTCGATTATCAGTTATCTTCCCTCAAAGGTCAAAGAAGGTCCGAGATGAATAAAGTTCTTTTTTCAAAGGAAAATAATGAATTTGTAAGTTCCCAATGAGTCGCGAACCACACGAGGGTGACAAAAAACCGGACTGTCTTCTGTCTCGCGCAGACGATCTTTCCTTGTACTGCCGAGGACAGAATTGTCAACGTAATAAAAGTAAGGTTGAATTTTCCCGAACTATGTACTTGCTTTTCGTCTCGAAGTTTCTAGATACCTCTAGGTGAGTGTACTACGTGAGCTCGACAAATGGATGTGCGAATAACACTTGTGCGACAAAACTGTACTGCGACTCAACATAGTTCGAATGCACGCTTGTGCGACACACTGAAGCGCGACATCACGCTTGTGCGACAAACGATTGTGCGACATTAGTTCGACACTACGGTAGTGCGACACTACAGAGAGAGAGAGAGGTATTGTATTATCCAGTAATTTGTTTTTTCTTTCTTTCAATAATCACTATGTACTTTGAAAATATCGTAACTCCGACTCCCAAGAAAGAAAGAAAGAAAAATTGTTTAATCTGCACAAACAAAATGCACACTACAAATTTGAAAAAAAAACTGGCCAAGTGCGAGTCGGACTCGCACACGAAGGGTTCCGTACCACAAGGCAAAAACACCGAAAAAAAACATGTTTGTTGTATGGGAGCCCCCCTTAAATATTTATTTTATTCAAATTTTATTATTTATTATTAAAGTTAAAATACAACTGAGTATTTTGTGAATATTTCAAGTGCCTACCTGTTGCCATTTTTGATATCGAGCAAAAAAGGGCAAAAAAATCGCGTTTGTTGTATGGGAGCCCCCCTTAAATATTTGTTTTATTTTGTTTTTAGTATTTGTTGTTATAGCGGCAACAAAAATACATAATTTGTGAAAATTTCAACTGTCTAGCTATCGTGGTTCTTGAGATACAGCCTGGTGACAGACAGACAGACAGACGGACAGACAGCGAAGTCTTAGTAATAGGGTCCCGTTTTTACCCTTTGGGTACGGAACCCTAAAAAAGATATAAAATATACACATACAACGTAGTCAAAAGCCTCGTACTCAAGCATATAAAATGTTGATAATTTTGTCCATTGCTTGATGCTTGCAAGATATAGGCAAATGCCTAGTGTCAGCGTCTATTAAATTGTGATTCATAAATAAATTTGAATTGGGTTGTGGAGGTCAAATAAGCAGTCGCTCCATGTAAAATATTGGTATTCAGCTGCTCCTGGTAAGACCGAAAGCCGACTCCAACATAGTTGGGAAATGGCTTGGCATATGATGACTCTGGGGTGAATTTCTTACGCACAACATATAATTATGTAGGCCTGAAAACGTGGCATCCAAATACTCAAACCCATTGATCAGCAAAGTTACAGTGGTTAAGAATGCATCAATCGAATGCATCGAATCATGCATTCCGATCGCCTCTAGATGTCCTTATTATGAGTCGTCAATAAATGATTCGTGTCAAGTCAAAAATTAGGTTTCTGTTAAATACATCTGTATGCAAGTAATATTTACTACATCCCGTTGTGGCTCCATCACGGAACCCACCGAAATCCTTTACCGTTTCACAACAAAAAATAAACAAAACTGCTAACAGAAATCGCAATGCCAGCCTTCATTTTTTTAAGCCAACCCAACTGAACGTCTTAACAAAGTACTGAGAATTCCACTCAAAGCTCTCAGAAAAATTCATGCTAAGACTTTTTCTTGTAACTGTCCATATTTTTTGTAGTATCTCGAGGGAGGGACGGACGTGATATTTCTTGCGTCCCTGATAAACTGTACGATATTTTCTCGGTTCGAAAGGAACTTTATTTCCTGTCCTTGTCTACGAATTTTGTTTTATTGCTCCTGTGTCTTAAAGGTTGTAGCATTTGTAAGGCGCTAGTGAAGTATCGTGTGTCTGGATTTAGTCGTGAGTGAGGGATAAAAAAAAATATCATTGTATATCAAAATTGATGAGCATTTTTTTTCTTTTTTCCTGTTTAGATATCGTTACCCATCACGGCAGCACCCCAATTGCGAATCACTTTCAATCTCAATCCCAAGGGTTTTGAAAGACATTCCTCATCAGTTGCTTCATATTATGTTTGTAAATGCTCAACCAAATCCTAAATACCGCAATGAATGTTATTTTACTGTATGCGCAAAAGAACGAATCAATGAATTAGAATGAATAAAGAAAGAAAGAGTAACGTTCATTTGGACACCGTTCGTGATACGAATTAAAAATTTAAAAAATATTTTAACAACAATTAAATAGTGTGTGCGCCTCACGACTGCGCCCAAACTCACGCTGGTTTTCTAATGAACCTTTAGGGACAAGTGGCGGAAAGTACAAACATATACTAGTAATCAAGCAAATATATATTTAAAAAACAACAAGAACTGTCTCAGCAAAACCCGTTCTTAGCAATAAGAATCGTTCGTCTTATCCAAAAGTATTGGAATACCAAACGTCAATTTTAAAACAAACTCCGCATTGTTTGCTTGGATACCCCAATAATTGCTGTTCCGTCCCGTACATCAAAGGATTCGAATGTCTAAGATAAATCAAAGCTGAAACTTTGTGCTCTTTCCGAATATTTTTTTTGTAACTGGAGAAGAGGTTAAATTCTATGATTATTTTGCATTTTTTTTCTGAAATATTTTATTGTAATCTTATCTACTCGCTCCAGAATTATTTCAAGATTTGACAAGATATTTGGACAGCCTTTAAAGCCTTTTATCGTCGTCAATACTCAATTATTTTCTTTCAACTATGTAGTAATGTTATCATTAATTACTACAAAACCGTTCACAAATGATGTATTTTTTGCTTAGAACCAAAACGGTGCAGAAATGTTGTATGAAATCTCATGGTTGCACAGTTTTTCATTTATGCACTGTTTTTTATTTTTTATTTAGATATAAATTTACCACAGAGTTAAATAAGGTCAAGTCAGGTAGGGTCTCCCATTAAGTTAAATATAAAATGTATGCATTACATCAAAAAGATGCTGGCTGAAAATAAAAATCGGCTGAATAAAACCGACTCGGTAAAAAAAAGTAAAACAAATGGCGCGCATTATGTACCATTATGAAACTTTGATACTTCATATTTAGCAAGAAAACATTTAAGAAATTGAAATAGCGAAGCAAATAAGCACAACATCCTGTCCTTCGCCTTCCGCATCCAGTCCGTCCCAGCCATTTTCTTTAGGTCATCCATCCATCTAGGTGGGGGGGGGGGGGCTCACACTTCGCTTGCCGATACGCGGTCTCCACTCTGGACTTGTCTGCTCCACCGGCCATCGGTCCTTCGACAAACACGGCTAGCCCACTGCCACTTCAGTTTGCTTACTCTGCAAGCTATGATGGTAGCTCTGGTTCTTTACCGATTCGCTCACTGACCTCCTTGTCTTGTCCTAGAGGTCAGTGGATTCGCTCCTCATGAATTTCTGTAAAAATTTATTAGTTTTCAAGAGGGGCCTGCAGCGCAAAATATTTCTTGCGTAGGATACGGAGATCGACCCAGCATCTAGTCGCGCATAAGCCAAGGCGTCAGCTACTAAGCCAAATTGCGTTGAATAAAACTGAAATGAGAATATAAACAGACGTTTAATCTTGTCAAACAGGCAAGTATTCTGTGAACCTTTTAAATTAAAGCTGAAATGTGAGAAAGCATTTAGTTTAGCAGTAAAATATGTAAATAAAGTAGGAATCTTCACGTCTGGTCTCGAAATTTCGCCTCTTGTAAGTTAACTTGGTTTGGCTTGCTCGTTTTGCAAAATGGTTGAGACAGGCAAGTTGTTTTATTTCTTTTAGGTACAACCTACATCAGAAGTGGCATTTTTCTCAAGTAAAACCTGTAAGTACACCTTTTCTCGTAGAAGCACGAATTTCAAGAGAATAACTCATGTGGTAAAAATTATTTGTCGGTCAGCAATGTGGTAATGGCCCAGATATAAGTAAGTAAGACGTGGGTCTGAACTCAGGTAGGCCATTTACTTTATGTAATTTATTTTATCATCACTACACTCGAAACGATGACGGCCGTTAAAACATCGATAGGAGACCAGCATGTTCTAGAAACAAAAATTCGTGGACATATTGCGACACCTACTAATCCGCACTGGGTCCGCCTGGTAGATTACAGTCCACTCCCTCTCGAAGGGTCTGTGTCCCACCAATGGGATCTTTATAGGCTAATTTCGCTTATGCTAAAATAGTTATATAAGGGTGACTGAATGTGCTCGATGTAGGCACATTGAAAGAATCGCCAATAGCAGAGGCTGTTGTCATGCAATTTAGAAAAGTCTTAAATCCACTGTCGAGAAAAGATTGAAACGACATTGAAGTAAATTTTAATAGCCTGATCGAAGGCGTGGCTTGATCAAACCTTATTTAAATTATGAAACAAAATTCACTTCGTCAAAATGCCTAATTATCACGCAAAAGAAAATGCAGTCTTTAAAGCTAGCACAAACGCGGCCGTGGGCATATGCCAGTGCTAAATATTCTTTTGATACAGGCATCCCTCATTTGCAGCGAGCCTTAAACCGTGGTTACGTGCGATGTTTCGTACTACGAGCTACTCGTAAATAGGCGAGAATAAATGAAAGAGTTTGCTTATAAAAGTCTCGTGTGTGTTGAACATTCATGTACGAAATTGTTTTGCGTGAAGATTTTTTGTGGCTTTAAGAGAGCGGAGTTGAATTGGTTTTTGTTTTGTGTATAAAAACTGACATTATATGGAGGTATTCTTTATTTTTATTTTATTATTTGGTAAGAGACACACACAATGACATAGAAAATCAACAAAATTTAATTCTAACTTAACTAAAACTATACAGAAACTAGAAAATAGCGTCGAAAAACGCAAGAGACTGGCGGCATTACCACGTTGACATATGACGATGCTTAGTCTCTGGCCAAGGTAAAAGCCAGCCCTTAGGTCACGGGAAGTGTCAACCAGCCGTTTCGAAATTTAAAAGAACATGAGCACTCGGACCCCACGGCCTGAGGGTTTCAACCCCAAACGGCTCGAAAATATAATTTCCGATGAGGTTATTATATTTTCGCCGCTTGAGGTTTTCCGCAGCCGCAGCAGCAGCGCCAGCACAGCATGCCGAGCCAGGAAGATGGGATGGCGCAAGAGTATCGACACGCATAGCGTCCCACACTAAAGGCCTACCCACCTCCCAAGGGAATAAAGACATACCGTCCGGTCTCTTGCCATCGTCGCGTGCCAAGCCATTGGGTTCTAATACAGCTGGAACGCCGACGGTGACAAGAGCTCGTCGGATGATGTCATTAATGTTCGCGTGATGCGCTAAGCGACCCGCACTTCGGCTGCAAGACAGGTCGTGGTGTCCGAGGCTGTTGACATCTTCGCCACAGTGACAGCTATGGGGAGAACAGCAAGGAGTGCATAGTCGTAGGGAAGCAGCGAGGCAAAAAGTAGTGTCGTCGAACATGTTATCAAATGTGAGCAGTGGTGACCCCGTGGTAACGGCTGCGACTTATGAGTTAAGTTATGGTTCTGGGTTCAAACCTAGACAGGCGCTTTGCCATAATCATAATCAGCCTACAATGTTCCCACTGCTGGGACACAGGCCTCCTCTCGGTGAGAGGGAGTGGGGCGTAATCCACCACGCGGGCCCAGTGCGGGTTGGTGGATGTCACATGTCTTCGAATTTTTGGTTCTAGGACATGCCGGTTTCCTCACGATGTTTTCCTTCACCGTTTTGACAGCAGCGGTGATGAAATAATTTACACAAAGTAAAGCGCCTGTCTGGGTTCGAACCTACGACCTACAACTCGTAAGTCGCGGCCGTTACCACTTGGCCACCACTGCTGTACTTGGCCACCACTGCTGACAGGCGCTTTATTTTGTGTAAATTATTTCATCACCACTGCTCTTAAAACGGTGAAGGAAAACATCGTGAAGAAACCGGCATGTCCTAGAACCAAACATTTTAAGACATGAGACATCTACCAACCAGCACTGAGCCCGCGTGTTGGACTAAGGCCCACTCCCTCTCACAGAGAGGAGGCCTATGTCCCGCATTATCGGCCGATTATCCTATACATAGGTTAGGCAGGACCTATAATGACCTTCGTTACAGAACTCCACCTGCTACATTTACATTCATACAAACACGTCCCTTTCGAGTCAAACAATAACAACAACACACACACACACGTACACACACAACATGACATACACACACATATGACATGACAGTACAGTCAATTTATTTATTTTTTTACAAACTACTCTACTACCACCTTTTTTCTGCAGGCAGATTCGATATAAGCATCATTCTCAAGCACTCCAGTGCTCGGTTTAAATCGAAAAAGAAAGCTGGAATTTCGTCTAAGTGTTGTTGACCTATATGGCAATTCCTTCATGGCAATTTAAATCTTATTTTATTTTAGTTTGTATATTATATTAAAATTAATTCCGTTGACGTAAGCAGGTTAACTTTAATAATTGTGACTTGCGTTGACCTGACCTTTATTCTGATGTTGAATTATACTGTTACTATTATTATTATTATTATCAGCCGTTTCTGTCCCACTGCAGGGCAAAGGCCTCCCTTCCCTCCTTCCACATATCCCTATCCAGTGCTGTTATACGCCAATCCTTGTGGAAAGAGTCGAAATCGTCCCGCCATCTCTTTCTGGGCCTGCCGCGTTGTCGTTTGCTGCTGTTTGGGACCCATTGTGTGGTTGCTTTAGCCCATAGCTCCTCCGGCATGCGACAGATGTGACCAGCCTAGTTCCATTTTAGCTTGGCAGCCGTGTGACCTACATCAGCAATTTGAGTTTTAGAACGCAGTATCGAGTTCCTTATACGATCAGAAAGTTGAACTCCAAGGATACTGCGCTCCATTGCTCGCTGACAGACCCCGAGTGCGGACTTTTGACGATTGGTTAGACACTGCCACTATTAAATTATAATATCTTTATAAACTTCAATACGAAACGTAAACAGTATTTAAAGGGTTTATTTAAATTTAATGAAACAAAAACTAAGCAGTTTATGGAAGTATTCCAAAGTATAATAAATCATCATCAAATGCGTAGCCTTTAACCACCTATGTTGGGGTCGGCTTCCAGTCTAACCGGATGCAGCTGCGTAACAGTATTTTACGTGAAGCAACTGCTTATCTTACCTCCACAACCCAGTAACTGGGTAATACGTTATCCCTTGGTAAGACTGGTTGTCAGACTTCGGGCTTCTGACAACCCTTAACGACTGTAAAAGATCCAGGAATGACAGCCGGGACCAACGGCTTAGCGTGCTTTCCGAGGCACGGAGGGGTCACGGTAGGGGGAGGGGTAACATAAGTTTTTCATGATTTCAAAAGTTTATTATGATGTTTCCAAAAGCTTAAAGAGTAGAAAACTATGGTCTGTTCCAAAATTATCTCATGAAAATATAAACAAATAGGCCAAAAAATGTACCTACTTGTCGATGGCAACTTTTAGTGCTATTTACAGATTGTGTGCTTTGGTTTGTTTGAATATTTAAACCCAAAATTATTATTTTAAATCTCCATAAATATGTTTTTCATTTGACAATTGAGGTTAATCATATAACCATAATTTTCGTCAACGATTTATCAATAACTATTTAATAATATTATTCAAACAATAATTATTAGGCAGAAGAAATAGTGGGATAAAAGTTGAAACCTTCTTGTTACGTGTTGTTAATTTCCTTTGGTGAGCGAACAGGATTTATTTACACTTTATTAGATACTTTTGGAACAAACTTCATCACTAACATCGTAATTTTCCTGCAAAATTTTCGCAGAAACATAAAAAATATCGCGCCATTCTTCAAAACTAATATAACAACACTTTCTCATCCAACACGACCACGTACATACATACTACACTACACTTTTTCAATTCTGAACGTACAAACGCTTCCATTTTTCTCCAACCATCTGTGAATGAAAGGCGCACTTCGAGAGCGTCAGCTGATAATTGCTTCCGCAAACGCTAGGGAATCAACTAGCTGAAGGGTTATCCAATGGTGTTGCTAGGTTGCTTGGTACCGGTTTGTATGTGGAGGTTTTTATTGCTGTGTTTGATTAGGTCGGTGTGGTGAGGTTTTAGCTGTGTAATCACTACGAAAAGCAACTATAGAGAATTTGCGCCGGTTTTTGCTTTGTTTAAGCCTCGTTGCAGTGAAATGTAAAGGGGACTGAAGATTTATATCATATAGTACAGGAAACATACTAAGACCAAACCCCGTGAAGGGTCACGTTTCCGAAATACCTAATTATTAACGTGATGTTTAAAAAATATCTGATGATTTTTTTGTAAACATTCAGAGTGATTATTTCAAAAATCTTTGCAATAAAATGTACACAAGTTCAAAATGGCGCGACAGTAGTAATGGCTCTTAAAAATCATAACACACGTATCAGATCGGAAAGGGATCGGCACCGTATCGCCTTTCGCCTCGCCATCAAACAGGCGTCAACCTAACGTAAGCACGTAACCAAAGCGGATCAGAAGCTCCGATACGTCGACTCGGCTACGGTTAGGCGACGCCGCGCTAACGGTTCGCCGACCGCTGGTTGTTGGTGCAGCAGGCAGGCCGGAGGGGTGAGAGGGGCAAGGGTGGATGAAGAGACGTAAGCTCGGGTACGGAAAGACATAAGCGCGGGGACGACGAGACGTAACACACCACACCGCGGTTCGTGAGTTTGTCCCGAGGAGAGGCGATTAGGTTACGATTCCGATTAGTGTGCGTTGCAGTAGGGAGTTTCATACAAAGAATACTGAACGGCTCGAGTTGATACGGTGCCGATCCCTTTCCGGTTTGATACGTGTGTTATGATTTTTAAGAGCCATTACTACTGTCGCGCCATTTTGAACTTGTGTACATTTTATTGCAAAGATTTTTGAAATAATCACTCTGAATGTTTACAAAAAAATCATCAGATATTTTTTAAACGTCACGTTAATAATTAGGTATTTCGGAAACGTGACCCTTCACGGGGTTTGGTCTTAGTATGTTTCCTGTTTGCATTGATGTCAGCTATCGATTTAAGTATATAAGTCTCAGACGTAGCCGCCATTTTGAAAAAGAAAAAGAAGATGGCGGACAGGTAGGTATGCTACGGACCTTCAAAGCCATTTTGTATTGACCTTATAAATAACAATCTTGCGATAACAGAGCATATTAAATTTCACTTTGTATAGTCTTCGGGTCACTAATAGGCTGTGCCTAACTGCCTTGGGACCCGCTGTTTAGTCTGTCTAAATCTTCTGTTAGTGAGAATTTCATACCATGCTACTTGTATATTCAATTAGGAACTATGTGTAAACTAATTAAGTTAATTTGAAATCACCAATAATTAAAAATGTACCTAACATCATGATCAGCCTAGCCTTTTCCCAATGTTGGGATCGGCTTCCAGTTTACCCGAATTCAGCTCAATACCAGGACTTCACCACCCTTGGTTGACTGGTAGAGAATGTTTTTGTGCGAAAAGTTTAAATAAATAATAAATAAATAAATAAACTTTCCATGGATCGACTGCCTATCTGGCTTTCACAACTCAGTTACTGGATTACACGATACCCCTTGGCAAGACAAAAAAAACTGAAATAATGTAAACTATCTTTGGGGTGTATGGACTTGGTTACTTATGACTTTGCATTATTTTATGGAAAATACATTTTCATTTGGAAATGTCCATGGGCTGATTATAATAATAATTTGTTTATTTTCACTTCAAGACACAAACATCAGTGTGGCCCTGGCTCTTGTACTAGGAGGTCCTGTATCATAAGAACCAGACCTCTCAATTTACAGAGAATATGATATAGAAGTGCAATAGACAAAAATGAGACTCGTTATAGTTATGGCATGCATTAGAAGGTAAGTTTACAAATGCACAAGATAAAAAAACAAAAAGTAATAATAATAAAAGAGTTCACATTTCTTTTTATTAAGTTAAATTAAGTTACCACTGCGTTCTTTTTAGAGTCTGGGTAAGTGTGACTGAGGTGTGTGTGTGTGGTGTGTATGTGTGGTGTGTATGTGTGGTGTGTGTGTGTGGATTGTGACAGGGCGTCATGTAACGCTGCCGAATATAATGCAGCATTTGTATGGGCAGACCAAAATTTTCCGAAGAAATACGCCTAGGAAAAGAACAGAAAATGTAGGAAGAATCGTCACTCAAGCGATAAACCTCACACATCACCCACAGTTCCTAGTATCAACAAAATATTATTTCGCGAAAAGAATATCTTGATATAACAACAGATAGGTACAGAAGGTCGGCTGCATACAACGAACGAAAACACGCATACACAGACACGCTGCACGTACAGTAAGTGTCCAAACACACTATGCCGAAGGTACGCGACCGAAGTTCCGCTGCTGATTTTACGTTCCGACGCATTCGGCAAATATGACACACCATAAGTGCCGAACTTACGCGGCAGAAGTTCAGTTGCGCACACACGGGGCGCGGGCATGCCTGCCTCCCGTTGCTCCCCGCCCCGGATCTTCTTCGGCAATCGAACCGAACTTCGGTCGCGTATAATGTGTGCTCAACAGAATACGTTGCCGCCGAATTGCCGCTGAACTTACGCCCGACCGAAGTTCGGCTGTACGCTATAACGCAACGTGATTTCGGCATAATGTGTCGTCAGTAATTTAAATAGCATTGCAGGCGTAATCATTCCGAACTTCGGTCGCGTACCTTCGGCATAGTGTGTTTAGACACTAAGAGCACGCGCACTGACGACGATTGACGACTTTTGAGACGATTTCAGATCTCTGCACGTTCAGTCACGAGCACATTTACTATCGACAAATCCACGATAGTATCTGATTAATGATCATACTAATATTATAAAGGCGAAAGTTTGTGAGTGTGTGTGTGTTTATATATTTGTTACTCCTTCACGCTCAAACAGCTGGACCAATTGTGATAAAATTTTGTATGGAGGTAGCTGACACCCTGGATTAACATATAGGCTATACTTTTTATCCTGATATTCCAACGAGATCGACATTTATGCAGGTGAAACCGCGGGGCGCAGCTAGTTCATTCATAAATATGTATGGAAGGCAATATCGTTGTTCTGTCAGATTTTTAATGCCGCCAAAGTGATATCAGATATTTTTGATCACATTCTTGTAAGTCTACATTCTTACTGAGTTCAGTCGAACTCAGTAAGCGGGTATTTGTAACGCAAGACATGTCTTATATTTATGCATTCAGAGCGGTTGCAAATATTTTGGAAGCCGATGTGGCATGCTATATTTTGACGTTTCAAGACTCGTCAGATAGTTTTGGTGTTTTTTCGACATCACATATTTGTGATGATTATAATATGCGTTCCTTAGATGATGACATATATTTGTTGTCTTCTTGTGAATAGCCGGTCGATTCTGTAAAAATCTCACCGTGAAAACTTAAGTGAAGGGAGTTTGTTTTTGCTAGGAATTGACACTGTTGACAGCTCACTCCACGCTCACTTCACCTAAGTTTTCACGGTGAGATTTTTACAGAATAGCACCGCAGATATTTATGAATGGATGAATCCGGAAATTAGATATCTATGTTTGGCAATCTGTCCATAGTCATATATTTATGCTCGTATTTATACGTGTCTATGTGTGCGTTGGCGTGTTTTCGCTGGTTGTGCGGAGCCGAGCTTCTGTTCTTATTTATTCAGTGGTCTTGAGTAGTTCCGAGAATTCTTGTTACTCGGAGGAACTATAACAATAATAACTTGAACTGAACACATACTCGCTCACAGTTGGAGATAAATTTTTACTATTTTTTGGTACCTAGAGTAAATGGATTTCATTTCTATCTGCTTCAAGCGTAGCGCGATTTTTGATTTAATACTTGAATCCTTTATATTTGAACGCGATTTATTTTATGCTAGCTTCTGCCCGCGATTTCGTTCGCGACACTCAATGATAATGTAGCTTCTCATTAGTGAAAGAATCAGTAGTTCCGAAGATTACCCCCTACAACCACACAAACTTTAAGTACCTCTTTATAATAGTACACCTTTTTGACGATTTTTTTGTGTCATACTTATTTTGTATGTATCAGTTTCATGTAGATTTAAAGCATTACCACTAAACTCTTCAACTCACTCTTCAACTGTGCCTACTTACCTACTCAGCATCTGCCTGGCCTATTCCTACTATGTTGGGGTCGGCTTCCTGTCTATAACCACATGCAGCAGAATACCAGTATTTTATATTGCTGCCTATCTGACCTATACCTACGTACCTACTATTAATCTTTCTTTCTGTCTGACCCGTAGTCCCGCATTACTTGGGGTCGGCGTAAATGATATTTCTCAGCCTTGCTCCCCTGTGAGATACAACCTTTTTCTTCACATTAGTACTGAAAAACACAATTTATGATGTTTCACTATATCATCATCTGCTTGGCGGTTTTCCAACGATGTTGAGGTCGGCTTCCAGCTTAACTGGATGCAGCTAAATACGAGTAATTTACATGGAGTGACTATTAACTTTGTATTGGAATTGTTGGGTTGTGGACAACCCAGTTATAAGCCTAAGTTCACATTCCGGGACACACACGAGACACAATAGAAGTTTTATTGTTATTACGTCGAGGGGCGTTAAGTGTCCCGGAATGTGTTAAACACATAAACATGAATGGGTAATGTCAAACATTATTAACTATTCCAAAAATTATTTAAACTTTAGCAAAGTTAACTAAATTAGGTTTACTTAAATAAAAGGCTCGTGTAACTTCGTGTAAAAGTTTTTAAAATCCAATTTAAACTTGTGAAACAATCTAGTTACCTACATAAGGAATTTCATTTGTAAAAATCTACTTTCCAAAGTTAATGTTAGTCCTGATTAAATACGATTTACCAACATAGTCGTACAATATAAATATTAATTTTCATACGGAATATAATATTTTTATAACAAATATGATTTTATAGGTGAATGTCCACTGGGCCGCAACGCACGTACGGTACGCAACGGATTTTGGTTTGCTTTGTATGACTTGATACAGTAATGCGTCCACTATCAGCGCCCAGCGCAATATATGAACATAAACTGCGTTGTGTAACGTCAAATGGATTAGATCACTGCGTACTGTTGTTTGGTTTATAAAAGCTTGTAATAATTGAGGTAAGAACCACCAAAAACATTTGTAAAATGGATGATTCACTTTTCATTCTATTAGTTGAAAGATGTGAAGGGTTGTCATCATCGTTTTGCCATCTATGTTGGGGTTGGCTTCTAGTCTCACGGGATGCAGCTGAATATCAATATTTTACACAAAAAATCTGATCTTCACAACCCAATTACTGGGTAATACGATACCACTTTTTATAATCCGAAATATCGACAGTATTCGCAAAGAAGTGATAATATCCGGATACATAGTGGACGAATGCCATCGGCAAATCGTTACAATACGGTGCGTGCTGTTTGTGTGTTGCGGCCGGTGCGGATAAGTGTACGTTCACCTTTAAAACCATCTGTACTAAATAAATAAAAGCAAATATAAAATAAAAATAACCCAAATGCATAAAAGCGAACTGAAAACATGGATTATGTAGAAAATAAATAAATCATGCTCCTAAATAATAACATGCAGTCGGAGAGACATATAGATACACGTGAAAAACGTAACCCTGTTCTTGCATTTCGCAGTCTGGTAAAAACAGTGGAGAGAGCGAGTTTTGGAGCAACATATCACCGGCTTACGGGTTTCACCCGCATAAGTCTCGATCCCGAAGGAATATCGGGATAAAAGTATCCTATGTCCTAACCTAATCCAGATCATGGTCGCCCATGTGCCTCATCCAATCCATTTATCTACTTTAGGGTGAAAGCGTCACAAAAGGACATACGAAAAATCTAAATCTTTTAGTTTCACCCACGTAAATGTTGATAAAGTGGCAATATCTGGGTAAAAAGTAGCCTATATGTTAATCCAGGGTGTCAGCTACCTCCATTCAAAATTTCATCAAAATTGGTCAAGCCGTTTGAGCGTGAAGAAGTAAGAAACATATAAACACACAGACTCACAAACTTTCGCCTTTATAATATTAGTGAGATTAGTTCAACACCCAAGTAGCGGATAATTACCATCAACCGGGAATAAATTCAATCTTCAAGTTGTTACTTTTTCTTCGTGTCGCTGGCACGACAATTATTTAAATTTTAGTGCCCCAAGACGTCGCCATCGTCTCCGAACCCAAATGGGAAGATGTAAGTCGAACCTTGTCGGAACGGGAGCAGGGTGTGAATGCGGAGCTGTGTCACAAACACCTCAACCTCATATCTTGCCCTTTGTGCCCCAAAGCATGCCTCCCTGCCACCGACAGTGCCGTGGAAGTGGCGAAGTTGTTAATGTAAAAATCTTAGAAAAACAAATAACACTATACTGATACTCCACTCCTATACTCCTACTATACTCCTTTCTGCTATGTACTTAATATCTTGCATGCTTTGTGTGTGCATAGGTACTCATTTTACTGACAAATAAATGAACTCTGAACTCTCACGATTTGGGAATTCAACCCAGAACTCGCAACTACGACACCAAATTACAAGGGAAGTCAAAAAAGTAACATCTATTCATATTAAACTTAGGGCCCTTGTCGACGGGCCCGTATCAGGAAACCTTCCTTGTCACCATGTCACATATAAAATTTATACCAAGCTTTAAGGACAGATAAAGGTGAAAAGAGAAAATAAGTTTTATTTCCTCCTCAGGGACCTTATTTGGACGTGCGGAAGGTAACTTTTCGAACGTTGAGTGAGATATATTTCAGTTTGATGTTGTTTTTCTATCAATAAAGAGATTTTTGGTGTATTTCCTCAATCAGCACATCTGGGTGAGGTTTTTGAGTTACTAAGGCAATTTCATGTCGAGTGATTAGATTACCTCTTGTTATTTCGGTCTCAACAGCAAACATAATAATCTTCAGCCTAGACTTTTCCCAACTACATTGGGGTCGGCTTCCAGTCTGACCAGATGCAGCTGAATACGTAATTTTACATGGAGCGACTGCCTATCTGACCTCCACAACCCAGTTACTGGGTAATAACACACAACCAATAGGTACAATACAGGAGAAGCCACACCCACAATTTACTAGCGTGGGGCAAAGTTTAAAAATAAATACGATACTCCTTCGTAGGTAAGACTGGGTGTCAGACTTAGGGACTCATGACGACTGTCAAAGCTCTACGAATGACAGCTGGGACCAACGACTGAACGTGCTTTCCGAGGCATGGTGGGGTCTTGGTATCATCTAAATACCAACTGCGGCATACGTAGCTTAACCTGATTGATCGACCTGTGCGGCTGTTATTATTTAGCCACGGACCCCTCAGTGTTAACCCCTAGCATCAGCTGGAATACCAACAGCTTCCTTCATCTAAGCCCACGTTAGCATGGACGAAAAAATGTCGCGGCGGGATTTTATTGCGCACTGGATTTTAAACTCTCGTTGTTGAGCCGAGCATTTGAAATCCAACAGAGCGCATCCCAGCGTATCAAAAGACCAGACCGTCAAACTCAAACTCAAACCATTTATTTCAATTAAACCATTTACAGGCACTTTTGAATTGTCAAGAAGTCGGTCAGTCAGAAATTATGAAGCTAGTTGCCCACTTAGGTGAAGTGAGTTTGTTTTTGTTAGGAATTGACACTATTAACAGCTCACTCCACGCTCACTTCACTGAAGTTTTCACGGTGAGATGGTTACAGAATCGCACTGCTGATCCATTAACTGTGCCGATGTTACCTATTACTTAATACTTAGCCACAAGGCCTTCTCAATGATTTACTAAATAAAAAAAAACTTATCTCGTCGTAAACCGAAAGAAAACAATTTTTAACTTCTTGCAAATTATAATCACGGTGCTTTTTTTTTTCGGATTGGAAATCATCAAATGACCCCTTGGAGCGGAAGGGAGTGTCAGACTCTTACTGACTAAAACCCACCCATGTTCCTTCCTTAGCCCTTTATGTTCCGGGCCAGCGGTAACCCTTTCGGACAATCCCGCTGACCTAATCTCAGTGCTTACAATACCATTTCACTGACATTGTTTTATGAAATCTCCACAAAACATTAAGCTAAATGTGTGGAGAGAAACACATAGAAATGTTACACCAAGCGTTTGATTTTCCTTATCGAAGCCGTAAGTATGTCAGTAAAGGAAAAGTAGCTATGGGCTTAGATAACTTTTGTAGGTTAGATAAGATGATACGAAACCTGATTTGTTAAGGTTTCTTTATGTATTTCCCATTTGAAAAATAACGTAATCGTTCCCGTTATTTCGATATAAGCCTCTAATATGCTCCTTTATTCACGGGAGTTGTTTTTTATTTTGTTTAGGTATAACCTTTACTTATCAAATGTGTGACAGTTGTGTTATGTGTTATGTTATGCTTTTGTTGTTGATTAATTTGGAAATTGTTTAAATAATATATTAATACGATGAAATTCTCTTTCTATATATTTTTTCAATAATTGACCTTTTAAGAATTAGGTATTTATAGAAGTGGCCGTTTTGCGAATTAGTCATTTATAGAATTAGGCATTTTGAGAATTAGCCATATCTATAATTAGCCATTTTGAGAATTAGTCCATTAGGGACTCAGTTGCCATTTTGAGAAGTGGGCATTCTGCGCCTAAATCCTAATAAACTATCTGATAATGCTGCTGACTTTTAAAGACGTTTATAGACTTTAATAGACTTCGACCAAAATTCGTCCACTTTGACAGCGTTAGCGTTGGCCTCGTAAAGGTCTTCCATAGTGCAGTTCCAGTGTGGTTTTGCACAGTGAACACGACAAGAGATGAGGCATCGTTTGCGATGTGGTTCCACAGTCGCACTGTGGCTCATCTGAGTATATCGGTGACTAAGTTGTACCTGCAGCGACCCACCTGGCTTCTTAGTCGGTTAAGAGATCTCTGGGTCCATGGTACTTAGTTGGTAGCTGCTGCTTTTTTGGCTCAACATACTCAGCTGGAGGGGATGTTTAAGCAACCACAGTTTTAAGAGGCCAATCTCAGAGCTACCATCATTTAGTACATGATCTGGGTTAGCATACAGGTTACTTTTGATCTTATTAGTGCATACGCTCCCGTGAGATAATTGCCACTAGCGAAATGCAAGTTGGAAATAAAGAGCTAAAAACCGATTTGGGACCATGAAACTTGGTACTAAAACCTCTTAAAATAATTAAAGTGCCCTTACTTGGTTCGTTTTCAGCAACCTACTTAAATACTTGTACTAAGAAGTGGGGATTTACCAAAAAGGTACCTAGTTCCTCAGCACAGAATTCCTAATTAAAAGTTTTGCCACGTAGACAATGTAGTTAAAATTCCCGTACGGAAAAAAGGACTCTGCCAAGAACAAGCCGGGCTTTCTAGACTAATCTGAAATATGCATCTAAATACAGTAGGCACCTACTCTAAAAAAAAATACTGGAAAAAAAATTAACCAGTGCGCAAACTGTTACTATGAATTTATCATTTATGATTCTAGACGACTAGAAATTTTTTGTAGGTTATAAAAAAAAAAAAACAGTGGCACTCCGGGAGTTCCGAAAGAAGTGAAAACAAAACACAAACAGAATAATTTGCCATCACTCACTGACATATCGGATATACATTAAAACCGAGTACATCCCGAGGACAGCCGAACACATCCGAAGCGGGTATTTTTTTAATCGTCTTATAAACAAAACACGCGCGGTGTCGATTACGTTAACGCGCGAGGTTCAATGGTATTTTCCCACCTCAAAAAATGTCCAACGCGCCTCAAGAAGTTTTCACTTAAAAAAAACTGTTCCGTACATTTTGACCGCGTGCACTTTTCTATGAAACAACAGGTAATTTATTATTTTGATAACCAACGAAAAATTTCTACTCTAAGGGGTCTAGAACCATATATACTGAATTCAAGGTTACAGTTGGCGCACTGGTTAAAAAAAAACCTGGGGGCCTAAAAAGGCCACTTTGGAGAATCATAAAAGGATAACATTATGAATCATAATATGGCGAAGACAGTCCGTGTTTTTCTTGTTTTCGCTGCACTACGTAGGTATAATCAAAGAGATTGGGATTGGATTGATTGGTATTTTAGCACAGACAAAAAAAATAACTGAAAAATGCTTCACCAATGGGATTTGATACGATTATCTTAACAGTTAACTGTCCATTATGTTATCCTTATACGATTCTGCCAAAGTGGCTTTTTTAGGCCCCCTGATGTACTACTGGTAGGTAAGTACAGTGTGACCTGATAAAGTGGGCCGTGGACATGTGATAAACCTCTACTTCTGATAATTACAGTGAGGTCCCGACACTTTTGTAATGAAACACCTCTGTTACTGGGAATAATTAAACTTTCGTTCGTCTCGAATCGTTTTAATTCAGTAGCAAAGGCTACTAAATTATTATTAGTTGTCTTACTTATACAGATAAGTAAGACAACTAATAATAATTTATCATTTTCAATATTTTGCGACACCATTTTAATGAACATTTTCACCTGTGTAAATGAAAAATGATACATTTTGACCTGTCTTAGCAGGGACCTCTGTAAATTAGACAACTGTCATTTTAAACCTGCCTATTTGGGTAACTGGGTTATTGCAAAGTCTCTCTAAGTGATAAATAATCCTGCGTCCCTTCAGATCCCACTTCATCATCTGCCTAGCCTTTTCCCAACTATGTTGGGGTCGGCTTGAGATCCTTGAGATCCCACTTATCCAAATTAATCTGTGGTCACCTAAAAGTAATGAATAATTTAGTTCGATAGTATTACCTATCACTTTAAGGGGCTTACAGGACCTAAACGCAAAAAACGCAAGTTTTAGTATCAATAAAAGTATAGGTATGATCGACTACAGTAAACAAAATCAGAAAAATGTATGATAATCTTCAGGATATATGCCAGGTAGATTGTGTGTTGAAAACAATACAACTAATTTGATACGATAGAAAAAAATCATGAAGATACCTCTAAAAACTTTCTTTTTTCAAATAAAAGCCATAATTCTGTTTTTTTGTCAGATTATTCTACAACCAACATACTAAAATACTAGGTTTTAAATTTTTTAGTCCAAACAATAGATTTTTTGTAATTAAATAATTGCTTCATATTTTGCAATAAATTACCAGCGTTGTGTCATCGCGCTTCTCTTTCTTTTCTATGCAGTCTGACAGTGACCAAGCTTTAGGTCATTAAAGCGCTGCCGCTTAGGTAGCCCGCAAAATACGTAACGAGTTGTATTATTGATGGTTTGAATGAATATACTTAAATCTGTCTAAACTTTTCCCAACTATGTTGGGGTCTTTTACATGGAGCGACTGCCTATCTGACCTCCACAGCCCAGTAATACGATATTCTCAATTCTTTACTGCGCACCACAATGTA
This sequence comes from Mesoligia furuncula, assembly GCA_916614155.1. Classification (NCBI taxonomy): domain Eukaryota; kingdom Metazoa; phylum Arthropoda; class Insecta; order Lepidoptera; family Noctuidae; genus Mesoligia; species Mesoligia furuncula. The sequence goes on from OU744814.1 coordinate 8,821,105, forward strand.
TTAATTTTTTTCACAAATTATTTGAAGATCATCTCAGAAAATCAGAGAGTCTGTGTATTCTCAAGTGGCTTTCCAATTAGGCTAGTATCTTGAGTCACCTGTTAGGCGGAGACTGCGATATCGATTTGGTGCCACCGTGTTCGGCAGTTTGAGAGGTTATCAAATATTAATGTAGGTTAAGGAGTTCACAGTTTCGAAGATTATGGAGACCATTTCCATTTGTAGTTTTTGTACCTATCAGGTACAGTTAAAGACACAAATTTGACAGAAAGACAAATTCACAATCATATTTTTAAATCTTTCGTAAGTTAAAAAATGCTGATTCAATTTAATCTAATGTCATCTCCTATGACGTACTAGCTTCTGCCCACGACTTCGTCCGCGTGAAATTTCACCCTCCCCCATTCACCATCTTAGGGGTGGAATTTTGCAAATCCCTTTCTTAGTGGATACTTACTCTTCACAAAGAACACACCCGCCAAATTTCATGTCTCTAGGACCAGCGGTTGAGGCTGATATATCAGTCAGTCAGGACTTTGGATTTTATATATACGAGGTGTGATGATTGGCTCAATGGCTACAGTTATTAATTTAGTTAAAACAATCACAGTGTATTCTTCCTATCCTCACGTATGGTTCTCAAACATGGTCTTTGACAATTCAGCAGAGGTCCACGCTCGAGGTTTGCCAGAGAGCTATGCTAACTAACTATGGAGCTATGGGTAAAGAATACAACAATCCGTTCCATCACTAAAATAACTGACGTCACACGGAAAACCGCCAAGCTTACATGGAATTGTGCTGGATACATCTACCGCATGTCAAACGATCAATGGGCTAAACTTACGATCCAGTGGGTTCCGCTTAAGAGCGTTTACGCCTTACGGCATTTCATACAAACTTTGAAGCCCTTATTTTTCGAAATGAATGAACCGATTTTAATGAAACTTCATACGCATAAGCAGGATACAAAGGTCTAAAAAGTTACTTGAGAAGATTTTGATACATCGAACTTTACACTTTTTATTTGATCTTTATTTTTCGTTTTTATGTGATGTATGTATCTGGTGTATTGTTGATGTTTTAGTCAATAAATGTATTTTCTTTCTTCTACACCGTACTTTATATTACCTTGCGCGTGTATCCCCTTCATTATTTCCCTAAGGGCCACGTGGCGAAATTGCTTAAGGTGCCAATAAAATTTACCAGAAAGACTTTCGTACAAAAAAAGCTAAATGCACAATAGTAGGTCTTATACACGTAAGTGGAGCTGTGTCACAAACTATGCTCCACCTCCTATCCTGCCCTCTGTGCCCCAAAACATGCAGCCAAAGTGACCTCTGTGCTGCCACAAATAACGCCGTAGAAGTGACGCAGTTTTGGCCAGCAAAATTTGAATCACTGTCGTGCCAGCGACACGAAGAAGAAGAAGATAATATGGTAAAAAATTGCGCATTTTAAAAAGAAATAATATATAGAAATTTCCAATTTTAGCTGCCCAGGTATACAAGGGCCGGGTAGGTACATCGTTTTAGCATCATCATCATCTGCCTAGCCTTTTCCCCGCTATGTTGGGGCCTAACCGGATAATGCTGAATACCAGTATTTTACATGGAGCGACGGGCTTTCTGACCTCCACAACCCAGTTACTGGGTAATACGATACCCCTTGGTAAGACTGGTTGTCAGGCTTACACAACCAGTGTTACATCGTTTCAGCGTTGTACATCGTTTTCACATATAATTTTAATGTATACAAAATATTGTAACACATTTTAAAAGAGTATGACTTTTTGCCCGTACCTACTTCTCCAACCGAAACTACCTTTTGGAAGCGGAACTAGAACCAGTTCTATTTTCTTGTAAATTTTGACATTCAAAAGTGCCTTTTATGTGTTTACTAAGAAATAAACTTAGAGTTTGACTTTGGCCATAGCACGAACGCGTGTAACGCGAGAACGTAATGTAAATACGAACGATTTTTTAATTGAAAATACAACTACTTATCCTGTTTTGGTCTCCATTTTTAGGGTTCCGTAGCCAAATGGCAAAAACGGAACCCTTATAGATTCGTCATGTCTGTCTGTCTGTCTGTCTGTCTGTCCGTCTGTCTGTCTGTCCGTCCGTATGTCACAGCCACTTTTCTCTGAAACTATAAGAACTATACTGTTGAAACTTGGTAAGTAGATGTATTCTGTGAACCGCATTAAGATTTTCACACAAAAATAGAAAAAAAACAATAAATTTTAGGGTTCCCCATACTTAGAACCGAAACTCAAAATTTTTTTTTTCATCAAATCCATACGTGTGGGGTATCTATGGGTAGGTCTTCAAAAATGATATTGAGGTTTCTAATATCATTTTTTTCTAAACTGAATAGTTTGCGCGAGAGACACTTCCAAAGTGGTAAAATGTGTGTCCCCCCCCTGTAACTTCTAAAATAAGAGAATGATAAAACTAAAAAAAATATATGATGTACATTACCATGTAAACTACCACCGAAAATTGGTTTGGACGAGATCTAGTAAGTAGTTTTTTTTTAATACGTCATAAATCGTAAACCGCAATTTACCATTCATTCAATCAACTCAAAAATAAAAATAAACATTTAATTTCATAAACATAAACCTTATGCATAAACCCGGATGTTACGGAACCCTCGGTGAGCGAGTCCGACTCGCTCTTGCCCGGTTTTTTTTTTGCAACAAGCACTCACAGTAATCAGCCATAGATATGAATACAAGTTTAAAAATAATAAATATTATGTGCGAAGCGAGTGTTTTCAATTTTAAAACTGTTCGAATTTACGTTACTAACATTTATGTTGTACATTCATGCTAGGCCCACAGATTACTGGAGCGGTGAATGGTTATGCGAATCCGGCACCCCCGGCCATAGGTAGAGGTGTAACACCGTGGTGGTTTTAACCGGTAAGAGTCCGGCATGCCTCTCTGTCACCCCCACGTGGAGAAAGTCCATGAGGATTTCCTCCGCGCACTAAAAAAAAAGGTTTCCTTGCACTTAAGGGTCATTTTTTTTTTATAAAAAGGGTAAAACATTTGGGCGTTGAAGCATGCCTAGCGCAGCTGTCACTGGTACAGACGCCAGCACATCAAGCTACTACAACCTGTCAAATATCTTTAATAAATTTTCAACTTTATCGCTAAAGTATAAGGTTCAAAGTTGATTGGGAAAATTTTACAGTTTCGGGTAGCCTGATGTGCAGCTGCTGGCGTCTGTACAATGATTGCCCTGTGCAAAAACTGCCCTGCCAACTGTTATGGTATGGAAATTGGAAATTGAGGTTCGAATCCCAACCGATTTACTCAAGAATCTATAACTTCGGGAACAAGTATTCGTTAGGTAATTTAAATAATACTAGCTGTTGTCCATGATTTCGTGTGCGATCCGGATGAAAGGTAACTGTTACTCTCAACTCCGACCATGACGATCACATCGTGCTGCAAACTCCGAGAGCAGGAATGCGGAGCTGCATTTTGCTGTAACATCTTCGAAACCCATTCCAAGGATTAAATGGAGCAGCAGTACCAACGAATTAGCATAAGTCGGTAAGGCCTTTATAGGCTCTGCGTTGATATTATTTTGAAATCTGCCAGCTGATGGTGCACTATAGAAAAACTTTCGTAACCTTTAAAGTTGAATTTTAGAACAATTTTTTTCTGTGTATGAGTCGATGAGTGTATGAGTCGAGAAAAGTTAACAGACTGACATAATGAGTTATTTTCGCGTAAATCCATACTAATATTATAAATTCGAAAGTAACTCTGTTTGTCTGTATGTTACCTTTTTACGCCTACACCACCGAACGGATTTCGATAAAAGGCACAGAGATTCTCGGGGCCTTCCCCGAGATGCAATCTATCTCTATACTATCCCATATCCTTACATAGGATAGTTTTTATCCCGATATTCCCACGAGATTGACACTTATGCGGGTGAAACCGCGGGGCGCTGCTAGTAATATTATAAAGATTAAGTTATAAGCAACAAACATTGCTAGTAATCCTTAAAAAACACACAACAAAATAATGATCCGTTCCTTGTAAACACAAGGGAATGCCTAAAGGCCGTACACACCTCTACACGGCGATATACGGTATACACATAAGAAATTTACGTGCAATGACGTAGAACCTTGCTCCCGATACAGGCCCATAAACTCGGGCCCGTGTGTCCATGTATTATTCAAATTCGACCCATATTCATACGTTGTTGTATTGTCAGATCCGAAGTACAAAGTTATCCGGAATGTTTATTGAAAAAACTCTTGTGGTTTTTTCTGTGTTTGTATTTCTGTGTTTGTATTAATCTGGGTGTGTCGAGGCAATAAACTCATTTACATGGAAGAAGCTGGCAGTATCATTACAACTCTCATTGTTTGTTTTATTTATTTTTTTCTTTTAAGTATATTCACACGAATATACACAAATAAATAAACTTATATACAAATTATGTCGGTCGAGCAGGCAGGTTGCAAGAAAACTCGATGTACTGAAACAGGTTTATTGGAAACTTTACAATTTTGATCTAAATTATCTAAAAATAGGGTTATGGTGACAATCGTTCGATGTGTGAAACGAAAGTGAGCCCTCCACGGAGCGCGGTGGCCGCCGTCCGCCGCCGATGTACGTCACGTCGTGCTGACTCGGCGCTAGACTTTGTGTCGCCAGACTGTTGCGAGGCTGATGCAATCGTTTAAGTTATTGGGTTAGTTCCGGTGGAATGCGTGATTCGTGGATGGTTGATTGGTAGGCTTAACATCTCCCTCCCGAAGTTCAGCGACTATTAGAAGATAGGGTCGAGAATAGCGCTGATAATCTTGGTTGAGCACTTGGGGTGTGGTTGTTAATCTCGGTGTATATATCGCCATGGTTTGTTTCGCGGTCTGTTTGTTCTGGTGTTGTCTCCAGAGTGCGCCGTCTCATGTATCTTCGTAATATGAACGCAATTCCCAGTACGCTTGCACCTAATAGTACTAGGTAGAGCGGTGTGATAATGTAGTACACGCCATGGATGTCAGATGAGTCCAGGGTCAAAGGCGATTCCATGGTTATTTCCTTATTTGCAGTATGGAGGCCGTGAAGGTTGATGGAGTTGAGTGTTAATTTTCTAGCTTCAATATTGTAATTGGTTCCGTTGCTGAGTGGGATGTTCATAATTTTCAGTACCTGCCCTTTTAATCGGTCATCCTTGTTTGCCAGGGTTAGGCCCGGGGTTTGCACCTCGCAGCCTTTCGGGATTGTGATGAGGTAACTTCCTTGCGCTGTGGTGTATTGGGTGTCGGTGCAGGACAAGCGAATGTTTGTAGGTGCAGGGAAGCTCGCCACGTAGTGTCGGTCGTCAAGGGCTTCCACGGCTTCAGTTTTTAATTTGGCTACGGTGAATTGGCAGGACTTGTCGACTTGCTGGGTAGAAATGAGATGGTGAATGCAGTCGCCTTGACTCTTGTAGTGTTGATTGATGCTGTCCTCGCAGAGGTAGTATTGGCTCGACTTCGGGCATTCTGCCTCTATGTACATAAAATCTTTATCATGAATCGCTAAGAAGGGATGGGATGGAATTAGTACTTTGTCATCTTGGTTGGGAACTGAGGATAATTTGTAAAGGTTATAGGTGTGGGGAAGAACCACCGGGAACTTGAACACCAATACTAAATTTTGACTATTATAATAGTAGCCTAACTTAACTATATCAAAATATTCCCTAAAACTAATATTCAGTATATGTTCTCTACCATAGAGGGCATTTAATTGTTCTTTCATTCTGTTAAATGTATCTATTCTAAACATAAGGAAATGTGTGCTCTTGGCACGTATAAAGGCTAATAAGTTTTCTAATTTATGAATTTCGTCGGATAATGATTCGATGTTATCCGCTAACATTGTTATATATTGAGCCAGATGGGCATACTTAACTATGTCTTTTTCCTGACGTAAATCGCTAATCATAATCTCGTCTACCGTTTCCTTGATTTTGTTCTGATTCTGGAGTATTTTGCTGAAAATTTTGGAATTTTCAGACATCCAGTGTTTATTTAAACTAACTCGATTATTTAATTCTGTGGCCATTTTATTTTCATTTTCCTGCAGAGTTTTAATTGCGCTATCGTAGCGGATAGCGTCTGTATAATCCAGATTTCCGGAAATACTCTTAACAACTGAGCCTAGCCCATCAATAAGGCCTCTCTTAACGCGGTTAGACCGGAACAACTCTAACTGGTCGGACAGCTCCGTGATCTTGTTATGAAGATATTCGATATGCGGTTGATATAAAGAGAGCGTTTTATTATGGAATTCGGGTGAAATATTATCTAATTGTTTCCTTACTAAGTCTATATTGCTACGAATAGTGTCTAGGTTTACCGGTTGGACAAACGAGTGATAGTGGGAGATGACCTTTGTTTTTCCTAGCATAAAAGGTAAGATGCCCGGTCCATTGTTCAGACTACTAAGCGTGATTTCTTCCGCTTGCGTCAGGCCCAGGGCCAGGAGGGTGATCCTGTAACAATCGATTGCTATTAGGGACGCGTTTCAGGCGAGACTTGGCTATGGGACCACGTTTCCTTTTGGTGTAAATGTGGATCGGTAAGTTGGCTAGAACCATGTCGTGAGTGAATCTAGGGGCCAGTTTTTGGCGGCTGGCCATTGGGTTCTGTACAAATATCTGCTGATCTGTAGAATATTCTTCTTCGGGTTCCCTATCTTTGTTGATATTTTCGATGATCCGTGTGCGATCGTGCAGAGATGAACCATTAATCATCTCGAAAACTCTTTGCATTTTGGTACGATGTTCTTGCGTATATGACTGTAGTATGTTTTCTGACAGGTTAATATCTAATGGGTCGCGGGGGTCTAGATGGCCAGTAATTATATCCAAAGGTCTGCACTTGGTAAAACTATGAATAGAACTGTTGTAACCTAGGATTGCATAGGGCATTAAGTTAATAGCGGAATCTCCACGGTGCTCTAATTTTAGGATACGTAGGTGTTCTAGCAGTGTAGAATGCAGTCTCTCCACCATACCATTTTCATTTGGCGTGCATGCTGAAATTTTGTGGTGTTGTACTTTATGAATTTTAACAAATTCCGAGAACAGTTGATTTGTAAATTCTGGGCCTCTGTCAGTGACAATAGTTAAGGGGAAGCCATGGTGAGTACTGAATGTTAGAAGAGCTTGTACGACGCTGATCGCTGTCGCGTCTCTTAAGTAGTAGGCTTGAGCATATTTTGAAAATGAGTCAATGATTGTAAGATATTTTTGCGTTTCAACACTTAGTAAGTCGAGATGTACTATTTCGAATGGTTTGGTTGGAGGTGGTACTATATTAAACTTTTGTTTCACGGGGTTTCTGTCGTATTTGGCCTGACCGCACACGTCACATTCGTTTATATATTTCGTTATGTGTTCTTTCATTTTCGGCCAGTAAAATTTATTAGATAAAGACATGTAACACTCATTAATTCCACGGTGATTGGTTTTACCCTCGTGGTACTTGCGAATTATCTCCTGTTGTTTTAAATAATCCTTGACATTTTCTAACTCCATTTTTGTTAAGACTAGATCCATTGATGAACTTTTAAATTTATTCTGAATGATGGGAATAATTTCGTACATGGCTAATGGGGGATTAATGAGAATACCGGTCTTTACCTTGGGGTTAATATACTCTTTCACAGCGCTTATGACATCCTCTTCGAGATTACTCTTAGAAATCTGAATATGTGTTTTAACGTGTGACTCAAACGGTTTTGAAACTGTAGGGCGGCTTCTTACGTCATCGACCAATGTGAAAATAATTTGTTTATGGTACTTGTTAAGTGGGAAATCAGTGATAGGAACTTCTAATATTGGATTTTCGGCGTCAGTGTGGACTGTATCAGTCTTTGAATCATTTAATAGTGAGGATGGCCCTTCCGTAGGGTTGGCTATAAGAGAACTAGTCTCCTCATTATGTAGCTCGATACGGGATAATGCGTCGGCGTTAGTATTGGACTTTCCTTGCTTGTAAACTACAGAAAAGGTAAATTCACTTAATTTTAGTCGCCATCGAGTAAGACGCGAGTTGGGTTCTTTGATATTCATTACCCATTGAAGTGGCCTATGGTCTGTTACAATTTTGAATTTTCTGCCAAATAAGTATGGTCTGAAATATTTGGTGGCCCACACAATCGCAAGGAGTTCCTTCTCGATGGTGCTATAGTTGATCTCACTACTATTCAATGTCCTAGAAGCGTAAGCAATAGGCTTATCCGTACCTATGGTCCCCTGAGACAAGACAGCTCCTATCGCTAAATTCGACGCGTCAGTCGTTAAGATAAATTCTTTAGAAAAATCAGGATATTGTAAGATGGGGTCGTTCATTAAGAGTGTCTTACACTTCTCAAAACAGCTAATGTAATTTTGGTCTAACGTAATTTTTGAGCCTTTTTTCAAGCATTGCGTCATAGGTTTTGTCACTTTCGCGAAATCGGGTATGAATTTTCTATAATAACCGAGAAGGCCCAGGAACCTTTTAATCTCGGTGGGAGTTTTTGGAAGTGGATAATTCTTTATTGCGGATATTTTGTCGGGGTTTGGCTTAATGCCATCTTTGCTAATGACATGGCCCAGGTAGGCTGTCTCGAGTTTGAGGAACTCTGACTTGTCCATTTGAATTTTAAAATTGGACTCACGTAACCTATTGAATACTTTTTCCAAGTTGACCATGTGTTCCTGTAGTGACGTAGAAAAGACTATGACGTCATCCAAATAAACTAGGCATACGGTGTTTTGTAGATCTCTGAGAACGTTGTCCATTACGCGTTGAAAAGTAGATGGACTATTCTTCAAACCCATGGGCATTCTCAAAAACTCGAAATGGCCATGTTCTACTGTAAACGCGGTTTTGGGAATGTCTGCAGGGCTCATCTCCACTTGGTAGAAGCCGCTGGCTAAGTCTAAAGTCGTAAAATAGTTACAATTACCTAATTTGTCCAAAATATCTGCAATATTTGGAATGGGGTATTTATCGTCCAAAGTTTTCTCGTTTAACTTCCGAAAATCCACTACTAATCGCCATTTAGTCTTACCCGAAGCGTCCGCCTTTTTAGGGACAACCCATATAGGAGAACTCCATGCAGATTCTGATGGCTGAATAATTTGCTGATCTAACATTTTACTAATTTGATCTTGTACCTCCTGTCTGTGCACAAACGGATACCTATAGCTTTTGGTGTATATAGGGATTTCGTCACTAGTTTTAATTGAGTGTTTTATTTTATTGGTGAAAGTCAATTTCTCCCCTTCTAAATAAAATACGTCGGCATAGCGCGCGCATAGCAACTCTAAGTTAACGCGTTCCTCGTCATTCAAATGATCCGTACGTAAACGCGATAGCACTTCCTTTACGCGTTGAGGCGCTCGCTCGGTGCGCGTGTACTCAGTATTATAAAGCTGCGCACACACTGGGCGGTCCATGGAAAAAATAACGTCGCTACGATTTGGATTATGAATTTCTAGTATGCCCCTTTGGTTTTTTACAGTAGTTAGACACTCGCTAATATGACAATTAGATATAATTTGTTCCGGGATAATTACTTCTCCGTTTCGGATATTAATAGGTAATTTCGCTAATTTTGAAGAACCGGCGGGTATGATATCTTCGTATAGGTTGGCGTTCCGTGAATCATAAACCTGTATAGGATTTACCGCATTTTTTGTTACTAATGACTTCGTCTTAAAGTCAATAGCGGCCTCCCATTTGTCTAATAAATCTGACCCTATCAATCCGTCGAAAAAGTCGTGAAAGTTATATACAAAAAGTGTGACGCAATCCTTATCATTCAGTTCAGAGAAACAAGGTAGCGTTATCGAGTAATCGCTACGTGTCACAGCGTGTACATTACAAACTTCGAAGGGATCATAGTTTAACTGTACGTTATTAAAATAAGCTTCAACTGCGTTAGGGCTAATGAACGATTGGTTAGCGCCCGTATCTATTAAGAGTTTTAGAGGGGGATTTTGAATTTGCAAGTAGGGCAGCTGGCGTTGTGTTTGAAGGTTGACCTCTATTTTGGTTTGTCTAATTTCTGAGGGCTCTGAAAATCCTCCTGTTGACTACCCGATTTAGCTGGCTCATCTTTTACCGTTTCGTTACTTTCCTCAAGCTGTGGGTGGCACATGTGATCATAATCGGCGTAATAATATCCTTCGTAGTAATCGTTAGGCTCGTAAAACATATAGCTATCGGTATCGTAATCTCCGTAACCGTAATAAGCGGAACAATCATTGAAATTCATCTCCCTACTTCCGAAATTGTGATTAGCCGGGGAATTACCAGATTTAGTCCAGTCATGCGCTTTTGTTGCGTTACTGGGCGGCAAAAGTCTAGGCACAAAATTGCTGACGCCACTCATGGGTCTAGGCTGTTGAAAGTTACCTTGTGGTACGATATTGCGCGGTACAAATTTAAATGCGTTATTTTGGTTATAATTAGGAGGAGGAGCACGAAACATCTGCTGCGTGCGTGATGGTCCGGGCTGGTTTTGATTATTTAAATTAGGTCGCCATAGTACGGGTGCTTGTGGTGCCATTGTGTGACCGAATGGACTCCTCGAGGGTCCAGGCATAGTAAAGGGGAACGGCCTAGATTGCGCCATATTAAAACCGGATGGTAAAGGTCTAGGTGGCACGGCTTGGGGTGTCGGTTTCCTATCCGAGACTTGGCTACTACGCTGCTGCAAGTACACCACGTTTTGTTCCTCATGAACAAACTCTAACGCCTTTTCAATGCTTTCAGGGCGCATACACCTAATCCGAGAACCTAATGGGTCCTTGAGCCCACGCACGAATGCCTGCAAGGTCAATTTTTTATATAGGTCCCTTTTCGCATTGATAGTAGTCGTAACTTCCTCATGTAAAGAGACATAAGTCATTAACGTGCTGAACAGGTTCTGGCACTTTTCGTAAAACTCCTGAGGGCTGTCAGGCCCTTGTGACAATAACGCTAAGTCATTATATAATGCCGTCTCATCGCGCTGATCTGAGAAATTATTTACGAGAGATTTGCGTATGCCCGTCCAATCTGATGGGATGCCGTTTGAATTGATCAATCGGGCCGCGGGACCAGTTACCTTGTTTAATATACCGTTAATAAGAGCAATTTCCGAAAGTCTGTTAGGCGGGCTTACTTTTTTTACAAATTCGTCCACTAACTCGTCACATAATTGTATGAACCTAGTTAACACGTTAACATTACCGTCAAACTCGGGCACCAAACGAAGAGCCTTAAAGATGCCTTCTAAGTCTGCCATTCTATTCTGCGGATTATCTGACCTAGTACTAGAGTCTGGGCTAATTTCTCTGTTTAAATCTAGAGCACTATACCTACTACTACTCCTACTCTCTAACCTAACACTCCGTGATTCTCGTGGATGGAAAATCTTGGAAAACTTTAGGGGGTACAGGGAACTTAAGGACTAGGGTGAGCGATTCACTAAAAAGATTTTAATGTACTCACATGAAGTGCATCACGTTCTTCTTGCCGTATCGATGGCTGGATACCCCTGCTGCAAGTCACGACGTGTAGATTCGGGTCCTCGAACGGTCTTGATGACCGCCACGTCAGCGCCCAGGTGCCTGAGGTTGATTCTCGAGGATCCTACCGACTGCGCCAATTATGTCGGTCGAGCAGGCAGGTTGCAAGAAAACTCGATGTACTGAAACAGGTTTATTGGAAACTTTACAATTTTGATCTAAATTATCTAAAAATAGGGTTATGGTGACAATCGTTCGATGTGTGAAACGAAAGTGAGCCCTCCACGGAGCGCGGTGGCCGCCGTCCGCCGCCGATGTACGTCACGTCGTGCTGACTCGGCGCTAGACTTTGTGTCGCCAGACTGTTGCGAGGCTGATGCAATCGTTTAAGTTATTGGGTTAGTTCCGGTGGAATGCGTGATTCGTGGATGGTTGATTGGTAGGCTTAACATACACATATATGTTTATTTATTTGTGCTTTTTATTTGTGATTTTTGTGTATTTGTGCTTTTGTGTGTGTCTGTGTGGCGCCGGACTTAAAGGATAGCACCACCCCATACTTCCCGTGGTGTCGTAAAAGACGACTAAGGGGCGTACCGGAGAATGGGCAGCAGCGTTCTCTATGCATTCCACCACCATACCATACTGCGATCGCCAACCCGCCTGCCAAGCGTGGCTATTATGGCAAACCCCCCCCTTTTGGGGGAGGCCTATGTCCAGCAGTGGACGTCTTTCGGCTGAAATGATGATTTGTGCTTATATTTGTATGTAATTAAGTATTATTATATTTATAGTTATAATAGGCTTATGCGTATCGTTATATTTAAAAATATTTATTTCTTAATTTTCATAATTGCATGTGTTAGGAATTAACCATATAAACTATCTATAAGTATGTATGTATATTACCCAAAAATAAAGCTTTGAATATCAGAATGGTTACTAGTTATTTAATGTGTGTAAAAGTACCCATGAATATGGTGTGTATGTAGGAAAGGATTTTATGAAATAAAGCACAGAAAGACAAGGCTACACATTTTATTCAATTTACGCTTGTCAGTAATTAATCAGAAAGCTAGTCGTCCGTTCCAAATCTAGGTCATCAAGGAGAAGAAGGACAAGAAACTCCTTGGAATCAGTATTAAAGTATTCTTTGAACAAATTGATTACATTCTCATAAATAATCGTTATTTTAAAAACAATTAATTCTATCTCTTGCACAATGGTTCAAGGAACTCAGAATAATAACAACATAATAACAATAGCTAGGAATATTACATTATACATACACTTTAAAACATTAGCCACATTCGCCATATTTTAACAAATACAGAACAACATAGTTATCAGCAATAATAATCAAGATAATAATATCAATTAACTTACATGACATCTAGTAGACATATTCCACATAATAACGGCACTAGTACTTATCAACTGAACATCTATCGAACAACAACTGACTTGATTATCATTACAATCCTTTTTATATCCTATAAACCAACGTCTTTTAGGTCAAACATCTACCGCCATTTTCGACCAATCACAGATCATCATATATTTTGGCTTAATATCTTCTAACACAGGTAATAATAAATAAATCTTATTTGGTGAAACCGTTTTAAAACATTATAAGGTAATTAAGCAATTTAATAAGAGTTAATTCGTATTTCTTAGACATCATTAAAAAGAATATCAACATCAACTGACAGTATTGTGCCAATCGTTTGAAACAGCCTATTATATTAAATTAGCAATATAAAATCTAAGATATACTACAAGTATAATCAAATATTACATAATCATTTATAGTAATAACATTTAAGTGATTTTGACAAGTTAAGACTATTGTTTCTTTGTAAACACAGTATCTAGTCAAATTATGTACTTCTATGTCGGTCTCAAGCTTCGTAAATGTGATAGATACCATTATCCAACAAACAATATTCTAATATTATAATTATATCAAATGTTAAATCTAACACATGCTACCACTGTCTGTGCATCACCCAAAGGTTGACTGGTAGCAATTAATGCTGTACATTTGTGTGCTTAAAGTAAAAAAATGAATACATGTACTATTGAACTTTCAAGGATTGGCTTAATTAGTAATTGATTTGAAAGCCTCTAATTGATGTAAATAGAAGTAAAAGGCATATTACTGATACCTACAAGAAGGAACGTCCATGAAGCTATGTTATAGGCACTAAGCGCACTTTCAATCCGGCCGTCGCGTCGAGAGAATGCGTTTCTGACAGCTGCCAGTGCGACAATTCTAGTCTATTATTATTAATTAATATTATTAGTGCCTATAACATATCTTTATGATCATTCCTTCATTATATCAGTTCCTTGAGCACCTTTTCCTCCATGTCCTTGCTGATATCTCGAATGATTGGAATAGTTGCCTTTTTGTCCTCTGTTATTTGACTTAGCACCTTTCCCTCCATGTCCTTGTTGATATCTCGAATGATTGAAATAATTACCTCTTTGTCCTCTGTTATTTGACTTAGCAACTTTTCCTCCATGTCCTTGCTGATATCTCGAATTATTGGAATAGTTACCTCTTTGTCCTCTGTTATTTGACTTAGCACCTGTTCCTCCATGTCCTTGCTGATAACTCTAATGATTGGAATAGTTATCTCTTTGTCCTTTGTTATTTGAGATAAAATTTGTTTGTTTGTTTGTACCTCTGTAGGGGTAATCCCTGGAACTACACCAGTCGAATTAGACAAAAATATTTTTGTATTTGATCTAGCCCAATTCTTGAGGAAGGCTATTTCCCGCATCACGCTATGTCCCGCAGGAGACGAGTAAAAAGAAAAGAAGTCAGAAAGAACGCTAAGCTGAAACAAAGTGAAGGTCTGCCCCGCTTGGGTGGAGCACCGCCATGTCCTCGTAGAGGCGATCGGCAGCGACGGCGACCTCTCGCGTCCGGCCCTGGTGCAAGACATGGTCCGGGGCGAGAGGGAGTGGGAGGCAGTCACCTCCTTCTGCGAAGCAGTCATGCTAGCGAAGGAGGTGGCGGGACGGTTCAGGGAGAGAGCCTCCCGTCTCAGCCGCCGCGAGGGACGCCCCCGGCGTCGGGAGCTGCGTGACGACTCCCGGCCACCGTAGGCGCGGGCCTGCGGGCGGAGAGTAAAGGGTAGCTCACCGTCCGATCAGGACCAGGCCCATGCCGAACGGCGCGTACGTGTTCCACGCGCGCCTCAAAGAGATGTCAGCATCGAGGAGGGGCCCCTTAGGGCCGAAGCCTGCCGGGTCAGCGGGATTGTCCGAAAGGGTTACCGCTGGCCCGGAACATAAAGGGCTAAGGAAGGAACACGGGTGGGTTTTAGTCAGTAAGAGTCTGACACTCCCTTCCGCTCCACCCAGAGCGGGAAGAGTCATTTAATGATTTCCCACCCGCAAAAAAAAAAAAAAGAAAAAGCGCGAGCAGGTGATGCGATGCGACGGGGTAGGTCAGGGGAACAAGAAATTTCACACGGACCAAGTCGCGGGCAGACGCTTATAATAATAATAATAAACCATTTATTTTCAGGTAACAAAGACCCATAGATACATACCTTAACCTAAGTATACATAATAATATAGTAACAATTTTGTTCTTATACTTATACAGATCAAAATCGCATGTATTCGTACGAAACTGACTCGTGTCAAGTACGCATTCTCTCGTCTGCCCGACTGTAGTAACAGCGTTAGATACCCGTTGTCAAACATTCTAGCTCCTGACTACCCGTAGCGACTGTCAAAGGTCTGAGAATGACAGCTGGGACCTACGGTTTGATGTGCTATTCGAAGCACAAACGGCACACTAATTGCGTAACACACTATCAATCTCAATCCATTGCTTTATATGTTCGAAAAATGTGTCTGCTCAGCAACGTAAATAACGCAATGAATGTTGTTGAACTGTCAAAACGAAACCCATTGCTACTGATAATGTGTTACGTAATCACCCCGCTGGTCTTGGTATGAAACAGATGGTCCCCATTCCACGTACTAACCGCGGCAAGCTTACCTGAACCTTGATCGATCAACCCGTGCGGCTGTTACAGCCCGATCCAAACTTTATCGCGGCTCTGAAGTACGCTACTCACTCCGCAGTACCTCACCCCTTTTTTCGGACAATCCCGCTGACCCGGCAGGCTTCGGCCCTAACGGGCCCCTTCAGATGATGCTGACATCTCTTTGAGGCGCGCGTGGAACACGTACGCGCCGTCCGGCATGGGTCTGGTCCTGTTCGGACGGTGAGCTACCCATAACTCTCCGTCCGCAGGCCCGCACCTACGGTGGCCGGGAGTCGTCATGCGGCTCCCGACGCCCGGAGCGTCTCCCGCGGCAGCTGGGACGGGAGGCTCTCTCTCTCGGTCATCCCGGCACCTCCTTCGCTAGCATGACTGCTTTGCAGAAGGAGGCGACTGCCTCTCACTCCCTCTCGCTCCGGACCATGGCTTGCCCTTTACCCCCTCCTCCCGCTCTGGGTGGAGCGGAAAGGAATGTCAGACTCTTACTGACTAAAACCCACCCGTGTTCCTTTCTTAGCTCTTTATGTTCCGGGCCAGCGGTAACTCTTTCGGACAATCCCGCTGACCACCCTTTACCCCTTACTTACCCTTAAATTGACGTGTTAGCTAAAGTTAGGGGTGAGGTACTAAGAAAAGGCCCTTTGCCCCTTACTTACCCTTTCTTAGTACCTCACCAAGGGGTGAGGTAATAAGATACCCCTTGGTAAGTGTTGTCAGACTTTTGGCTTCTAGCGATCCGTAACGACTGTCAAAAATCTACGAATGACAGCTATGAGGTTAGCTGACACGTCAATTTGTCACTGCGCAACGACTCGCTTCATGTTCAGAACCGCAATAAAGGTTTGAATCGGACTTTACTTAGCCACAAGCCCGTGTAAATAAGTCTAAATCCATCTAAATACGAATATTTATATGTACTGAAACAGCAAAGTCGCCCAGTGTATTACATTCTTTATTATAATAGTATTCCCATACGGGGTGGACGAAGATAATTTGAGTGTCAAGCGCTTGTTCTCGTTCGAAATGATAAATGGAATGGGTTACATATTTTATTTATTTTAACTTTCCAACACGAGGATCCAATTATTTGTATTGAATGACGATAATATAACTGGAATTCAGTCTGTCTGAATGGATTTTTTTCTGATTAACTCTTCATCTGTCCAACCGTTTCCAAACTATGATAGGATCGGCTTCCAGTTTATCCGGAAGCAGCTGAATACCAGTATTTTATATGGGGCGATTATCTGATGAAAGAGACGAGAGATGAGGTCAGGTAACTCAACAACCCAGCTACTGGGTAACACGACTGGTTTCTGTTTAATTACTTCATCATGCATCATGCTGAGTGAAAGCTGCCGACTATTTATGTTCTGTGTACGTGTAGATCTGTTGTTTTTATTTTTTTAACACGCTTTTATTAGCGTTACTTGTACCTAACTGACCAACAAACAATGTAATAAAATCTTAGAAGTAAATTTTAACTTACTTCTAATAGTCGTATCACAATGAAACTTGGTATGGATATGTAATTCGGATGACAAAACTATAATTTGGTATCTTGGAGCTGATCTGATGATGGAGCCAGGAGGTGGAGAGTGGAACTCTTCAGTGGCTAATAGTAAGCCCCTCGAGTTTGGGTGCATATGATTTGTTTTGACGAGTCCAATAGATTGGATAAGCGCGTTTTTTAAGTATTTTTTAAATACTTTTTTTTTATTCTAGTTATCTTTTTGTATGAGGGGCTTGTAGCTAAATAATAACAGCCGCACGGGTCGATCGATCAGGTTAGGCTACGCTTGCCGCGGTTGGTCCGTGGATGGGTGACCATCTTTACATACCAAGACCTTCCGTGCCTCAGAAAGCACGTTAATCTGTTGGTCCCGGCTGTCATTCATAGATCTTTGACAATCGTTATGGATCGTCAGAAGCCTGAAAGTCAGACAACCAGCCTTACCAAGGGGTATCGTATTACCCTGTAACTGGGTTGTGGAGGTCAGATAGGCAGTCACTCCATGTCAAATACAGGTATTTCAGATTTAGATCAGACTGGAAGCCGACCCCAACATAGTTCTTATCTTTTTGTATGCACGTGTTTCTGTGACAAATAAATATATTTTCTTTCTTTCCTTCTTTGCCTAATAGATTTTAATGGAATACAAAGACAGATTCGTAAACGTTAGTGGCCTAACTGTTAAGGATAATGGAGACGGGTACAAATAAAGCCCCTTAAGAATCCCTAATGTACCCCGTGGTGCTATAGAGCCAATGCAATCTACGATAAGATGGTGGCCATCTTTATTTGTGAGGGACTTATGCATTGTGCCTTTTTCTCTATGAATAGAGGTTTCTTACAGGGGGGGTGAAAGCGATAGGTACAGTCACTAGAATAAGTATGTATACACTTGGCTTTATTCAAAGCCAATTTTCTCCTTTGTTTTTTAATGAAATTTTATGTTATTACGATCATAGTATTTTCGAACCCATAGGTTTATGTAAAGTGTCATTAATTTCATCGTTGCAAAGTGTTGACATATTAGTGCTCGTGACTGTACATGGGAACGGTCTTGTTAGAGGTTTTTGCAATATCCTTCTGCGCAGCAAAATCCTCTTCAAAAGAAGAAAGAAGGCATGAGCATTAATCATCACGGTTGCTCAAGGTGGACAGGATCTCAGACTTATATTGAGTCGAGGTTTCATAACGATGTTTTCATTCACCGTATGTCAGTGATGTCTTAAATAAACTTAAAAGGTCGTTAGGTTACATCCTTATGAAGCGATGAAAAACGCAAATTACAATACAACAGAACTTTTAGAGTAGATTGCGCGTGCACTCGTTCGCTGGTGGGCTTACTAACAAGGTAAAGATTACAATGAAAATTCACAGTAGCTTGCGCGGGCGCCCTCTGACGGGCGGCCGGGTAACCATTCAAGGTTGCCATGATAACTGCGAATTTTATGAATGTGCCCCGCGGCTTCACCCGCGTAAATGTCGATTCCGTGGGAATATTGGGATTAAAAAAAGTTATTTAAAAAAATCAAAAAACCCGACTGCGGTAAAAAACTTAAGTTAAAAGAAACTGAAAAGCTAAAAACAAGCCCATTTTAAATTAAATAAAAGTTGGAAGCAGGTCCCGCCTGCTTCCAACTTTTATTTAATTTAAAATGGGCATGTTTTTAGCTTTTCAGTTTCACATACATACATACATAGGGCTGATGAACACATTACCACTCCTTTGCGTCGTGCAGTCGGGTAAAAAGTAGCCGGGCGCCCTCTGACGGGCGGCCGGGTAACCATTCTAGGTTGCCATGATGACATGCGAATTTTATGAATGTACTAGCTGCGCCCCTTGGTTTCACCCGCGTAAATATCGATCCCGTGGGAATATCGGGATAAAAACTATCCTATGTCCTTCCCCGGGATGCAAACTAACCCTCTGCCACATTTGATGATCAAAATTGGTCCAGCCGTTTGAGCGTAAAGAAGTAACAAACATATAAAAACACACACTCTTACAAACTTTTGACTTTATAATATTAGTGTGATTATTTTGATTTGGGTTTGTAATGGCCTCATAGGTACCGTACCTACCGCCTTACCCCCCTGTTGTTTCTTGACCATTATCAAGCCTATGCAACAAGCTTGCTTCTGCAGCAATTCAACTTCGAACAAGGAATTAATAATGAACATTGCAAGCCGTTTCTTGGCCATGTCACCATGTAATGTTGCTATTGAGCCTAAGGCACATACTGGTGCACAGGGCGACATAATATCAAATTATTACATTTCCAGTTTAAGCTGACCTTGCATTGTATAGGTTTTTCGTACAATGAGATGTCAGCTTATACTGGAACTTAATACCTTGATATATCGTCGTGTGAAGGTACATAGTTACTAGGTACCTATTGTAGAAGCAAGGTAACTAACTGCATGAAGGGTATTACAACAGTTACTTAAAAGTTTTGAATTATTCTAGGATTTTGACTTCTGGTGAGCAAGTTAGACACATTAAATAAGGCTCTCGGACACCGGAAGCATTCGCCTGTAATGTAACAGTTCAGATTCGAGTAATACGTCAGTGAGAGAGGAGAATCGAGGTAATTGTACCTTAAATGGTAATGTAAATTATCCCGGTGAGGGAGAGCGCCTAATAAGTTGTTGCATTTCAAGAGCGCGCGTCAATTATTTCAATTTAAACCTAGCAGGAACATAAAAGTCACTTGGCACAAAATGTTCGATCTAAAACGACTACACATTAAGTTTCATGTGTAGCCGTTTAAATAAGAAAATGACATGATATATGATATATCACGGCAGTGCGCAGGCCAAGTTCCAGCAAGAGGCCGCACGTACGCCGTGCACTATTTACCCGAACCGCTTCGAGCTACTTTTGACCACCCTGTATCTAACTATTTGTCACACGAAATCGAATCAAACTTCACATACATAATACCATGGCCGCTGTGGCGCTGTTAGTTCGAATACCAAATTTCATAACTGTAGCTTTAATAGATTCGAAGTTATGGACTTTTCAAAATAGCTAAAGTGGCACTGACTGACTGACTCACTCACTCACTTAGAGTTAATCAAAATGTTTAGGGACTTCTAGTAGGTGTTCTATTTAAAATTTGGCGGGTTTTCAGAAAACCATAAAATAATATGCATGAAAAATTACTATAACACAACGAAAACCCGCCAAGTGTAAATGGAACAATATTATTGTATTGATATCTAAAAAGTTTCAAACACAAATTACTTACGACAGAATTGCAAAATAAGGCCGGTGCAAAGAAAATGGTTTAAAACTTGGCGTTGGTTTCGATTTCAACTCTTTTGCTGGTCAAACATCTACATGACGTAAGGAACTTGGCCTTCTTTTTCAACATTATATGTTTTTGGTGGGATTTAAAAATAACCTAATCATGTTTCCACGTAGACATACTATACTGCCGTCATAAAGAAAAAGGGCATAACTAACATTTTTTTCCAAAATTGAGTAAAAAAACTGGCAAATGCGCCTTTTTTTTCTGATTCCAAATATGTATATAACTCAATTTTGGAAAAAAATGTTAGTAGTGCCCTTTTTCTTTCTGACGGCAGTATACAAAAACTCGCGCATTTTCTTAGGCAGAAACTACAGAACGTCACCTGCTACGTTCATATTACCTACCTACTTTTGCTTCGATTACCTATATTTGTTCGTATTGTAATTTATTTTATTTATTTTTATTTTATTTATTTTAGGAAAACTTACAGCTAAACAAATACAGTAAGTAATAATTTATACAAAATAAGGCCAATTACAAGTTTCCACATGTAATATTTAAATCATTATGAAACAGAAAAAAAAAACATAATAAACTCTATGGCAAAACAGAAAAAAAAAACTACTATTTACGCTCAAAGAAGCAATTAGATAAAATTTTCTTCAATTTAGCAACACTAGTATTGAAAATGTCGATATCAGCTTCCTGGCAGGTTGCGTTGTACATACGACTCGCTCTCACCATGTACGAGTTCCGTCTGTATGTGGTGGCTACCACCGGGGTGTGCAATAAGTTAGGTCTACGTAAGAACACAGACGGCACTCGCAACCCGATTTTGTGTAACAACTCGGTAACACCAGTTGTTCCATTGGCAATTTTGAAAAGAAACACAAGATCTGATATTTTTCGCCTTTCATAAAGTGGAAGTATATGAAATTTTTTGCAACGGTACGTATAATTCGATAAAAACATTTTAGACCGATATTGAATGTGCCTTAAAAACCTTTTCTGTATGCTCTCAATACGATTTATGTAGACATTATAATTGGGGTTCCAGACTTGAGAGGCATACTCCAAGTGACTGCGAACAAAAGAACAGTATAATATTTTAATAGTCTTTATATTTTTAAACTCTGAGGACAGCCGTAAAATGAAACCAAGGGCTTTTGACGCTTTCTTTACTATATTGTCTATGTGTGCATCAAAGAGGAGCTTAGCGTCAAAAGTAACTCCCAGATCCCTAATAGTGTTGACCCTATTCATTGCTGTATCCAATAGCATGTAGTTGTGGATGATCGGGATAGGTTTCCGTGTAAAGGAGCAAACATAACACTTGGAGACATTCAAGTCCAACTTATTATTAATACAATAATCCTGAAAATTATTAAGGTCTGTCTGTAATAGATGAGCATCTGCCACGGTACTTATTTGTCTCATTATCTTCATGTCATCAGCATATAATAACAATTTTGAATACCGGAAAGAAGAAGAGATATCGTTAATAAAAATATTAAATAATAGTGGCCCTAGCAAGGATCCTTGGGGAACCCCCGAAGGGACATTTATAGGTTTAGAGCGGTATCCATTCAGGACTACAGTCTGACATCTGTTCTCCACATAGGACTTGAACCAACGGTAAAGGTCACCCCTGATGCCCACCGATAAAAGTTTACGCAACAGGATCACGTGATCTATCCGATCAAAACATTTGCTGTAGTCGGTATATATAACATCGACTTGGGACCTCTGTGACATACACTCGGAGAGGTAGTCGCTGCAGACAGTGAGATTAGACGAGGTCGACCGACCCCTTACGAAGCCGTGCTGGCTTTCACTTAAACTGTGCTTGAGTGCCGAATAAACCTGTGCGTGCACAATTTTCTCCAGCACTTTAGCAAACACGCACAGCTTCGAAATAGGTCGGTAATTCTCGATCAATGTCCTTGACCCTTTTTTATGTATCGGTGTTATATATGCCGACTTCCATATCTTAGGCACCACGCCAGTAGCAAGCGATTTTTGAAACAGGATGGAAAGAGGCACAGAAAGATCTCTGGCGCAGTTGACGATGAATATGGGCGAAATGTCATCTGGACCCGCAGATTTATTTAAGTCCACTTGTTTTAGCAGTCGACACACCTCACTTAGTCGAATTTCCACTTGACTTATATCGTGCGTGTTGTCATTGGGTCCATCAACCATATTATAAGCCGAAGATTGACTGTTGGCATTACTTGTATCATCAAGAAAGTTAGAGTGAAAACAATTACTGAACATATCACAAATTACGTCACCATCACTGGAAGTTACCTGGCCAAATTGCATCACTGACGGGTAAGAACAAGATTGTTTTTTAGACTTGACGTACCTCCAAAAGGCCCGTGGATTGTCGCGTATGCCAGATTCTATTTTAGCAATGTAATTATCAAACATATCCCCCTCTAGGTCTTTAGCCCGTTGCCGGAGTGTAATGAAAGATTGATAGTCAGATAAGTTCCTGTACTTCTTAAATTTAGTGTGAAATTTAGCTTTTTCCTTTAAGATTTTTATCAATGGACTTTTGTACCAGAGAGGGTATTTAGATTTGGGGACGACAGTTTTAGTCGGTATATACGTGGAATGCAGCCTACTTAATACTCCATAAAAATATGCTACCGCTTCTTCCATCGACCTACTACTTAACTCCGACTGCCAGTCTACACGATTTAACTCGCCTTTTATACTTACATAATCGGCAGACTTATATAAAAATTTTACGTAGGACCTACCTGGTAGTCGATGTAGTTCAACGAATTCCGCGGTAACACATAAGGCTCTATGGTGAGGATCTTCAGGCACTAGTGGATCATCACAGCAGCTGACGATAACTTCATCATTAGAAAAAACCAAATCGAGAATTCTACCATTTATGTTGGAGTGACTATTATATTGCATTAAATTAGACGTATTAAGATTATCAATTAAAGTAGTTTGAACATTGCCATGAACATTTGTAGGGTATAATGATTGTCCGTCACCGGCTCGCTGCCATACGATATTGGGTTGATTGAAATCGCCTAAGACAATAAACTTATCGGACGGACGGTTGAGGGTAATTTCGAGTACTTTGTCCGAAAAATTGCTCAGTTGAGCCATTAATGAATTTCCGTGATTCTGACAGCAAATATATACAACACAAATGTGCATTTTGTAAACAACTCTTGGTTTTTTATGATGCAGCGTCAACGTAACCCATAAATCCTCTGCGGACGAGCACCAATCGCTGCAGGTGTCAGCGGCAAGTTCACGCTTAACTGCAATTAAGACCCCACCTCCCATCATTTGGCCAGTATGAGTGTAATTCCGGTCACGTCTCCACACAAGATACCGGTCATCAAACAATTCCAGGTCAGATATGCCATCCACTAGCCACGTTTCAGTCAAACAAATAACATCAAAACCTTTACTGCACACATTCCTAAAGAAAACAGCTGTCTTTGTCCGCAGTCCCCGTACGTTCTGATAGTAGATATTAATAGGCGCCATAATAATCATTGAAAGGTTTATTATTTAATTGAATAGTTAAAAATATATAAAGCACATTCAAATTACGGTAACAGGACATGTAGACGAAGTTGCAACAGAAACAGGCATAAAGAAATGACTCAAAATTGGTAGAAGATAAGCAGGTTTCGAACAAGTAGCAAAACGCAACGTTATCAGACAAAAAATAAAGCATATAATCATAATAGCAAGTATTTACAAACCATTTGTCACCAAGCGAGCAGCGAACAAAAGGCAGGCGAGAAAGGAATGCGTATAAAAAACAGTTACCTGTGTTTCTCAAGCTTAGCGAGTCGATATTGGTAAACAAAATACCAGAAAGCCGCATCGACATTCTTAACATAAAAACTTTTTGATATCTTGCTCTGTCTTGACGTGATGCTTAGGAGCAGTGGTGTTATTACGTAAAAATATTTTGCAACCAGTAACCCACACAAATTCAAATCCACGCTCTTTGGCTCGAGCTTTAGTTTTGTTTAGGAGAATTTTGTTTTCTAGTGTAAGATGGTCGTTAACATAGATCTTGCTGTCTCCTTGAAGCCCCAGATTACCGGTGTTTAGTTTTCCATGCTTTCTTGCAGCAGCCACGAAATCACTTTTCATGTAACCATTGACCACGGAACAAATTATATTTTTACTTTGTTTATCGTTACGCGTTGGTACCCTCGCAATGTAATTGATCTGCTCCCTAGGGATATGACAGTTGATGGCCTCCCCGATCTTGGCCACAACAGTGAACAGGTTTTCATTGTTTGACATAGGCACACCCTTAATCTCGATGTTATTTATACGGGACCTTTGCTCATTCTCACGTTGCTGCTCCTCTAACTTAAATATACGATCTTGTAAGGCGGATAGCTCTTCTTTGGTCTTTTTCATAGACTCAGCTTCTTTCTCCAAGATCGATACCCTACCAGTCAACGCTTTGATCTCGTCGCAGGCAAACTCAAAGGAGTGCTTCACTTCTGAGAATTCGGCCCTTATAGCCTTCAAGTCCTCGAGCTCACTCTGGATGGCCTTCACAGACTCTACTAACGCTGGCAGTGACTCCATTTGGGCCGACAGCCGCTTCAACTCTAAAAGAATGGTCTCATTGTTCGCTGGAACTGGTGATGTAACTTTAATGCTGGGACTGGCTATCACTGGTGCTTTGCAGCCAGCACATTTCCATGTAAGCTTGCGTTCACCGAGCCTACTATATCCACGCTCCGTAATACCCGAGCAAGGAAAGTCGAATTGCCCTTCACATACGGAGCAAGTTACGCCGTCCACGGCTTCATCCCCGCAACGCTTGCACTTAAACATTTTCGAGTAAACTGGAGTTTGAGAAACGCTGACCGTGTGTCGGTAGCAGAGTAGCGACAGTTGTACTATTATACTTGGCCGTAACAGTAGGTAGTCAATACAAGTTATATCTTCTCACAATATTAGGTGCTCTGTGACGCTGCAAACACAGGGTCTCTGTGCAAAAGAGTAAAAAAATAACAACTGCACTGTTTTCGCGGAGGTGAAGCACGTTACGGGCAAACGCGGAGTCACTGTGCAAGCGAGATGAAAAATAACCACTGTCTTTGTTGCGCGGAGGTGAAGTACGGTGAGCGCGCGGTGTGCCGGCGCAGCGGTACGGCTTCCTTAGTTTACTCAGTATTGGACACAGTGGCGGAACGGTGTAATTAACAACCACAATCTTTACAATTTGAGTTCTATGTTTAACTGCACTAATAGTTATTTTTGAGGGACACTGATTTAAATATCTTTAATGTAAGCGATAATACGTCTGCTTCAAGTGAAGTCGATCGTCGAATGAAATGACGACTGAATACTTTATTAGTTTATTGTTAGTAGACGATATCATTCCACTCAAAGAATCAGCAAGTTTTGGTCACTGTGATCGTGACTGCCTGCAAAAGTCTACTTCGAAAAAATGTTAATAACGACGTTAAGTTGCTATTAAAAATTATGTAGGCGCTTAAGTGTTTTGTTGCAGGCTTAGCCAAGTTGACAATCTACAATCGTTATCGATAATAGAAAAATCAAATGTATAGGAATGACATCATCTCAACGATAAGTCACGTGGTCAGAACAAACGAATAGAAAATTCGTAGCCAAGTTTACTCGTTCAAAATGTTAGAACGAAATGTTATCGTTTCTACAATGTCGATCGCTACATCCCATACAAATGGCAGACAAGTTACAGTTTTGACAAGCGCTAACGAAACGATGTCGAAGTTTTTGAACGCTAGCTAAGCAATCGCCGAGACCCAAGAGAAAACGATAAAAAAAATAGCGTCGATTATGATACAGCTGTGTTATGACCGAGAAGTGTTTTGTTTAGATACCATAATTTTGGACTATATTTAACCATTTATCATTTAAAATGCATAGGTAGGTACTTTAAATATGTTGTGGTGCGCTAATAATGAAAAAGTGTGGCTTAGGCGCCAAAAAAGAAACATAAATCGTCAGTGCATGGAGACAATACGCGAAAAAAAAGTCGATACTATCAAATCAATACAAGAAAACAATCAATCATTATCATGCTTAAATATTGATTCAATATTATCATGTAAGTGAATTATAGTACTCTTAAGAGACTTCGGTATACTTATCTCAAACCTACCGATCACGTCAGTGCGGGGTTTCGCCAACTAATTCCATTTGACCCTGTATTGTAAGTTTCTAGGAAAACTTAACAAAAGAAGCAATGTCATCTCCAACACTTACATAACACGACAAAATGCCACCCGCCTATTCCCGCATATGGGTGACCACGTGAAAACCGGGACAAGTACTCCGCCACTGATTGAACTGCGGTTTCAGCAAGTTGGGAACGATTTGGATGAACGTGTGGACACTCTGTTTGGTGCGGTCTAAACGTGTTACCTATGTTTTGGAGGCCATGATGTTTGTTGACAAATTGTAGGCACCTAAATCATTTACCTAATTAATTATTGAAATGAAAATTATAGGTGACACCATGTAGACATTGTATTAATAATAATAAATATTAACATTTATTAAAACAAAAATAAGTTCTTAAATCTACGTCAAATTCATCCATGATTTGTGTCAGAACTAGGTAATCCTGTGTTTTAGGCGGTTGGAGGTAACATTAATTGAATAAATAATCACATACTTATCATATTATTTATGTTATTGGTATCATGTAAAAAGATGTATAAAATTCGAACCCAGACAGGCGCTTTACTTTGTGTAAATTATTCCATCACAGCTGCTCTCAAAACGGTAAAGGAAAACATCGTCAGGAAACCGGCATGTCCTAGAACCAAAAATTCGAAGACATGTGACATCTACCAACCCGCACTGGGCCCGCGTGGTGGATTACGGCCCACTCCTTCTCACTGAGAGGAGGCCTGTGTCCCAGCATTGGGAACGTTATGCTGATTATGTAAGTGACTGACTTTGCACTATAATTTACTAAGTTTTTAAATGCATGTTTTTTTGAAGATGTTCAAACTCAAACTCTTTATTGCATTCATGTGTGCATTGAATGCAATAAAGAGTTTGAGTTTGAGTTGTGTTAATAGTGTAAGCAGTTGTTGGTAAACCTAAATTAATAAATACATTAATTGAGTTACTAAATACTTATTACCTAAACTTATACATATTACTTGCGTCTAATGATTTTATTGTTTCGTTTTTATTCTTTAATTAACTTAGTACCAAAGTACTATTATGCTATTTTCATGGAAAATAAAAACTTCAACATATGTAAGTACATTAAGTACCTAAATAATTATAATTCCGATTCAAGTAGGTCTTCGTCTTACACAATTAAGTACTAAAATTAGATTAAACTAGATTTTGAATAATAAGCAAGATTATTAGGTTTACTACTTAAACTTCCCTTATTATTCAACCACATACTTAATTAAAATATCAGCAAGATTTTATAATAAAAACAAAAGTAATACTACTAACCCGTTAATTTCAAATCTGTGTTCATTAACCATAGACAAATCACACTAATAATAAAGGCGAAAGTTTGTCAGTGTGTGTTTATATGTTTGTTACTTCTTCACGCTCAAACGGCTGGACCACTTTTGATAAAAATTCTTATGGAGGTAGCCGACTACCTGGATTAACATATAGACTACTTTTATCCCGATATTCCCACGGGATCGATACTTATGCTGGTGAAACCGCGGGGCGCAGCTAGTTATATCGATGGATACGGCACCTACCATCTACCGCATACCTACCTTTTGTTCCCTCCACCGAAGTGACCCAAGGCGCGAGCGACCAGTGGCTTGACCCCCGAGAGGCTCGCTGCTGCCCCGGCTTCGGCCGCAGATACACCGGAGCGCGGGCGGTAGAGAAGCTCCGTCCGCTGACCATTGACTGGTCGCACGGTTGCTTATTTACATACGTACACCGTGCGATCAGCATAATAGTTAAATAATTTTTGTTATGACCTCGCAATCAGTAAGTTTATTGTCATCATGTACCTACCCATGGTTATTGTGTGTAAAGTGTATGTGGTAAGCATTTAAAACTACATAATCTGTCATGAACTTTGAAAGGTGAAGCACTACTAGCCTCATAAAGTCCCTAGATTTTAATGACTTAATGTAACTTGTTTATTGTTCTATTAGTAAATAAAGATAAGTATTTGAAAATGAAATAAATACTAGTCGTAAGTAGGATTCATTTCATTCTTCTCTAAGTCTTAATCCTACGTGCGAACTTATATTTCAGCAGTAAAATTATAATTAAGTATTTATAAATCGACACGACAACTTTTCGCTATGCGATAATAATAATGATTACCATGATACCTACCTACCGCGGCCAATGGCCATAGCTTCGGCACAGTGCTCCGGCGTCACCCGTCGCGTCGGCGAGTCTCGTCAGCCGAGGAAACATTCTTATCTCTGTCACGCACGCGCAACGCGTCGCGTTCTGTCCCCGCGCGCGCTCTTACCCCACCTCCAGTGCCCTCGCGACCGCTGCGCACGCTTGCCGCATCGCCCGCGATTGTTAATTGTTATTGTTCCCGTCTCCGCGCTGTGCCCACGTATCCCAAAATGGCGGTTAACTACGACCAAGTAAAAATGAATTACTTCGACCGAGTAGAACTAAATATAGAATTATTGTTAAAAGAACCGCTGAGCACCAGGCAGGGAATAGAAGAGAAAATTATACTGATTACGAGTACTAAGAACCCTAGCGAAGTAGAAAATTTTATTGTTGAATTTGTGGATGGCGAAAACAAGCTATATTTAAAAAGGAACGCAAGTGCTGTGTCAACGACCACCTCACCACGAGTGGAATATTTAGAAGTTCTTCCTGTTGAAGATGCTTTCGATGTTTTGTTGGAGTCGCACGTTGCTTGTAACCATGGCAATGCATCTGCCACGTATGAAATACTCACACAGACAAACTCAGTGCCAATATTTTGTGCGAGTTGGATTGTCGAATCGTGCAACGTCTGTAATTCGAACAAAGTTGAAAACCAGAATCCAGCTGATAAACAAATGGTTGAAAAGGTGATATCAACCAGAGGTTTATGGCGGATGAATATCATCAGAGACAAGTCTCTGGTTTCAAACTCTAGTCGAGTGCGTTTTCTATTAATTCTTAAGGAGGATGCGACAAACTTCGTAATTTTAAGGCCACTCTTCGAGACTTGTGAAGAACTAGGTTTGGATTTAATGAAACTATTTACCGAATTTGGTTACCCGGAGAAAGTATTTGTGCCAAACCTGATAACTTTTTATAAAAATATTTTCCAGATTGTTTACGCAATCTTTCCTGAAGTGAAAGTGCAAGTAGAACAAGTAAGCTATCTTAATAATGTCTTTGAACAAGACAAGGAGGAAGTTTTGAATGAGATAAAGAATTGGATGGATATGATGCAAGATACTTATTGGGAGCAGAGTTGCCATATCGTGCAATACAAATTGAATACAACTGAAAAACCGTTTACCAGATTGTATAGTAAAGAACCATTCGTTGGCATTCCTTTTAATGAGTTCTATAATTACCGATTCAGGACAAGAATGACGTGGATTACCCCCCCTTATTTGAAAAATATACCAGCACCCGAGACTTCAAAAGCGAAAAAGTAAAGGCTAAGATGAAACATGTTGATTGCCGTACAATCAACTTCTACGGTAATCATTAGTTTAAGATTTTTAATAATTATTTTCAATACTTGGTGATGATTATTTGCATTTATGTTAGATAATTAATTAAGGAATATTGAATTTGATATTGAATAAGTTATACCGGGTTCACACAGTTCGATTTTAGTCAAATTACTTTGAATTTTTAATTCAGTTTGATTGAAAGCCTGTTCAGGCGGTTCAAATCGCTTTCAAGTTAGCAGTTGATCAACTAAAATCGAACCGTATTTTTGTCATCTGAAATAAATAGGTAAACGCATCAGCGTTTGATTAAAATGTTTAAAACAGTGTACTTAGAATGTTTGAATTAGGTTACTAAGTAAATAAATACTTTTTGATTACGAATAACTTCGTTTTATTATTTTGATTTACATAGAACTAATTACATTATTGTATTTGGTTTACTTATGTATGTTAAACCTGAGAGAGGGAGGAGGGTCTGGTGTAGCGGGGCCCGTGGTTAAATAATAACAGCCGCACAGGTCAATCGATCAGGTTAAGCTACGCTTGCCGCGGTTGGTCTGTGGATGCACCCATCTACATACCAACCGCGGCCAACCATCTTTACATACCGAGACCCCCCGTGCCTCAGAAAGCACGTTAAGCCGTTGGTCCTGGCTGTCATTCTTGAATCTTTGATAGCCGTTACAGGTAGTCAGGAGACCTAAAGTCTGACAACCAGTCTTACCAAGGGGTATCGTATTACCCAGTAACTGGATTGTGGAGGTCAGATAGGCAGTCGCTCCATGTAAAATACTGGTATTCAGCTGCATCCGGTTAGACTGGAAGCCGATCCCAACTTAGTTGGGAAAAGGCTTGGCAGATGATGATGAGGTATTCGAATGTTAAACCTCAACTACAATCAACAACGAAGTCAATGTCATAGATAAAAATATGTGGATCTTTAGACCTGTGGTCAAAATTGGAATTAACGCCGCCATCTTGTTTATTTTTCAAAACATTGCACGTATCGGTTGCACAAATATTTATCAATAACAACAACCCTGTCAATGTCATTCAAGCACCTAAATATTCTTGTAAGACTCAACAAGAACTGGTGCCGTATTATGACGGTTTAATGCCATCATTCCAGTGTCAGAAAGAGACGGAGCTATACATGACCGATAGCACCATCCCTTTTTCGCATTGGAATCATGATGGCATTAATACGTCGTAATACGGCCCCTGGTCCTTAGCAGCTTTAAACAAGGAGAAGTGGGAAGAGAGTAAGGAGGTCGTGCCCTGCAGTGGGACATCACAGGCTTTTATTGATAACTATACTCTATTAATCTTATTAACTATTATTTAAATAAACCTTTTTTACAGACCGTTCAACCGATGTTGACTTCTATACCGTAGGCATAAGGATGGTATTAAAAGCAAAAAAGCGGTTACAATACCAACTGTTTACTGCAGCTGCCATATGTCATGCCACCAGCGCAATAGAATTCAAAATCGGTTGAACGGACTGTAAAAAAGGTTTATTTAAATGTCTAATCTTATTCCAAATGGAGTATAGCTACGCCCCGCGGTTTCACCCGCATAAGTTTCGATCCCGAAAGACTTTCGCGATAAAATGTATCTTATGTCCTTTCCCGGGATTCAAACTATCTCTATACCAAATTTCATCTAAATCCGCTGAACCGATTTAGATGAAATTTGTTTAAGCGTGAAGAGGTAACATACAGACAGACAGAAAGATACACTTTCGCATTTACAATATTAGTATGGAGAATAAGCACTACAGATTCGTTTGTGGAACACCAATGGCAACAGAAAAACTAACCGGAGACGGCAATTTCAAACGTAGGTAACCGAAAACCGTAGGTACTAGTATGTCGTGCCGGCTGAAAACCGTACCATAACCGATCAAGCGCACTCAGTTTCTGACAAGAAGCTTATAGATAAAAGGGAAGGCAACACTCTAAATACCTAAGTGAACACTGTGGTTGGATTTCTAAATACACACATAAGAACGAGACAGTGATATATGTTTTCTTTGTCATATGTATGTATTCAGGAAGAGAGGTCCGACCACAATAGTCTTCACTTAGTTATTTCGAGTGTTACCTCCACTTTTATCTGTAAGCTTCTCGGTCTGTGATGCACTTAGACAAAGAAAAGTATAGACGATGGTTAGCTCCATTTCATTTCCACAAGAAAGGGAAAGTATTGAGCTATTATAAGTAACAGAAAAGGATAAAGATATACTATTTCCGTCTCTCAGTGCGTGCCAGTTTTTTCAAGGCAGCTACTTATGTAGCTCATGTTAGTTAAGTTAGATTTTTGTCTGATGCGTGGCCACGCTACCTGATGCTCTATAGCTTTTGTTACTCTAAGGTGATGCACTTATAATGATACCAGCTGTTCCCGCTCACATCCACACCTCAGGCTACCTCTAATATAATTAAGGATCCACTAACTGGTGATGGTCGAAACTTGTTCGTCCACCAACTTTGTTAGTACAGCTTACAATGCATGGCTCTATTCCTTTCGACGAAACGAGGTTCTGTATTTATGTAGGTACTTCTAAAAGATTACTTCGATTGAGTTTGTGGTGATACGCTCCTGTGTGCTTGAATAATGAGTTATTTTATTCGGTTTTGTGGAATGAGAATTTGTTTGTAGATAACTAGGAATTTCTGAGAAGCAGCCGGAGTTTGGATTTGTGGCCGTTAATGGCAAGACTAATGGAGTAAATGGAAGAAAACGACCGCAAATAAATTGATATAAGTACTAGAATATGGCTTGTGGATAAGTAATAACATCTGCACGGTCCGATCGATCAGGTTAAGCCACGCTTACCGCTTTGGTCCGTGGATGGGTGACCATCTTTACCGCCGTTGGTTCCTGCTGTCATTGGTGGATCTTTGACAGTCGTTACGTGTCGCCAGAAGCCCGAAAGTCTGACAACCAGTCTTACCAAGGGGTATCGAATTACCCAGTAACGGGATTGTGGTGGTCAGATAGGCAGTCGCTCCATGTAAAACACTGGTATTCAGCTGCATCCGATTAGACTGGAAGACGACCCCAACACAGTTGGGAAAAGGCTACACTGATGATGATTTATTAGAATAAGGATTAAGACGAAAATTGCACGAACATGTTTAATTTATCATCATCTATCTAGCCTTTTTACAAGATTTTATTTAACTTGTTCCAACTATGTTGGTATCGGCTTTCAGTCTAATCGCATGCAGCTAAAAAGCAGGGGGCCTAAAAATACCATTTTGGCATAATCATAAAAGGATAACATTTTGAATCATAATATGGCGAAGACAGTCCGTGTTTTTCTTTTTTTCACTGCACTACGTAGGTATAATCAAAGAGATTGGGATTGGATTTGGATTGGATTGATTGGTATTTTAGCACAGACAAAAAAAAAAACCAAATATCCTTCACCAATGGGATTTGATACGATCAACTTAACAATTAACTGTCCATTATGATTCATAATGTTATTCTATTATGATTCTGCCAAAGTGGCCTTTTTAGGCCCAATATCTTTGGTTTCCCCTAGTGTTAAGTCGGATTAACATTACGTGTTGTGTAGCTTTCTAAAGCAGTTTTAGCCAATCAAAACTCGTTGTACAGAATCGTTTGATTGGTGTATTCTGCGTCACGAGTTCACAATACAACACAGTAATGTATTTAAATCCGGCTTTAGTGGAAAGTGAATGTGTCGTTTCGGAGCGCGCTCTGACGTTATTTCTGAACAGTGTCAATCGAGACTTTGCGAGCGCTTGCATGTTTATAATGGTTTATTCGGGTACGTATCAAAATCCCGAAAGTTCATAATACTCATGATTGAAATACCGACGTCCATAACACCAAAATTCAAAATACCGAAAGTTTTAAATGTCGATAGTCGTTATATCGAAACAAAAAATACCGATGTTCAAATGCCCGAATGGACGAAATCCCGAATGGATGAAATCCCGAATGGACGAAATACCGATGGATGAAATCCCAAAGAGCGGCGACGTAGTTCCCGCGATTACTCATAGATGGCACTACAACACAGTTATGACGGTGGGCATTCTGCTTAACATGTTTTAATATTTTTTATAGCGGGGGTAGATCTCGAAAAAATATTTTATTCCGTAATGTTTTATTAATTTGTAGTTACTGTTAGCTACTTAGTACCGACACCGAGTGGTTGCTATAATGAGTGAAGATACTTTTAAAGTGTTCAAATCTCAAAAAGGTGGATATAAAGTACAGGTAGGCGGTTTTGTGTTTACAAAGAACCGGCAAACCCATTTGCTACTTAGTAGCTAACACATTTATAATGACAACTTAGGATGCAAGAGCGAGCGAAGCGAGCTCGGGACTTGGGGCACCCCGACTTGAACAGGTTAGGTTCGAAGGGGATGACGGGGGCTCGAGTGAGCGAGCAAAGCGAGCGAACGAGCCCCCGTCATCCCCTTCGTGTTAGGTTCCTTTAAACCCTGTAGACAGAAATAGGGGCCCCGCGAAGCGGGGCTCCGTCGACTACGCCTAACAACATATTTTTGTAGATAA
Organism: Mesoligia furuncula; assembly: GCA_916614155.1. NCBI lineage: Eukaryota > Metazoa > Arthropoda > Insecta > Lepidoptera > Noctuidae > Mesoligia > Mesoligia furuncula. The sequence continues at coordinate 8,855,653 of OU744814.1, forward strand.
AAAAAAACTTTGGGATTTTTTTCTCGGCCACTATGATTTTGCGAACTTTGCGGTTTTCAAATTTACACTAAAAAGGGTCTATACTATCCAAAAAAATAGCTACTATCAAAAAGCGCCGGGTGTGGAAGTACACTGTACACTGAAATAGGGGCCCCGCGAAGCGGGGCTTCGTCGACATAGAATGCAAGAGCGAGCAAAGAGCACCCCGAGGTTAGGTTTGGTTAGGTTACTTTAAACCCTTTATACAGAAATAGGAGCCCCGCGAAGCGGGGCTTCGTCAACATAGGAGACAAGAGCGAGCGAAGGGCACCCCGAGGTTAGATTTGGTAAGGTTACTTTAAACCCTTTACACAAAATTTCAACAATTTGACAATTCAATTTTTTGACTATTTCGGAATTTTGAACTTCGGGATTTTAAACATCGGGTTTTTAAACTTCGGGTTTTTAAACTTCGGAATTTTAAACTTTCGGGCAAATGAACTTTCGGGATTTTAAACTTTCGACCAAACAACCATTCGGCGTTTCAATTTTCGGGATTTCGTCCATTGGTAGGTATTTTAAAATTCGGTCTTTTAAAATTCGGGATTTTAATACGTACCCGTTTGTTCTGATTCTGAGAGTGATTTAAAAGAGGAGCTTACATTTGTCTCGTCACTTTTTGAGAGAAAAAAAAGAAGATGCTGGATTCACCCTATAAATTTGCTGAGACAGAATGAAGGTGGATTTCATTGTCTCCTTCAAGAATTAGAGAGTGACGAAAACAGATTCCGACCGTACTTCACAATAAACAAAGTACAATTTGCGGAAGTTTATCCACTGATTGAAGAGAGACCACGAGAATCCGCTAGCAAATCACGGATGATGATGTTTTTCAATGATTGATTCAAGCCATGTGGGCGGGGTTCCAGCAGCGTTATATCGTTGTTGCAATTTTGCTTATATGGCAGGTGATTTTATTTTATTTTTGTAGGCGAATAGACATTGTGACTTATAACATCGCCTTGGATGATTCTGTAAAGGTGTTATAATTGTGGTTTAAATCACACTAATATTATAAAGGCGAAAGTTTGTGGGTGTGTGTGTGTTTATATGTTTGTTACTTCTTCACTCTCAAACGGCTGGATCAATTTAGATAAAATTTTGTATGGAGGTAGCTGACGCCCTGGATTAACGTATAGGCTACTTTTTATCCCGATATTCCCATGGGATCGAAACTTGTGCAGGTGAAACCTCGGGGCGCAGCCAGTAAATAAAGAAATGTAATTAACACATTTGTGTATTGTGTTGTAACGCGTCCAACTGAACCAGCGTGGTGGATTACGATATTTACCCTCCTTTTCATTGAGAGGAGGCCTCTGTCCCAGCAGTGGGAACATTTAAGGCTGAATATGTAGTGACACTTCAGCAACCCCAGCGCGATGGGAGTCAGTCAGTAATGCTATTCTGTAAATATCTCACCGTGAAAACTTAGGTGAAATGAGCTTAAAGTGAGCTCAATAGTGTCAATTATAGGCTGATTATGTAGTGACACTTCAGCAACCCCAGCGCGATGGGAGTCAGTCATTAATGCTATTCTGTAAATATCTCACCGTGAAAACTTAGGTGAAGTGAGTTTAAAGTGATCTGTCAATAGTGTCAATTGCTAGTATCAGGTGGAATGACAGCTCAGTTTACCTAAGTTATCACGGTGATCTTTTTACAGAATAGCACCGCAGGAACACCTTTCGTGAGGTGTAACAAAATTAGTTTAGGCTCATTATCATCTGCCTAGTTAATTTTTGAGGTGTTGCAGGGGCCTAAAAAGGCCACTTTGGCAGAATCATAAAAGGATAACATTATTAATTATAATGGACAGTTAACTGTTAAAGTAATCGGATGAAATCTCATTGGTGAAGGATTTTTCACGTCTTTTTAGGGTTCCGTTGCCAAATGGCAAAAAACGGAACCCTTATAGATTCGTCATGTCTGTCTGTCTGTCTGTCTGTCTGTCTGTCCGTCTGTCTGTCTGTCTGTCCGTCCGTATGTCACAGCCACTTTTCTCCGAAACTATAAGAACTATACTGTTGAAACTTGGTAAGTAGATGTATTCTGTGAACCGCATTAAGATTTTCTTACAAAAATAGAAAAAAAACAATAAATTTTGGGGTTCCCCATACTTAGAACTGAAACTAAAAAAAAATTTTTTCGTCAAACCCATACGTGTGAGGTATCTATGGATAGGTCTTCAAAAATGATATGGAGGTTTCTTATGTCATTTTTTTCTAAACTGAATAGTTTGCGCGAGAGACACTTCCAAAGTGGTAAAATGTGTGTCCCCCCCCCGTAACTTCTCAAATAAGAGAATGATAAAACTAAAAAAAATATATGATGTTACCATGTAAACTTCCACCGAAAATTGGTTTGAAAGAGATCTAGTAAGTAGTTTTTTTTTTAATACGTCATAAATCGTAAACCGCAATTTACCTTTTATTCAACCAACTCAAATATAAAAAAATAAAAAAAAAACATTTAATTTCATAAACATAAACCTTATGCATAAACCCGGATGTTACGGAACCCTCGGTGAGCGAGTCCGACTCGCTCTTGCCCGGTTTTTTTTTGTCTTGCTAAAATACTCAATTCAATCCAAATCCAATCCCAATCACTTTGACTATACCTACGCAGTGCAGTAAAAAAAAAGAAAAACACGGACTGTCTTCGCCATAATATAATTCATAATTTTATCCTTTTATGATTCTGCCAAAGTGGCCTTTTTAGGCCCCCAGGTCAAACTTCGAGTCTAATTTTGATATTGATACGCACCGAGAGCAAGCTGACCTCAAGGCAATTATTGACTTATCGATAATCGATATCTTCTGGTTAGTTCGATTACCTGACCACGTCTGTAACCATAGTAGGCTCTGTATTAGGTGATGAAGCTGTGTACACTGTGTCAGCCCCTTAATATATATTGACTATACTGAAAGGGCATACAATGCCCTCCGTGTCCCGTACAACAACGCATTCAGGGCGGTGTTGGGGCTGCCCCGTTTCTGTAGCGCATTAGGGATGTTCGCGATTGCACGCACTGATTGTTTCCACGCTTCTATGCGCAATCGGTGTGCGTCCCTGGTGCGCCGGGTGCGGGCCAGCCCCAATACCATCCTGGCAATGATCGCCAACAGGCTGGACTGCCCTTACATCCGGCATGGTTGTGACAGGCATGCTGCTGTTCGAATTCCGGTCAGAAAATCCTAACTATTCTGTCTTATTTATGTATTTATTTTGTTTTTATTTTATGACCTTGCAATGTGATTTAATTCTTATTTATTTAATTTAATTGTTCTATTTATTTTATTTATTTTTTTGTTTTTAAGTGTAATTATTGCTTTTGACGTAGTATGTCTAATAATTGTATGAGTCTATGTGACTTGATTGATGAATAAATAATAATCATAATAAATAATAATAGTTATTTTACCTCTGATTTCGTATCTGACTGCCCCGTTGGCCTCCTGGTGGCAAATGCGACTGCTGAGCGTGATGTCGTCATCTGCCTAGCCTTTTCCTAACTATTTTGGGGTCGGCTACCAGTCTAACCAGATGCAGTTGAATGCCAGTATTTTACATAGAGCGACTGACTATCTGACCACCATAACCCAGTTACTGGGTAATACGATACCCCTTGATAAGACCGGTTGTCAGACTTTCGGGCTTCTGACTACCCGTAACGACTGTCAAAGATCCACGTTTGACACCCGGGACCCGAGGCATGGAGGGGTCTCGGTATGTAAAGATGGACACCCATCCACAGACCAACCGCGGCAAGTGTAGCTTAACCTGATTGATCACCTGTGCGGCTGTTATTATTTTAGCTACGAGCCCCTGAGCGTGATGTCCTGGGTTTAAAATAACTGTCAAAAGACTTAGCCATCCTTACGCTACCACGGCATATTTTAATTTAATTTTTGCGTTATTTTTTGTTATCTTTTTATTACGGAGGACGCTTTTAACGCTCTGCGTTGTTCTGATATGTATAATTTCAACATGAGTGACGTAACCAATAGTTTGGAACCATACTTTGATTTAAAAGAGTGTCCATGGAGTTTCTTGCCTGTTCTTCTCCATAGTACCTATTACACTTTAGAATAGGCAACTAGTTTCATTTTCCTGACTGTCCGACCACTTGACAATTCAAAAGTGCCACTAATTGGTTTATTTGAAATAAATGGTTTGAGTTTGACCACTTTCCATCAGGTGGTCCGTCAGCTTGTTTCTGAAACAATACAAAATACATTATTTAAGCGCGTTTACGCCGTACGGTATTTCAAACAAACTTTCAAGCCTGTTTTTCGAAATGAATGAACCGATTTTAATGAAACTTCATACGCATAAGCAGGATACAAAGGTCCAAAAAGTTACTGAAGAACATATTCGAAATGTCTTATTTAAAAAAGATAACTGTAAATCTCTGTTTCTATGGAAAATTTAAAAACGGTCTATTTTGGCTGTAACACTAGTTTTCGGAAAATGTTCTTAAGTAATTTTTTAGACCTTTGTATCTTGCTTATGCGTATGAAGTTTCATTGAAATCGGTTCATTCATTTTGTAAAACAAGGGCTTGAAAGTTTGTATGAAATGCCGTACGGCATAAACGCTCTTAATGTGGAGATGATAAATACGACAGTAAATTAAACTGCGAATGTCTAATACCCAGTCTGCATACGAAAATTTTATCAAATATATCCAATAGTTAAAAAAAAAATAGCTAGCTATAAATAGTCAAAGATTGGCATAAACAAATGGGTTTTGCCAATCATTGACTAGGAAAGTGATAGGCCGACTCATTAGTAGGCGGTATTTTGTTTGAAAAACTGGCCAAATGCGAGTCAGACTCGTACACGAAGGGTTCCGTACCACAAGGCAAAAACGCGAAAAAAAAAAAACATGTTTGTTGTATGGGAGCCCCCCATAGCGTCCGACTCGCTCTTGGCCAATTTTATTATTTATTATTAAAGTTAAAATACAACTGAGTATTTTGTGAATATTTCAAGTGTTCCAATTGGTCTTTTCCTATGGAGAAGAACCGGCAAGAAACTCCACAGTTACTCTTTTTAAAAATAATTGGCTTTTACAATGTTTTCAAATTACAGTAGAAGTCTTTGGTCCCGCGGGTCCAGATGACGTAATCACATTTTGAATACGTCGACTTATGGAAGGACAGAGTAGGCCTGTCAACAAGTACCTGTTAGGTACTTGATAAAATAAAAAAATGGTCTACAGATCTAAAGTCTACAAGGCCTACAAATTCCTCACATTTACAAAATAAGAATAAAAAGGAAAAAAAAGAAAAAAAAAAAGGAAAAAGGATAAATAAAAAATAAAATATAAAAACCTACTAAAACAAAGTGATATGATTGCCATTACAACCACTAATAAAAAGTAAAGTGTCTTAAAAGATCTGCTTACAGAAATTAACATTACATTTAATTAAAAAGTGCAAACAAAATTTATTAGTCCTTTCTTTTTTGCTCGATATCAAAAATGGCAACAGGTAGGCTGTTGCCATTTTTGATATCGAGCAAAAAAGGGAAAAAAGAACCGCGTTTGTTGTATGAGAGCCCCCCTTAAATATTTAATTTATTTTGTTTTTAGTATTTGTTGTTATAGCGGCAACAGAAATACATAATTTGTGAAAATTTCAACTGTCTAGCTATCGCGGTTCTTGAGATACAGCCTGGTGACAGACAGACGGACAGACGGACAGACGGACAGACGGCCAGACGGACAGATGGACAGACAGCGAAGTCTTAGTAATAGGGTTCCGTTTTTACCCTTTGGGTACGGAACCCTAAAAAATAACTCTTTTTTTTATAGTTCCAAAATACTCTAATGCCAGTGTTTTGCTGTGTATTGCCAGTGTTTTCATTTATTGCCATATTTTTGTCTCCACATTGTATATCAAGTACTCCTTGAAACATTCACACTTCGCTGTATATACGACGCAACATAAAAACTCAAGTTCCTAACTCTGTTACATCACATAACGTCTCCCTTGCCGCCGCTAAAAATAAATAAAAAAAATATTTCCTAGGAAAAATCCTACAACGTCTGAGCCTCAAATATAAAACTAGAGGAGGCTAAAACTCGTTCATTTTTCACCCACAACAAAGTGTTCAGGAGTTATTGCCTACATCATAACTGGGGTGTTATTTTTCTTATACGCTGATGTAGAGTTTCTAAGGAACATTTTTGCTTGCAACTTTTCTTGGTCCGTTTATTTTTTGGTTGACTTCCTTTTGTAATTTAGCAACGTCACAAATTAGGACAATATGGTCTCTCCATTATATATAATGATGATTAATATGGACAAACAAGAATAGCCTTTAACGCTCTTTATTTTAGAACAACAACATTAGTACCTTCTAACCTAATCTAATTTAGATTCACAGTACGACAAAGGTTTCTAAAATAAGTATTTAATTTTCATTGCATTTAAAGAAGCATTGAATCATCGCAATGAACGCCGGGCGCTGGGCATACCTCGCAATGTCTGTATCCACCTTTACAGGCTGTATGATAAAGTAAAACTAGCGCCAGCCAAATTAAAAAAAAAAGTTTGTGATAAAATAAAAAAACGCGCGAAAAGCATTCTACCTTCGTTTGTAATTGTGTACTTAAATTATGATGTTACTTAGTTTTATAAATAAATTAATAGTTTAAAAACTAGAAAAACACGCTTTTATGAATGCACGTACGATATTCTATCATGGAATGCCAGTGCCTATCTTCCGGCTTCATCACCAGACCTTGAAACCTAATCGTGGTCATAGTTCATTACAAGACTTTTCTAAGAAATCCAAAACAGCTTTGATACGATTTTCCGTCATGAAGTTCCAGTCCATATCGTCCGGCTCCATCATCAGATCAGTTCGACAGTACCATATTATTGTATTGTCATCAGAACTACAGAGAGCTGCCAATTTTCATTACGCTACGACCCTCGGAAGTTGGTTAAATTAGTTACCTTAAATTCCATTACATAGTTAGTTACATAAAGGTCGACCTAATAAAAGCGTGTTAAAAATGAGTATGTCTTCTTCAAGTAGTGATAATGAAATAAACAAACGTACGTATTCTTATTCATAACTTGCACTTACTTATTTTTGATAGAGGCTGATAAAAAGTAGAGTGGCCACCTCGAGAGCAACACTATTTTAAGCCTGAGTGACAAACTTTGAATCCCATGCTGTGCTCAGGATTCAAAGAAACACTCTCCTTCATAATAGTTGATTGCTCCCTTTGCAAACAACCTACTATTTAAATCGAAATTTAACAACGCTAAATGTTGGGAATATCATTTATTTTTGCTTTTTGTTAGCCTACACTATGTCCCACTGCTGGTCAAAGGCTTCCCCTCTTTCCTACCAAACCTCTTTCTCTTGTGCGATCTCTGAAGGCCAATTCTACTAATTTAAAACGTTCAAAATCTAGTCTCAGTCTCATCTCGGCGACAAACAAATGTCAAAAACTTGTCAAAATGTAGGGAAATTAAAGGTAATTTTGACAGACTGAGATCAGACTGTGAACGTTCTTAAAATTACGAGAATTGCCCCTCTGGCCATGTTGGCCTGCAAACGTCATTACACCACACTACCTTCCTTTCCTTCCTTTCGACGGTAATGTCCTCCCACAGGCGTCCAGTGAGTGACGATCTTTGCCCATCTCTCCGGGTGGATTCCTGAGACGTTTCGACCCCACTCCCACTTCAGCCCGGCTAAGAAAATCATAAGCTATAAATTTATACTACTAATTACTCTTATACAATACAATAGCAATACACGACCACGAGTGATGCGCTTTGTAAGGCGGGCATTTTCGGGGACTGGAATCAGCCCTCGAGAATACATGTCCCGTGTCACAGAGCGCATCGACTTCCTGAAGCAGAAAGTTTGTGCATGGGCGAGCCGAATTCGGCGGTATAAACGGCGGGTGGATCGATACACGCAGAATCGCATGTTCCAGAGCGATGAAAGGTGGGTGTATAGAGCTTGGGAGCGACCTGAACAAAATGTGACAGACGTATGCCGCCCGGATGATGCCGCCACAAGTGCATTCTGGTGCAGCATATGGTCGGTGCCCGTCTGTCACACTGAGGCTGGCTGGATGCAGGATGTCGAGCGAGTGTGTGTCTGTACCAGAAATGGAAACAGTCCTAATTACGCCATCAGACGTTGCCAGAGCAGTCCGTCCGTTATCGAATTGGAAATCACCGGGACCGGACGGACTGCACAACTTTTGGCTGAAATGGCTAATTAGTTCACACACTTGCCTGGCATCTCAGTTCCAGTCATCCTTAGAGTCTGGGTCGCTACCGCAACTTCTAACAACAGGCGTTACCCACCTGCTCCATAAATCAGGTAGTCCCGCGGAACCCAAGAATTATAGACCGATCACGTGTTTGTCGACGGTTTATAAACTTCTTACATCCATTTTGAGAGCGAAAATTAATAAGCACATTGAGAGTAACTCGATTATGTCTACTTCTCAAAATGGATGTAGGAATGGGTCCCGCGGTACTAAGGAGCTACCCCTCATTGATATGGCCATTAGCCAACAGGTTCGTCGATCCCGCAAGGATCTGTCGACATGTTGGATAGATTACAAGAAGGCCTACGACTCGGTGCCACATACATGGCTCATGAGGGTGCTGGAGTTGTACAAGATAAATGCAACTCTACGCACCTTCCTTGAGTCGTGTATGGGGCAATGGAAGACGGTCCTTCGTTATCCAGGATGTCGGCAGATCCAGGGAAATGATGAGCCTGTATGGGAACGGGAAATATTAAACGGGGAATATTTCAGGGCGACAGTTTGAGTCCACTTTGGTTCTGCTTAGCCCTGAATCCTCTAAGTACACTACTGGAGGATTCAGGTCTAGGCTATCGGTTGAGGAGAGGTGGTCAGGTCATATCTCACCTCCTTTACATGGATGATTTAAAACTCTTTGCCCCCAACAAATTGCGTCTAATGGAGCTACTTAAGGTAACTAAAACTTTCAGTAGCGCCATCAGGATGGAATTTGGTGTCGACAAATGTGCAGTCATGCATGTAAAGCGAGGGGAGATTATGGAATCCGAGGGAATTCAACTCTCGGATTCCATAAGCCTCAGATCCCTCTCCTCATCCGAAAGCTATAAGTATTTGGGTATGTCGGAAGCGTTAGGCATCAACGATGCTGACATGAAGCAATCGTTGAAGGAGCGCTTCTTTTGTCGCCTGAAGAAGGTATTAATTAGTCTTCTTTCGGGCGGAAATAAGGTGCGCGCCTTCAACGGTTGGGTCATGCCGGTTTTGATGTACTCTTTCGGCATACTCAAATGGACTCAGACCGAACTCGACGCCCTGGATAGAAGAGTTCGTACACTACTGACCGCAAACCGGATGCATCACCCACGATCATCGGTGATGAGACTGTATATCCCGCGGAAGTGCGGGGGTCGAGGCTTTTTAAATGCGAAGACCCTCCACAACCGCGAGGTGTGCAGTCTCAGGGAATATTTTTTAAAAGCCGAAGTGGGTATGCACCGTGATGTGGTCGCAGTGGACAAGGGGCTCACCCCGCTCTCCATGGCTAAAGAGAACTGGCGCAAACCTGTAGTACTTTCTACTGATGACCGCAAGAAGCTATGGCAAAGCAAGGAGCTTCACGGGCGCTTCTATCGGGCTCTTCATGAGCCCGGTGTAGATTTCATAGCGTCCGTATCCTGGCTACGTTTTGGTGACCTTTTCGGGGAAACTGAAGGTTTTGTCTGTGCAATTATGGACGAAGTTATCTTAACGAATAACTACCGGAGACATATTATGAAGGACGGGACGGTTGACGTGTGTCGGGCATGCCACCGTCCGGGTGAGTCTATCAGACATATTATCTCTGGTTGTTCTCGTCTGGCTAACGGCGAGTACTTGCACAGGCATAACCAAGTGGCCAGGATTATTCACCAGCAACTTGCTTTGAAATATAAGCTTGTGGATTCTGAGGTACCGTATTACAAGTATGTGCCCGACCCAGTTCTTGAAAATGACCATGTCACGTTGTACTGGGATCGGTCTATCATTACTGACAGGACTATTGTTGCCAATAAGCCTGATATAGTGGTGATAGATCGATTAGCGCGCCGCACAATGATTGTCGATGTTACCATTCCACATGACGGGAACCTCGTGAAAGCTGAGAAAGAGAAAAAAATTAAGTATCTCGACTTAGCACACGAGGTTGTTGACATGTGGAATGTGAGCTCGGCTGTCATTGTGCCGATTGTCGTATCAGCCAATGGACTGATGGCCGAAAGCCTCGATCAACATCTATCGAGGCTCTCATTAGGTGGTTGGATCAAGGGCCTGATTCAGAAGGCAGTACTCCTCGATACAGCTCGCATTGTGAGGAGGTTCCTGTCTCTGGAGCCCTAACCACCGGTAGCTTGGACCCTGCTCCCGACACCGGCGGATCACTATTTTTTATATTTTTAAATGTTTTTTTATAGTTATTTTTTATATTGAAATATTTAAAAATGTAATTAATGAGGAATGTAAACGAATAAACGAAATAATAATAATAAAACTGCCTGCCTCTTAAACTAGGTAAACCTGTATCTTAAGAGACAGTGATCAGCCACGAGGGTCTTAAACATAGTTATTTAACAAGTTAATGACAAAAATAGACACTGGTACTTTGGCACTCAGATGGATGTTGACTGGGGGCGCTGTTGATTAAAATTTGTACAAATACATTGTGAAATGTCACTTGCAATGTATCCAAAGAAAAAGAGGGCGGTATTAGTTTACACCAAAATTACTTTTGCACTACAGAGCTACTACACGTAGAAATTTTGTCTGGCTGGCTTTGCAAACCGACCTCCATGAGTATTTTATATGATCGATTTAGGATATCCAACCTCCATGAGTATTTTATATGATCGATTTAGGATTTAGGGTCTGTGGATGGGTGACCATCTTTACATACCGTGACCCCTCCGTGCCTCGGAAAGCACGTTAAGCCGTTGGTCCCGGCTGACATTCGTGGATCTTTGTCGTTACGGGTAGTCAGAAGCCCCAAAGCCTGACAACCAGTCTTACCAAGGGGTATCGTATTACCCATTAACTGGGTTGTGGAGGTCAGATAGGCAATCGCTCCATGTAAAATACTGGTATTCAGCTGCATCCGGTTAGACTGGAAGCCGACCCCAACATAGTTGGGAAAAGGCTAGGCAGATGATGATTTAGGATATGCAACTAAAGATGTACGCAATACATGACACATAAAAAAAATATAACCCTCCTTCTGACGCAGTCGGGTAATAAAGGGCAACTTACTAAGAGGTCCTTCACTCCTTCACTTATGGAGGGAGCCACAGCGTGCACAATAAAGATAACAACTAAGCTAACAATGTTACACTTACCTGCAAATTGCAAAAAAACGTAAGAAAAATTTTAATTTCGCGGTCTACCACTGCGCATTTACCTTAAGCCAAAACAGACACTAAACAGAAAGCAATACAATACAATGTAATCATTGTAAAACTGACCAATTATGCTGAAAGTTGTAACAATTCTGTCCGAAATTTTCGCAGCTACCGGTACGGACGCGTCGTTACGTAATTTAAATACGGAATGGGAATTGTTTCCCTAAATGTTGGAAAAACGCTGGGAGTGCACGTTGGGTTCAATAAGGGGTTCCGTATAGGAAAAATGTTATTTTAAATCGCGTACTTTCCGATAAAGTAAGGTAACCTTATTTCTGTTGGAGGCTTATTATTAAGAGCATTCTTCGATTCAGAAAGATGGCAAACTTGACTTATACTAAACTAGCAGCGCCCCGCGGTTTCACCCCCATAAGTGTCGATCCCGTGGGAATATCGGGATAAAGACTATCCTTTGTCCTTCCCCGGGATGCAATCTATCTCTCTGCCAAATTTTATTGAAATCCGTTCAGTGGATAAGGCGTGAAAAGGTAACATACAGACAGACAGAGAGACAGACAGACAGAGTTACTTTCGAATTTATAATATTAGTATGGATATTCCGTCTTCTCCATAGCGTTTCGATAGAAAAAATAACACGAAAGTAATTTTTAAAATTTGTTTTGCCCAAAATTCAGCAACGCGGACACCGTTAGCTGACGTACCGATTAGGTCCTCACGTATGCAGGTGATGCAGGTGACGCATGCCCATGCGGTGCAAGAGACTTCGTACCAAAGTAGACCGCAGCAAGGACGACCTCCACAACTGGTGGTTCAAACTCAAACTCAAAGCATTTATTTCAATTAAACCATATGTACAGGCACTTTTGAATTGTCAAAATGAAATACCAGAGGTCTGAATCGTCCACGAACACCGTGGACGATTCAGACCTCTGGTGTGTATGCGGTGTCTCTTCACAGACAATGGCTCACCTCCCATCTTGCACCGGCTGCCCTGTAATATGCAGTGTCTTTTCTTTTTGGATGGGAAATCATCAAATCACTCCTCCCGCTCTTGGCGGAGCGGAAGGGAGTGTCAGACTCTTACTGACTAAAACCCACCCGTGTTCCTTCCTTAGCCCTTTATGTTCCGGGCCAGCGGTAACCCTTTCGGACAATCCCGCTGACCATATGCAGTGTCTCGATATTAATTATTGTAATTCATATCAATATTATAAAATCTCATTTAGTAATACTAAAAAATTTGTACTCACAATACGAGTTTGGACGTGGAGTTTGGACACCAAGTACCAACCCGTTATACTACCTCGTAAATTAATCGAAACAGCATAATATTCTATGCGACGTTGCAAACTTTCAGGATGCACCCTCTTAAAAGGAATGTAAATGCGAATACGAAAACCGGGCAAGAAACCCCATGGACACTCTTTTATACCTAACTAGCTGACCCGACAGGCGTTGCCCTACTCAAAATTCAATTCCCGCATAAAAAGCTCTGTAAATTCTTCCCGATTTTTCCAATATTCCGGGAAACTTTTCCATTTTTTTTAACTACATACCTTATTCAGATTTATAAATAAGCTAAATTGCTTGTAGTCAAATATTCTTTAATAATATTTATAAAACATGAATATTAAAGAATATTTTACTAAAAGCAATTTCAGTTACGAAGTTTCCTCAATATCAATGACCCAAGAGTAAATAATAAGCAACCTTTTAGGTTTTTACCGCGGCATGACACCGGAAGAGGAACAGACTGAACTGGAATGTTGCCAATATTCGAAATCAAAGTTACAAGCGTAAATAAAAATATTTTGCACCACTGGTTGTGCATTAGAAATAAGTTTTAAAAATTTTGTTCTAAATAACATAACATAACGCCAGTAATCCTTGAAGGGTAAGCCAGACATGCCTGTAGTATTTATAAAATTTATAAAAAAATAGCATCAAGATGTTCTTTTAAGTACCGCGGGATTTCCCCAATAAGCAGACGTGTAACTAAACTATGTCTCTTTCGCAAACCTATTTTTTGTAGCAGACGAAGTTTTATAAAGGGAACCTACGACCTTTGACATCGCAGGACACGGAGAATAAACGCCCACAAATAAAATCACCAGCTAACACTTACGGAACCCTAAAAGTGCACGTAAATGAATACCAGTCCCGTACAGTTTGGCAGAATAGAAACACGTATTGTTTTGCCTGGATTGTTTCGACTCAGACTGTGAACTGAGCTACGTTGCAGACAGACGGATAGTTGGATTTGTATTAGGTTTATTTCTAGCTAGCCTGTGAAGTAGTATTCAATTTGTTACGTCGAGTTGTGTTTTTGTTTCGTCGATAAAGTATAGGGAATTGTTAAAGGATTTTGTTGCTGACGTGAAGCAAAGTAAGCGACATTTATGGCAACAAAAGTACATAGACTGCATTAGCTACATATTGGAGGCCCTGGGCATATAAGGATCACGGGGCCGTAGATAAGAGACAATAAGAGAAACACACTAATATTTCATAACTAAGGGGCTAGAAACTTATTGTAAGTTGCACTGCAAATAACTTATTTTGTCATTGAATCGGGTACTAATAAAGCGTAGAATGGAACGGTGGCTGCAAATAACGTTTTTTATGAAAGCAGGCTGGGGCCCCCGAAGATCGTGGGGCCCTGTCCAGAGTGCCCAGTGGAAAAGAGGGGCCTGATTAGCTAAGTAGCGAGTTTGTCGAAGGAGCGATGACCTGTTGAGCAAAGGAGTTTAGCGGTGCTATTCTGTAAAAATCTCACGTGAAAATTTAGGTGAAGTGACTCATATATAGCTCACTACACCTAAGTTTGAACGTTGCGATTTTTACAGAATAGGTCGGCTGTTTTTACTTAGCCACAAGCCACCCGCTTGTGGATAAGTAATAATAGCCACACGGGTCGATCGATCAGGTTAAGCTACGCTTGCCGCGGTTGGTCCGTGGATGGGTTGCCATCATCACAATACCAAGATCCCCCATCATCATCTACCTAGCCTTTTCCCAACTATGTTGGGGTCGGCTTCCAGTCTAACCGGATGCAGCTGAATACCAGAGTTTTACATGGAGCGACTGCCTATCTGACCTCCACAACCCAGTTACTGGGTAATACGATACCTCTTTGTAAGACCAAGATCCCCCCATGCCTCAGAAAGCACTTTAGGCCGTTGTTCCCCATCTTTGGCAGTCGTTACGGATCGTCAGAAGCCCGAAAGTCTTACAAAGGGTTATCGTATTACCATGTAATTGGGTTGTGGAAGTCAGATAGGCAGTCGCTACATGTAAATTACTGGTATTCAGCTGCATCCGGTTAGACTGGAAGCCGACCCCAACATAGTTGGGACAAGGCTAGGCAGATGGATGAGGTCGGCTGGAGTGGAGACCGCGTATCGGCAAGCGTAATGTGGTCTAACGTGGTACGTCTCCCAGCTCGATGGACCGACCTTAAAAGAAGGCAGCTGGGGCAGAAACAGCTAGACGGACCGGCGACCTCGAAAAGGCGGCTGGGGCAGACTGGATGGCGCGGAGGACAAGGTGTTGTGCCGCAGCCTGGAAAAGGCCTATGTCTATATAAATATACTGATATTTGGAAAAATATCAGTATATTTGGCGACAACTTGCTACTTGAACGAAACTCACTATTTCAACTTAGCCTATCGCAGTTCACTGCTGGACATAGGCCTCTTCCAGGCTGCGGCACAACACCTTGTCCTCCGCGCCATCCAGTCTGCCCCAGCCGCCTTCTTAAGGTAGTCGGTCCATCTAGCTGTTTCTGCCCCAGCCGCCTTCTTAAGGTCTTCGGTCCATCTAGTTGTTTCTGCCCCAGCCGCCTTCTTAAGGTCTTCGGTCCATCTAGCTGTTTCTGCCCCAGCCGCCTTCTTAAGGTCTTCGGTCCATCTAGCTGTTTCTGCCCCAGCCGCCTTCTTAAGGTCTTCGGTCCATCTAGCTGTTTCTGCCCCAGGCGCTTTCTTAAGGTCGTCGGTCGATCTAGCTGTTTCTGCCCCAGCCGCCTTCTTAAGGTCGTCGGTCCATCTAGCTGTTTCTGCCCCAGCCGCCTTCTTAAGGTCGTCGGTCCATCTAGCTGTTTCTGCCCCAGCCGCCTTCTTAAGGTCGTCGGTCCATCTAGCTGTTTCTGCCCCAGCCGCCTTCTTAAGGTCGTCGGTCCATCTAGCTGTTTCTGCCCCAGCCGCCTTCTTAAGGTCGTCGGTCCATCTAGCTGTTTCTGCCCCAGGTACCTTCTTAAGGTCTTCCGTCCATCTAGCTGTTTCTGCCCCAGCTGCCTTCTTAAGGTAGTCGGCCCATCTAGCTGTTACTGCCCCAGCCGTCTTCTTAAGGTCTTCGGTCCATCTAGTTGTTTCTGCCCCAGCCGCCTTCTTAAGGTCGTCGGTCCATCTAGCTGTTATTGCCCCAGCCGCCTTCTTTTAAGGCTAAAAGCTGACACTTGTACTGACAAGTGTCAGCTTTTCATTGTGAAGTGGTACGTGTAGACGTCAAGTTTCTATTCAACCGAGCAAGGACTTAACTCCCTACTTAACAAATGCAAATTATTTAAATCAGCCTCTTCGGTATAGTAGCTACAGTCAGCCTCAAAAAGATGTTTACATCGACAATAATTAATTTAGTTGTCTACAACCTTTGTTCCAGAATATTGTATTAAATCGAACATAAATTGTAGACAATAAAATGAATTACGGCTGTCTGTTACATGAGGTTTTAGAAAAAGTTCTGTTTTGTGGTGCGTTGTCTTTGTAAACGTACGTACTGCGCGTACCTTAATCTTAGGCCTTATGTAAAAGAAGATAGCGTATGTCTTTTTAGGGTTCAGTACCGAAAGAGTAAAAACGGGACCCTATTACTAAGACTCCACTGTCCGTCTGTCCGTCTGTCACCACTTACCAGGCTGTATCACATGAACGGTGATAGCTAGACAGTTGAAATTTTCACAGATGATGTATTTCTGTTGCCGCTATAACAACAAATACTAAAAACAGAATAAAATAAATATTTAAGGGGCCCATACAACAAACGTGTTTTTTCGACGTTTTTGCCTAGTGGTACGGAACAGTAAGAACGGTAAGCTGCTTAGTGCTTACATGACCTAAAGCGCGGTCACTGTCGGACTGCAAAGAAAAGAAAGAGAAGCGCGATGTCACAGCGCTGGTAATTTATTGAAGCAATTATTTAATTACAAAAAATCTATTATTTGGACTAAAAAAATAAAACACTAGTGTTTTAGTATGTTGCTTGTAGAATAATCTGACAAAAAATCAGAATGATTGTAAGTATATTAGTATGGTTTTATTATAAAAATAAAGTTTTTAGAGGTACCTTCATGATTTTTTTCTATCGTATCAAATTAGTTGTATTATGTTTTCAACACACTATCTACCTAGCATATATCCTGAAGAATATCATATATTTTTCTGATTTTGTTTACTGTAGTCGATCATATACTTTTATTGTTTTCAAAACATGCGTTTTTTGCGTTTAGGTCCTGTAATCCTCTTATGTACTCGAGGTAGATACCTTCTTGTGTGCACATGTTTCTGTGAAAAATATACCTATTTTTCTTTCTTTCTATTTCCTATAAACCAACTTTAAATACCTCATGCCCTCATAATTGCACCGCATTCACGAAAGATGAAGGCCAAAAATGGCTTATCAGTCGCTAATTTTTTTTTAAGTTATACATCGTGTACTTACTTTTTTCCCTAACTTCATTGCATATAGGTGACTCGTACTATATGGAACATTTTTTTTAGGTATACCTACCTAGTAAAAATAATATTATTTCAAAGTGATGATTCGCACTTTTCAGTCGAGTAAATTCGTGCGAATCGACTAATAAGCCCAAAAATCTCACATCACATCGACAGTCACTCAACACGTAATAAAATCTCGTTCCTTTAAGTAAGTAAGACCTCTCCCATCTTAATCATCTTCCTGTAATCAGGCGAAGGTGCTTTCACGCAATTAGTTTACAGATACAATAGCAGCTCTGGAGATTTGTTCCTTACGTGTTACAAGTTGGGAGACGAGGCGAATTGTGGGTTTAATCTAAATATATAAAACTCAAAGGTGACTGACATAGTGATCTATCAACGCACAGCCCAAACCACTGGAGGGATCTGGCTGAAATTTGGCATGCAGGTAGATGTTATGACGTAGGCATCCGCTAAGAAAGGATTTTGATAAATTCTACCCCTAAGGGGATAAAATAGGGGATGAAAGTTTGTATGAAACTTTGTCAATTTTAAACCGATCGGGCTGAGACTTCGCATGCATATAGCTACTATGACTTAGGCATCCCCTAAGAAAGGATTTTGATACATTCAACCCCCATGGGGATAAAATAAGGGATGATGGAGGATGTAAATGTATTAGTTTTTTTAAAATAATATTTAACGCGATCGAAGCCGCGGGCAAAAGCTAGTTTAATTAATAACACTGTTGGGAATCGAACCCTACACAACACCTTGCGCGCGGCCTGTACGCGCAGGCAGCGTGATCAGCACGTCATCAGCAAGCTGATGCGCGGCGCGGCGACGACTTAAAAGTTGGAGATTTAATACCCCCGTGCCTCGGAGAGCACGTAAAGCCGTTGGTCCTTCGCCTGATCTCTCCTCGGTCGTGTCGGATTGCCGTGCCAGCGGACTATGAGAGTAAAGGAACAGAGAGTGCACCCGTATTTGCGCACACACTTTTGCACTATAATATCTCCTGCGTACCTGCGTACCTGGCTAGTCTCCGTTGAGATTGGCCACGTGACCGAAATCGGTCGGAAGGCTATTATTAGTAGAAAAATCGGTCAAGTGCAAGTCGGACTCGCGCACCGAGGGTTCCGTACTTTGTAGGTATGTAAATAGCATGGTTTTTTTATGTACCTACAAATTAACGGTTTTCAGATATTTCCGTTACTTGTGCTACATGATCTTGCTTCTTGCCAAATTTCATGATTCTAGGTCAACGGGACGTACCCTACTTATATATTTTGATTCCGGCAAAAACGGCCGTACCTTTTTTTTTCGTTAACTTAGAAGTTTGATTTTTTCACAGCTTCAAGGAACTGTAATCATAATCATAATCATTTATTTATTTGTCAGAATATTGTTACAGATTTGTTACATATTTTTAAAAGTTCATAATATTCTGCCGTTTCCGGCGTACAAATACATATTTTAGGGTTTTGGTAATTTTGTTAGATTAACATTGAATTAAATAAATTAGAATAACATTCAAATTGGAAATTAGTCAAATATTAGGAATAGTAATGTCAAAAAGATTAAATTAAGTCAAAGAGATAATAAGAACAGAATAGGTATAATTATTCTAATATTTAAGTCAACTGTTCATTTCATTCATAAAATCATTAGTCGAGTAATAGCATTTACATAGGAGATAATTGAATAATTTAGATTTAAATGTCCTAAAGTTAAGTGTTTTAAAACAGTCTGGTAGTTTATTATAAACTTTGGTCGCCATACAAAATACGTTATTAGAAAATAGTTTATTATTTCGTCTAGGTACACGAAGCATGTGGACTTTGCGGCTAGGTCTAGATACAAGATCATTATGCAGATTAAATTCATGTCTATTTTGGTACACAAAAATACAAAGACCTGAGTATGTGGTTTTAATTTCAACTCGATACCTCCACGCGTTCCCGAGATAAAAGGTCTTGACAGACACACGGACAGACGGACGGGCGGACAACAAAGTGATCCTATAAGGGTTCCGTTTTTTCCTTTTGAGGTACGGAACCCTAAAATGGTTTTCCTCCTGTAACTTAAACCAAACATAAGTGCCCTTAAATCCGAACTTCGTGACCTATTAGGTCGAGCAAACAACCACAATGGCGGATTGTTATATAAATAGTATCTTACTAATATTATTTGATGACCTTATACTAAATGAGAGAGCAGTGGCGACCCAGTTGTAATAGAATAGAATATTCTTATTTCAGACCGGAGTCCATAGGGTTAGTAACAATTTTAATGACTTACGAGTTGTACGTCGGTCGTGGGTTCGAACCCAGGCAGACGTTTTACTTTGTGTAAGTAATTTATTATTACACAGTTTTAGGGTTCCGTACCCAAAGGGTAAAAACGGGACCCTATTACTAAGACTTCGCTGTCTGTTCGTCCGCCTGTCTGTCTTCAGGCTGTATCTCAAGAACCGCGATAGCTAGACAGTTGAAATTTTCACAAATTATGTATTTCTGTTGCCGCTATAACAACAAATACTAAAAACAAAATAAAATAAATATTTAAGGGGGGCTCCGATACAACAAACGTGTTTTTTTCGGCGTTTTTTCCTTGTGGTACGGAACCCTTCGTGTGCCGTCCGACTCGCAATTGGCCAGTTTTTATTATTATTTCCTTTATTTAACTAAATACATATAAATTATATTTTTAAATATTAGTTTAAAAAAAATATAAACACATTTAAAAATATAAAAATAAAAAATAGTAGCCCACCGGTATCGGGAACAGGGTCCAAGCTACCGGGCGGTCAGGGCTCCAGAGAGAGAAACCTTCTAACAATGCGGGCCGTGTCCAGAAGTACAGCTTTCTGGATCAAGCCCTTGATCCAGCTGCCCAACGGGAGCCTCCTCAGGTGTTGGTCGAGCTATTAATCCATTGGCTGTCACGACTATCGGCACAAAGATCGCTGAGTCCACATCCCACATGTCGTCAATCTCGCGAGCCAAATCAAGATACTTGATTTGTTTATTTTTCTTTTCTTTTTTATTATTATTATTTTTTATTTATTTCATCACAACCGCTCTCAAAACCGGCATGTCCTAGAACCAAAAATTCGAAGACATGTGACATTACCAACCTGCTCTAGGCCCGCGTGGTGGATTACAGCCCAATCCCTCTCACAGAAAAGTGGCCTGTGGTGTGGTTTATGGGCTGATTATGCTATCGAAGCCCGCAACCGTATCATCGAATCTTTGTACCCATACAGTGCCCATACATGAAATTAACTATGACTAAAGTCACTGTGACGAGAAGCTATACATTTTGTAAATAAAGAACTTTTACTAAGTTACGTAGCGACATTTCAATCAACAACAAATGATCCCAAATTCAATCAACTCAAAATAACATACGTGTAATACGAAACTAACAAGCAATTTCACTTTGTTCGGGTTAACGTTTAACGATCCAAAGCGCTGTCGTCTAATGTTTTGTGGTACTGGAAGACTGGAACGCGTCTGAGTCATGGAACGTAAACATTTGGGCATCCATTTTGAAATAAGCTGACGCTTTCAATGCAGAATGCTGATGCAGAATAATCGGAATCATCTGACGACAGTAATTAGATATCATAAATAAATCCCTATGAAAATAAAAATAATTACAAAACTGTTTTTTTATTTGATCCAAAGGTTGCAAACCTGTCACTAGAAGCTATAAATTTTGTAAACGAATGTGTGTTTAAAAATATTATAGCTTTTAGTGACGGGGACTTTAGTCTAGGTTAAATCACAGTGTTTCCATCAGAAATACAGTGATATCTAAGATAAAAAAAATATTCTTAGGCAGAGGTGTAAGATTACATTTCATATCATCTTCCTTACTTTTCACAGTTCACCAGATTTGGTTAAATACCATATTATAGGGGGTGAGCCTATTGGCATCAAGCAGGCAGAATTCCACACTCCAGGGTGCTCCCTTATTCACCTTATTTTCAGGAGGCAGTATGCAAACTATGAAGCGGTCCATGGCTAAATAATAACAGCCGCACAGGTCGATCGATTGCCGCGGTAGGCCTGTGGATGAGTAACCATCTTTACATACCGACTCCAGCAGTAGGACAGAATAGGCTAACAAAAAAAAATGTGTCTGAAATCGCACAAGACAGGGAGGTTTGGATGAAACAAGGGGAGGCCTTTGCCCAGCAGTGAGAAACAATGTAACAAAAATGTGCCTGTCTCGGTTCGAACCCGCGGACACGTAGTTAGGAGCCGTTACCACCTGGCCAACCGGTTCTCAATTTTTCCCTAACATGCAATTTTGTAAAAGCATAAACCTTTTTTTGGGACTTTCTCTAAACTTACACAAAATCACAAGCACATACACACAGTCACTCACACACTTAAGTATTGTTTCCGTTTTTCGTGTTAGATCATTCAGGGGCCCGTGGCCAAATCGATCAGCTTAAGTTACGCTTGCCACGGTTGGTCTCTGGATGGGTAAACATCTTTACATATCATGACCCCGCCGTGACTCGAAAAACACGTTAAGCCGTGCCGTTGCCACCGCTGGTCCCGGCTGTCATTCGTGGATCTTTGACAGTCGTTACGGGTGGTCAGAAGCCCGAAAGTCTGGCAACCAGTCTTACCAAGGGGTATTGTATTACCCAGTAACTGGGTTGCAGAGGTCAGATAGGCTCTAAGTAAAATACTGGTATTCAGCTGCATCCGCTTAGACTGGAAGCCGGCCCTAACATAGGAAATTTTTACATTAGGAAAAGGCTAGGCAGATGATGAGTATGCAAACTATGCTCCACTTTCTATCCTGTCCTGTGTCAAAACTTGCAGTCCAAGGGAACCTCTGTTCTGCCACCAATAACGCCGTGGAAGTACCTAACGAAGTTTTGGGCCAACAAGATCTGAGAAACGTCTTACCAGCCACACGAAGAAGAAGGAGCCAGTATTGACTAATTGGGTCTAATCATCATTTCAGCTAAAAATGTCCAATGCTGGACATAGGCCTCCCCCAAGCACCTCCACTTCGACCGGTTCTGTGCTGCGCGCATCCAACGGGTTCGTGTGGCCTTCACAAGGTCGTCGGGCCACCTTGTTTGAGGCCTTCAAACGCTAACGCTACGTCTTCCGGTAAGCGGTCGCCACTCCAGAACCTTTCGGCCCCATCGGCCATCTGTTCTGCGAGCAATGTGCCCTGCGTCTAATGATAGCCTGCAATACATCTTCTAGATCTAAAAAAAACTAAATAAAACTTAATACTGTCATGGTTTCCAAATAATAATAAGATTTATCGATTTTAGATACTAAATAAAATTTTTAAGTAGGTATTTGATTTGACAAAAAATATTTTTGTATCAGTGTCAAGTTAGTTTTTTAATTCCAGAGACTAATCTGACAGGTGTAATGTCAAACTTCTATACTAAAAAAAATGCAAACACAAAAGACTTAAATGTCAGATTAGTCTCTGGGATAAAAAAACGAACTTTAGTGATAAAGTTTTAAAGTATCTCATTTGACAGATACCGCCTAAAGTACTGGGTTTTTTTCTAACGGAACGGAATGGAAACAGTATGATAATTGGAGGGTCGTCTAGTTTCTAAGTCAGTTCTCATCGAGCCTCAGAACCAAAAGCTTGTCTACAAGAAACCCGAAGTTATCAGTTTGTTAAAAATTGGTACTGTTATATTAACCAAGTTTGTACGTGTGCTAATATTAGAAACGCGAAAGTTTGTGAGGATGGATGGATGGATAGATGCTTGTTACTCTTTCATGCAAAAACTACTGAACTGATTTAGATGAAATTCAATCTATCTCTCTGCCAAATTTTACCACATTCTGCCACATAAGATAGTTTTTATCCCGATATTCCCACGAGATCCACCAACACATGTGGGTTAAACCGCGGGGCACTGCGTAGTAATATTATAAACGCGAAAGTTAGTGAGAATAGATGCATAGATGTTTGTTACTCTTTCACGCAAAAACTACTAAACGAAAGTTATATAAGCGTAACAAGGTTATTATACAATAACCTTATTTATTTATTTTATAATTTATGTACACACAGTAAAATACATAGGGATATGACATAATTATAATTTGAGTACAAAGGCACTGCTTATTTCTTAAGAAATATCTTCCAGCAGACCTGCGAAAGGAGAAGTAAAAAAAAAAATGTAGACAATAGTGTGTGAGAACAAGAAGAGAAAATATGAATGTGTGAAGTCTAAAACTAGAATATTAAATAAACCTACACAAATAATGCAAAATAATAATAATAACATAAGTATACTTAAATAAATACATAAAGCTAAAATATATAAACATACATATATACATATATACTCACAGTATAGAGGAAAGGTAACCTTTATTTTAAAACCTTCATTGTAATTAGGTAATAAAATCACACTACGTGTAACTTCCTGGTACTGCGATAACAGGAAGCATTAAGATTATAATAACCCTTTGTTGTATATACTTAGATGATAGTATTTTATATTAAATAAAGTTAGTCTTGCACTGCGCTTCAAGCAGAACACACCTCTCGTTCCTTTTTAAAAAGCCTTTCGGCTCAGCCCACAACCTAACTGGCGCAGTCGGTACGTCGCGTTTTATCGGTTCCAGTGGAAGATTTCCGTAAACCTTGAATCCGTGGCGTGAATAAAGTACCTGCCGTGAGCAACTAGCAGAGTGCCAGGCAGCAGAAAAAGCAGCAGCAGCGCAACATCGGCGAAGACTCATCTAACATTGAACAGCCTCTAATCGGCTATGCTCGTGGGGTAAGCATCAAATCTGATTATTCCCGAGAATCCCTCCACTTTATTCCTGACACAGTAGTTATAAGCAACTTTTGTGTATTTCCAGTGTCTAGGTATCAGTATTTTCATTAATACATTTTTATCGCTTGTTTTTCATTCTTTGTTGCTATCTGACTCACTAAGATGAACATGGCTAGTGAAAAGAAAGCACTAGATGAGAAACCTATCTCTGATGAGAAGTCGATTCCCACCGACTACTCAACGTTCTCGAAACTGTTACCCTGTTACGATGGGAACAAGAGAACGTTAGCATTCTACATCGAAGGTGTAGAAAATGCTCCAGCATTAATTACTAATAAAGACGACGAAAGCATGGCGTGTCTTATTAGGAACAAACTGACAGGTAAAGCTGTTGAAGCGCTGTCAGAAAAGCCAGGTACCAAATCCTGCGACGATGTTAAAAGTGTGCTACAAAAAAAAATTGGTGAATTTAGAACAGAAATCCAGTTACTTCAGGAACTAATGTTAATTAAAAGAGACAATAGTACAATAGATGCATTTGGAGACAAAATAAGATCTTTAATGTGTACGCTTATTTCAGCTAACCCCGAAAAACGTGATTATTACGAGCAGATGGCTCTTGAGACCTTTCTTGACAAATTAAACCCCATTACAGCTATTTTAATTAAACTTAGATATGTACGAAACTTAGATCAGGCCATTACAGTAGCCAAACAAGAGGAAGTTAAACTTCGAGCTAGGCGTAATGATCAAAATAAGCCAAAAAACTAATAAACAATAAACTTGCAAAAGATAAAAAACTAGTAATAGACAGATTCAATAAAAATAAAGAAACGGCACAATTCAAAGTAGGAGATACCGTATACAAACAAGTAGCAAAGATGGCTAGGAGCAATAAACTCGAGCCCAAATATCTAGGACCATACACAATAGTTCGCATACACCCTGAACAAATAGCTGAAATAGTAGGCAAGCACGTGAACGCAAAAACAATAAGAGTTCACTTCCGCTTACTAAGACGCCCGGAAAATGTTTCAGGAGTGCCTCGCCTGCGTCGCAGTGCTCCAGCTCGCCGCTACCACCGCAGTCATACAGCCAATAGATAACCATAATGGGATTTTAGTACTAACAGAAGCTAAAACCCAATATCAAGTAGATACATACCACTTGGCTGTAATTTATGATACGACAAAACTAAGAGAAGTTTTTCTAGATATCTGCACTAACTACTACACAATCAAATTAAAACAAAATTGTTCTGCAGATATCACATCTATTACAAAGCAAATAGATTACCGTATAGATACGATAGAAAGTAAGTTACTCTATTTAGGATTAGAAACCATAGGTTTTAGACTAAGATATAGATATAGACGTGGCCTTATAGATGGCTTAGGCACTGTAGTAAAAGCCATTACAGATAACTTAGACCAAGAGGACGCTACGAAGTTTGACAATGAAATTAGATCAATCCAATAATCACTCAATAATAATAGAGCCAATCAGAAAAAGACAATTAGAATTATGCAAGAATTTATGAAAGAATACGAAAACAATTTAAGGAACATTAAAACTAACCAAATGCAAATATAAAGCAATAGATAGCTATTCTATTCAAGAAACAGAATTCAAAACCAACTACCTGACAACTAGCATCTTTAATAGCATCGAAAGCTCGCTTCGACAACTTTACGATAAATTAGACACGCTAGAAAATGCATTAACATTTGCACATCTTGAGAAAATGCACCCTAGCATAATTGACCCCTCATATCTAATTGAAGAGTTAAATAGCATTCAGAATGAAATCAGTATAAATTTAGCTTTTGCCCCAAACCTAAATAACATCTAATTATGGGAAAAAGCTACTATAGTAAAAGCATATAGCAATAATGAAACAATTAACTTCATACTGGATATACCAATAGTTGCAGAACAACCTTATAACCTCTTACACCTATATTCTATCCCTAATGATAATTACACAATCCTTATACCTAAAAATCCCTTCCTTATCTTGGGAAATAATTATTGCCTATCCCCACGAGTCATGCACCAGGATAGAAGAAAACAAAGTAATCTGCAAACATCTAGAATGGAACACCCTGCTGCACTCAAGCGACTGCATAGCAACTCAACCAACATCAAGAACCACATTACTGCACTTATGCAACCGCAACTTTTGAAAACAACATCATCCAGCAAATCAAGGATAACAGCTGGATAATAATCATGAAGCAGGAAGAAGTCATCAAAACCATCTGTGGCAATGACGTACAATACCAACGTAACAAGGGCGTTTTCCTGATAACAAAAGACAATAACTGCAAGGTTCTATTTATGGACAGAACATTGACAACTCATCAGCGGTACATCAACATCAGGGAGACCATACCACTACCACGAGCACACCAGAAGCCAAAAGTTTTACCTATCCAGATAATGCTAGAAAACATAGAAATAGACAACCTAAAGAAAGCCTTAAAGCAATCAGAAGAGGTCGAGTCGTCAATAACAGATCCAGTAATCGTTTCATGCACACTCAGCTGGTCATCAATATCCCTATACATCTTAGTACTGGCAACAGGAATTGGAGTAGCAGCATACAAGCTCTGATGGATACCCAGGTTGGCGTACACTTCAGTCATGCAACAACCTGAAGCTGATGCATTTCAACTTCAGTCGCAGCCTTCGGCACGCCTACATCTTAAGGGGGGAGAAGTTATATAAGCGTAACAAGGTTATTACACAATAACCTTCATTGTAATTAGGTAATAAGATCACACTACGTGTCACTTCCTGGTACTGCGATAACAGGAAGCAATAAGATTATAATAACCCTTTGTTGTATATACTTAGATGATAGTATTTTATATTAAATAAAGTTAGTCTTGCACTGCGCTTCAAGCAGAACACACCTCTCGTTCCTTTTTAAAAAGCCTTTCGGCTCAGCCCACAACCTAACCGAATTTGGATGAAAATTTAACACATAGGATACTTTAATTCCGATATTCCCACGGGATTGAATTTTGTCGTGTATCATTTCAATACAATACTATCACTCATCCGAGTAAAATTACCGTGATCACGTCGACAAAATCTAAAAGTTATTACGAAAGCTGGGACTGACAATGAATTATTCAAAGGTATTTATACAGGTATTCCCAGGAGTCCTGGGAGCCTATCTACTGATTACAGTGTTCATCAATGGTATATCCATTGGGAGTAATAGAGTCAAAGCTGACTGACATAGATCAATAATTTTAGGATTGAGAAAAGTAATTTTGAAAATGAAATGAATAAATGATTGACTGTAATTATGGTGAGTTGCTAATTGTGGAGGAATCAACAATATAGTCAACTAGCTGACCCGGCAGACGTTATCCTGTTTTTAATTCGAAAGGCACGTGGCGCCATCTATCATCATAATAACGTTATTGTTGTTTTCCTCGGGAACAGCACTTTTTTTCGGCATAAAAGGTACCCTGTGTCCGTTTCTGTACACCTGACAACGTATATGCAAAATTTCAGGATAATCGGTTCAGTGTTTTAGGCGTGAAAAGGTAACAAACAAACAAACTTACTTTCGCATTTATAATAAGTTAGGATAATCGAAAGAGTGTAATGGCCTAGTGGTGTAGGCCTCAGCTCTCATGCACGAGGTTGTGTCAAATTCGGGCAAGTACCAATGAGACTTTTTGAATTCATATGTAGGTACTTTCTGAGTTTATCTTGAACAGGACTGCCATTGGTAAAGGAAAAGCGTCGTGAGGAGATCTCCGGACATACAGTTAATATAAATCTGAAATCACCAACCCGTTTGAGCAAGCGTGGTGATCAATGCTCGTACCTTCTCTATATGAGAAGATGCTTTTGCCCTGCAGTGGGTCAATAAAAGGCTGGTATTAAACCTATTATCACACTAATATTATAAAGGCGAAAGTTTGTGAGTGTGTGAGGGGGTGTGTGTGTGTGTGTGGGGGTGTGTTTGTTTTAAGTACCATCCGAGGACGTGCGTATGAATACACAAGGCACGACCGAGGACCTTTTCAAAGCGAGGACCTTTTCGAGGGTCCTCGGTTTGACTTGACCAAAGATTCGCATTCTGCAAGCGATTTTGCGTCTTCCTATATACTTAATACGAAAAAGTTGTCTGAACCTCGGTTTGATCAAGGTTTTTCATAATCTTACACAAACATTGTGTATCCACCAGATGGTGCCACTGTCGCCTCATACACAGACTCTTTACACTCATTTCACGTTTGTTGTATTATCCGAGGACCTGTGTGTTAACTTTAACACAAAAGTCCTCGGTTAGGTAGCTTTTCCAGACAATGTGTATTTAAGACCTCGGTTGGTAGATTTTCCGAACAGTGTGTATTCTAGTCCTCGTTTCGACAGTTTTCCTCGTGTGTAGAAGACAAATATTCTATCATTTAAATAAAATTATGAAGGAGGAAATCGAAGGTAGACTGAATCCTTAAACAAATTGTTAGTAGCTACTAGGTGCACGAGGAATAATCAGGCTTCTTCTGCAGTATGTGCTAAATACCTAGGCTCGCTTATCTATATATAAAAGAAAGTCGTGTTAGTTACACTATTTATAACTCAAGAACGGCTAAACAGATTTGGCTGAAAATTGGTGGGGAGGTAGCGTAGAACCAGGAGACGGATATAGGATACTCTTTTTTAATACTTTTATTTACTCATAGGAGTAGGGTGGGAGTAGGTTAAGTTGGGTAGGAGTAAGTTAGAAGTAGGGTAGGAGTAGGCTAGGAGTAGGGTAGGAGTAGGCTAGGAGAAGGGTAGGAGTAGTGTAGTAGTAGGGTAGGACTAAGGTAGGGGTAGGGTAGGACGCCACGCGAACGAAGTAGCGCTGGGCAGCTAGAAATAATTTATATGGCAAAACAACGTTTTCCGGGTCAGCTAGTATTATATAACTATGATTTGCACCATAAAATATTGTGTTGTCATAGGAACTGAATACGTGTGCTTTTCATAAAGAATCTAAAGTAAATGCCTTCCTAGGTGAAATGTCTGCAGCAAGATTTGAAGCAAATATAAAGTAACTACAAAGAAATACAGAACATGAACGTAATAAAGAAAACCACTTATACTTTACATGATCTACTTATAGAAATAATCATCATATTGCTGTAACATCTTTGAGAAGCAGGATTAGAAAACTTCCATAACAGTTATTAGAAAACGACTCAAACAAAAAGATTTATAGAAACCATAATTAAAAGAGATCGACATAATTTGGGCTAAAAACTTGACATAAAATTACATAACACAATTCTTAGTTAGAAAACAAAGAAATATTCAAAATAATTTGGGAAGCATGAAAACTTAATAACTTAATGGCGCCGATTCCCTTGTTCACAAACTAAACTAAATTTATGTTCAGTGCATCTTTTCCTTTCTATTTCATTAAGAAAAGGACAGAAGATAAATATTAGTTTAGTCCTGTCAAATTAAGATACTCCACAGCAAGTTTAGACGATTACGACGATTTATTGCTTTTTTTTTTGCTAATTAATACATTGCGGGATCATGGAAACTGATAATAAAAATAATTTTACATCTTAAACTTAATGCGTATGCTAAATTTGAAGACGATGCTATTAACTATTGAAGAGTTCCCTCATGAAGAAACGACCTTGATTGCAGCATCAGCACAAACTGGTAATTATTTTGGTGTTACTCGATAAACACAACGCGAGTGCCAAATTTGAAGACGATGCTATCAACTGTTGAGGAGTTCCCTCATAAAGAAATGACCCTGGCTGCAGCATCAGTACAAACTGGTAATTATTTTAGTTTTACTACATAAACATAACGCGTGTGCCAGATTTGAAGACGGTGCTATCAACTATTGAGGAGTTCCCTCATGAAGGAATGACCTTGGCTGCAGCATCAGCACAAACTGGCAATTATTTTGGTGTTACTAGATAAACATAAGACGTGTGCCAAATTTGATGACGGTGCTATCAACTGTTGAGGAGTTCCCTCATAAAGAAATGACCATGGCTGCAGCATCAGTACAAACTGGTAAGTATTTTGGTGTCACTAGATAAACATAACGCGTGTGCCAAATTTGAAGACGGTGCTATCAACTGTTGAGGAGTTCCCTCATGAAGAAAGGACCTTGGCTGCAGCATCAGTACAAACTGGTAATTATTTTGGTGTTTATAGATAAACATAAGACGTGTGCTAAATTTGAAGACGGTGCTATCAACTGTTGAGGAGTTCCCTCATGAAGAAACGACCTTGGCTGCAGCATCAGCACAAACTGGTAATTATTTTGGTGTTACTAGGTAAACATAAGACGTGTGCCAAATTTGAAGACGGTGCTATCAACTGTTGAGGAGTTCCCTCATAAAGAAATGACCCTGGCTGCAGCATCAGTACAAACCGGTAATTATTTTGGTGTCACTAGATAAACATAACGCGTGTGCCAAATTTGAAGACGGTGCTATCAACTGTTGAGGAGTTCCCTCATAAAGAAATGACCCTGGCTGCAGCATCAGTACAAACCGGTAATTATTTTGGTGTCACTAGATAAACATAACGCGTGTGCCAGATTTGAAGACGGTGCTATCAACTATTGAGGAGTTCCCTCATGAAGGAATGACCTTGGCTGCAGCATCAGCACAAACTGGCAATTATTTTGGTGTTACTAGATAAACATAAGACGTGTGCCAAATTTGATGACGGTGCTATCAACTGTTGAGGAGTTCCCTCATAAAGAAATGACCATGGCTGCAGCATCAGTACAAACTGGTAAGTATTTTGGTGTCACTAGATAAAAGTAACGCGTGTGCCAAATTTGAAGACGGTGCTATCAACTGTTGAGGAGTTCCCTCATGAAGAAACGACCTTGGCTGCAGCATCAGTACAAACTGGTAATTATTTTGGTGTTTATAGATAAACATAAGACGTGTGCTAAATTTGAAGACGGTGGTATCAACTGTTGAGGAGTTCCCTCATGAAGAAACGACCTTGGCTGCAGCATCAGCACAAACTGGTAATTATTTTGGTGTTACTAGGTAAACATAAGACGTGTGCCAAATTTGAAGACGGTGCTATCAACTGTTGAGGAGTTCCCTCATAAAGAAATGACCCTGGCTGCAGCATCAGTACAAACCGGTAATTATTTTGGTGTCACTAGATAAACATAACGCATGTGCCAAATTTGAAGACGGTGCTATCGACTGTTGAGGAGTTCCCTCATAAAGAAATGACCCTGGCTGCAGCATCAGCACAAACGGGTAATTATTTAATTTTGCTACATAAACCTAACGAATATGCCAAATTTAAATACGATCTGTTGAGGAGTTCTCCCATGAAGAAACGACCCTAGTTGCAGCATCAGAACAAACTGGTAATTATTTAATTTTGCTAGATAAACCTAACATCATCATCTGCCTAGCCTACTATGTTGGGGTCGGCTTCCAGTCTAACCGGATGCAGCTGAATACCAGTGTTTTACATGGAGCGACTGCCTATCTGACCTCCACAACCACAACCTAGATAAACCTAACACGTTTGCCAAATTTTAAGTCGATGCTATCAACTGTTGAGGAGTTCCCTCATAAAGAAATGACCCTGGCTGCAGCATCAGCACAAACTGGCAATTATTTTGGTGTTACTAGATAAACATAAGACGTGTGCCAAATTTGATGACGGTGCTATCAACTGTTGAGGAGTTCCCTCATAAAGAAATGACCATGGCTGCAGCATCAGTACAAACTGGTAAGTATTTTGGTGTCACTAGATAAACATAACGCGTGTGCCAAATTTGAAGACGGTGCTATCAACTGTTGAGGAGTTCCCTCATGAAGAAACGACCTTGGCTGCAGCATCAGTACAAACTGGTAATTATTTTGGTGTTTATAGATAAACATAAGACGTGTGCTAAATTTGAAGACGGTGCTATCAACTATTGAGGAGTTCCCTCATGAAGAAACGACCTTGGCTGCAGCATCAGCACAAACTGGTAATTATTTTGGTGTTACTAGGTAAACATAAGACGTGTGCCAAATTTGAAGGCGGTGCTATCAACTGTTGAGGAGTTCCCTCATAAAGAAATGACCCTGGCTGCAGCATCAGTACAAACCGGTAATTATTTTGGTGTCACTAGATAAACATAACGCGTGTGCTAAATTTGAAGACGGTGCTATCAACTGTTGAGGAGTTCCCTCATAAAGAAATGACCCTGGCTGCAGCATCAGCACAAACGGGTAATTATTTAATTTTGCTACATAAACCTAACGAATATGCCAAATTTAAATACGATCTGTTGAGGAGTTCTCCCATGAAGAAACGACCCTAGTTGCAGCATCAGAACAAACTGGTAATTATTTAATTTTGCTAGATAAACCTAACATCATCATCTGCCTAGCCTACTATGTTGGGGTCGGCTTCCAGTCTAACCGGATGCAGCTGAATACCAGTGTTTTACATGGAGCGACTGCCTATCTGACCTCCACAACCACAACCTAGATAAACCTAACACGTTTGCCAAATTTTAAGTCGATGCTATCAACTGTTGAGGAGTTCCCTCATAAAGAAATGACCCTGGCTGCAGCATCAGTACAAACTGGTAATTATTTTAGTTTTACTACATAAACCTAATGCCTCTGCCAAATTTGAAGACGATGCTATCAAGTGCTGAGGAGTACCGTCATGAAGAGACGACTCTGGCTGCAGCAATAATACTAAAATAATAATCCTTTGAGAAGCGCCGACAAAGGTAAAGACATCGACTCGTCCTCGCTTGGTACTTCATTTTAGAAAAAGTGTGTAAGAAATAAACTGGAACATTCTACTTACATTGATATAATTATTATCTTACACGTAACATGTTTTAGGTAGGTAGATTTTCCAGGTCCTCGGTTTGTACAAGTTCTACGCGAAAAACTGTCCTCGGTTTAGTGATATAAAGTCTAACACAACGTCCGCACTTTGTACAAGCTATAAGAAATATTGTGTAAAAATACGTCCTCGGAAGGACATCCCAGGGCTTACGTAAGAGGTCCTCGGTTTGCTCACACAAAGTCCTCGTATGTGCATCGTTGGTCACATTTAGCTGTGTATTTCAGGTCCTCAGTATGATAGCCGATATTCATACAGAAAAATGTTGAGATAGCATTATCCCAATAAGCTCATCACTATAGATTTATTCACCTGTCTCTTTCTATCTTATTCTAAAAGGCCCACGAGGTGTTTAAACCAGTTTTTTGGAGGGTCCTCGGTTTGTTCTAGGACTAACAAGGTCCTCGTAAGGGTGTCTGTACAAACAGGGGTGCGTTTATATGTTTAAGTAACAAACATATAAACGCACCCTCACCCTTCACGCTCAAACCGCTCGATCAATTTTGATAAAATTTGGTATAGAGGTAGCCGACACTCTGGATTAATGTATAGGCTACTTTTTGTCCCGATATTCCCACGGGATCGAAACTTATGCGGGTGAAACCGCGGGGAGCAGCTAGTAATATTATAAACGCGAAAGTTTATGAGGATGGATGGATGAATATTTGTTACTCTTTCACGCAAAAACTACTGAACGGATTTTGATGAAATTTTACAGTATAATAGCTTATACATCAGAATAACAGATAGGATTACTTTTAATCTCTATATGCCCACGGGATCGACCTTTATGCGGGTGAAACCGCGGAGCGCTGCTAGTTGTCCATACTAATATTGTAAATTCGAAAGTAAGTATTTCGTCTGTTGTCTGTCTGTATGTTACCTTTTCACACCTAAACCACTGAACAAATTTCGATAAAATTTGCCAGTGAGATAGATTGCATCCCGGGGAAGGACATAGGTTACTTTTTGTCTCGATATTCCCACGGATTCGACACTTATGCGGGTGAAACCGCGGACCGCTGCTAGTTATTATTATATAATCGAAAGAGTAACAGGTCTGAACTTATCTAAAACTAAATGAAAGAAACGACAATCTTAAAATTATATCGTATACTAAATTCTTAGATTTCCAGTAGCATCAGCTAAAGGAGGATTCAAGAAATACCTCAACAATAAATCTCATTTTATTGATGCAGTTTCAGAAGCGACACTGACGCAGCAGCTTTTAATGTGGGTAAAGTCTGGGAAATTTATTGATAAGTATGTAAATTGTCTAGGTACCAACTTAAATTGTCCGTATATTTTGACGTACGAGTACGGTGTCCATTTGATCAGAAATTAATCTGAAGTAAGAATGAAAAGACGCATAAAAATTCGCAGTAAAAATTACGCTGAGAAAGAACACAAAAAATAACCAGTTGGGGGGAAAATATGCATCACATCCACGCAAAACGGACATCGCTCAGCATAATGCTACGACCCTATGCGAGACAGAGCCCCAGCGCTGGTTTCAGCGACAGCCGGCGTTGACGTCATGACGTCAACCGGTGCAGTATACGATCAAACTCACACAGGTAGGTGCTTAAATTCTTATGCCTTTTGGTTTAAGGGGGATGCGTGAGGTAGCCGGCGAAATTCAATTTTTCTTACGTTTTTTGCAATTTGCTGGTCAGTGTCAGGTTTTTTTTTTTTTGCTAATTGGGCCCGCTCTTGTCTTCGACCTCGCCTGATGGAAAGCGATGGATGAGGTATATGATGGAACGAGCTTACCCAGAAGATGCCTAAGGCACTGGAACTGCCACGCATCGACGAAACACAGCAGGCTGCTTGACGCCGGACTCCGGTGGGAGGGTGATCGCAAACAAGGCGGGCGTTAGCCCCACCACCGCAATTAAAGAATTGTCCAGTCAAATAAGGTGTTAGGTGTGACTGTTCAGGATGCGCCGAGCGCTCGGTTCAGTTGAGTAACTGACGGAACTAATTAGCTACACAAGGAGGCTTCTTCATGCATCCCAAAAATATGTTGATTAACATATGATTCGCGACCGTAAAAATATGACTTTACAGAATTATAATCATTAAAATCATCAATACAACCCTGTAAGTTCATAAATAATCCTCTGGATTGATATTTCATAAAATAGTCACTCAATAGGATTATATAAACTAAGGGGGTTGGATTGATGATTATAATAATTATTATAATTCCGTAGATAGAGAGAGAGTTACGCTCGCGAATCATAGTTTGTTCAATATATTATACCTACAACCTGAGACTGACCTGCAAATTGCAAAAAACGTAAGAGGACATCATTCATTTCGTACCCAAAAATTTAAGTGCCGACCAGAAAGAGAAAGTACATAGTATCTTATGAGAAATGACACCTCTCGAGCATTTTTTACTATTACAACAAAGTCTGGGAAATGGCCTCATAAGCATTTTGTACTATTACAACAAAAGTCTATCTTCATTAACCCGGGCGGCTGCTATTTGAGATTGTAAAGCCAAAATTCATATTTTAATAACAAATCTATAGTTAAAACATGTTCAGGGTGTTCAATTCAATTAAAAGTTGGTATATTTCTAATATTATGCGTAACGCTTGTTATAAAAAAAATCCATTTTAATTTTAGTCTTTCGCAGTAATTGTAAAAAATGCTCAAAATGTTTTTCCCATAAGAAAATAGTAGGTACTATTTTTTTCTGGGCGACACTTTACTTTTGTATAAAATGTTCGACACTTGAATTCTTTGAATTTTGCGGGCTACCCTGGCGCTTCCCCTTAACGATAGGTATGTAGGTACAAAAGGGGAACAGTATTTTATAGCTGAACAGTCTGTGGATGGTCTGAGAAAGCGCAGGAATAAAACTATAAATGGAAATAAAAAGTAGAAACTACAGTCCAAGTTTTACGAGTAATTCATTCAGAAATGTTAATCGAGTGACATTCTCAAGCTGTAAAAAACTTATAACATTGAAACGGCAATCAAATGCTACTACTTTTATTGTTGGAAGCGACATACCGCTACTGCTTTTAAAAGAAATGAGAATGTTGAGTGGGTGATTTATTTATAGTTAATTAAAACGGTACAATACTAATAACATTATTTAATGAATATAAATAATAATAAAAAAAAAAAAACATTTATTTCGAGCAACCATAACTCATATGTTGAGAGTACACACACACACACAATAAAACATAATTAAAAGGATAATAAAAATAAAGTACTTACATAATCATAAAAATAAAAATGAAAACAAAATAAAAGACTTAATATCTAACCGGCCCTGCTGCCGGCAACATGCCTATTGCAACAGTGCCGTATGTATGGGCAGTCCATCCGGTCCGCGATCATCGCCAGGACGGCATTGGTGCTGCCCCACACCCTACGCACCAGGGACGCACCCCGCTTGCGCATAGTCGCGTGGAAACAATCGGTGCGCGCCTCAGCGAACACACCTGAGGCGCTGCAGTAGCGAGGCAGCCCCAATAAAGCCCTGAGCGCGTTGTTGTACTGGACGCGGAGGGCCCCATACGATGCACGCGTGTATTTCGCCCACAGGCTGCACGTGTAGAGGGATGTGCAGTAAGCCCTGAAGAGCGTTATCTTCACCTCCCTCGAACAGCGCGAAAACCTGCGTGCGAGCATGTTCGCCCGCACCGACAAGGCCCTCCGCTCCCTCTCCATGTCAGCATTGTCCTTGAGGTCGGTCGTAACTAAATGCCCTAGATACTTAAATTGATCCACCCTTTCAAGTGGAATACCGTTTAGAAAAACGGGTGGACAATTTTGCGAACGTTTCGTACCGGCCTCAAAGACCATGCATATAGAAACTATTAATATTACGTTGAGAATTACAAAATTGAATTTAAAACTAACACGGAATAGTGAGCCCACTGTTCCGTGTTAGTTTTAAATTCAATTTTGATGCAAGGGAGGGCTCCCTTGCATACTTTCTCTCACAGAACACTAGATATATATAAGCTTAATTTTACTCCATTCATCTGCAAACATATCACATTAAGGCCTCTGCCTCGAATCTTGCGGGCAGCGGGGCGGCGGCGTCGGCGGCGCGGGATCGGTAGGATCTAATGCGTAAAATCATATGAACCGGCCCTCTGCGTTACACGCGACGCTCCCGCGCCGCCGCCGCCGCCGCCCCGCTGCCCGCAAGATTCGAAGTACAGGCCTTAGAGTTGGCAGTCAGAAGGGCATTAAGCATTTTTAAAGTACGACAGACTGGGTATTCGGCTCTGGCTACAGTTTTGGATGCCGGTTGTGCAAACAGATTGTACCGATTCGCTCTGACGGTGTCCGATGTACAGACGCCAGCACATCAACCTACCCGAAACTGTCAAATTTTCCCAATCAACTTTGTACCTTATGCTTTAGCGATAAAGTTGAAAATCTATTAAATAAATTTGATAGATTGTAGTAGCTTGATGTGCTGGCGTCTGTACGTCGGACACCGTCAGAGCCAATCGGTACAATCTGTTTGCGTCTGTACAGATGCCAGCACATCAAGCTACTACGATCTGTCAAACTTCTTTAAGTAATAGGTTTTCAACTTTATCGCTATAGCTTAGGGTACAAAGTTGAAGGTCAGATAGGCAGTCGCTCCATGTAAAATACTGGTATTCAGCTGCATCCGGTTAGACTGGAAGCCGACCGCAACATAGTTGGGAAAAGGCTAGGCAGATTATGATTATGAGTATGGATAGTATAGTAAATTCTAGTATATAGTATGAATAAACGCGAAAGTTTGTGAGAATGGATCAATGGTCGGTTGGATGATGTTTGTTACTCCTTCAGGCAAAGCTACTGAACGGATTTAGATGAAGGGAGACGTTCAATAAATGTATGGAGCTTCGTACTAAAATAATTGAAAATTTAAACAGCCTTCTGAGCTATAGGTATGGGCTGAAAGAGGGTAATTATTTTGATGTTTTTGGGCATTTAATTTTCTATTACAGCCGCCCGCTTTTTTTTAAACAAGTGTTGAAAAATAAAATGCTTGCATCACTAACTACAAACATTATTTATATTTTAGGGTTGGTAGCCCTGTGGCAAATGGCGTGACAATGACAATTGAATCCACCTCGCGGATTGGATGGTGTTTTTTCTTCTATAGACCCTATGGTAAATAGAAAACGTTTAATATAAAAACTTTTCTACAAAAATAAAAACAACCGACTTCAAAAAAACACTAAAGTGAAAAATAACTTTAATTTCGGAAGTCGGTGTCTTTGGATTTGTATTTTAGTTTGCCACCGACTTCCGAAATTAAAGTTATTTTTCACTTTATAGTGTTTTTTTGAAGTAGGATGTTTTTTTTGTAAAAAAGTTTTTATTATTTCAACGCCATTCTGACATTTACAGATTTGAGCTTTTTTTTTTCGACGTTTTGATATTGCATTGTCATGATAATCAATATTTTTTGTCTCAATTTCATGGAGCTGCAGCTAAAATTATAATAAAATCTCAAAGTATTTAATAGAAACGCAAACTTTAGCCACATTTAAAATAATTATTTTGCATAAAAATGAATAGATAAAGGCTATGTGCGTTTTGTTTGTACTGAAACATTTTACAGTTTTTTTACAAAAACAGGCGCTTGAAAAAATTATATTTAACTATAATCGAGTAGTTAAATAAATAAGATTCCTAATAAGGTCCATTACATTAGCGTTTAAAAATCTTCGGAATATTGTGCCACGTTTGACCTCTCCTTTGGCACACAGATAGTAATACTTTTTATAAGGAAAAGTAAAGTGTTGAAGGTTTACCCTACCTGATTAGTTGTAAGTTTTGTTGAAAGGAGCGTGTTTAGACGTTATGTGGCCGAATGCCGGACTTCTTTGCGTATTATTTTATTTATAAGATACCTACCTACAAATAAAATGTAAGATTGTATTTTTTAGGGTTCCGTACCAAAATGGTAAAAAACGGAACACTTATGGTGACCTATGGTGAGATTAAGTCTGCCTGTCTGTCTGTCACAGCTGGATATCTCAAGAACTACTGATGGTATTTACTTGAAATTTGGAAAAACAGTTTAAGATGACATTTGGCCAACTATTTTGTAAATAAGAAAAAAATAAAAGTATATGTATATTTTTGGCAACAGGGACTGAAAGGGGGTCTAAAAAATTCGAAGTGGGGCTACTAGGGCATGTGGGGTATCATATGAAAGAGCGCATTTTGCACATTCTCTAACATTTTTTTTTAGGTCGCATAGTTTTCGAATTTTGATGAAAAATCAAAAACAAAATACCGCCCCCTCCCCTTTATCTCCGAACTTTGCAAAGAGAAAAATCTGAAATTATCGGTCAAGATATGGCGCTGATATAAAACTGCAATATTCTTGACCGCAGTGCACAGTGTTAAAATTCTCTGATGAATATAGGACTCGCCAATGAAAATTTAAAAACATATGATGGTACGGTACCCTCGGTGTGCAAGTCCGACTCGCTCTTGCCCGGTTTTTCTATCCCAATACTCCCACGGGATCGACACTTACTCGTATACCGGTGAAATCGTGGGGCGCTGCCAATAAATAAAAAAAAAAATCAAAATAACAAAGGAACATCTTACAAATATTAAATTTCCTTCTCTTTGAAAACAAAGTGACATAATTATTTTATCAGCAGGTACAAATTCTAAACAACTGCCTCTGATTAGTTACTTTGATTTTCGGTCAAAAGACCAAATATTCGGAAGTCGACCAAGATTGTTAAGAATTAATGAAAAGGAAACAAAATGGCAGCGGCACATTATCGTGAATAGGCAATCAGTAGACATTTAATAAATTGTGATAAATATTCATAAAGATAGGTACCTACTAAAGGTTCGGATGGATTTTCTATTTAAATTAAGGTTAGATTCATTTACAAGTCTCTTGTTCTTCACTAAGCTATACATATAATCACTCTGTTTTTTTTTTCAGATTATTCTAAAAGCAACTTAATAAAATACTAGTGTTTTAATTTTTTAGTCCAAACATATTTTTTTTGTAATTAAATAATTGCTTCATATTTTACCAGCGTTGTGTCATCGCGCTTCTCTTTCTTTTCTATGCAGTCCGACAGTGACCGCGCTTTAGGTCATCTAAGCCCCTTAATAAGGGTTTTCTGAAATGACGTTCACTACACTCTGTCCACTAGGTTAACCGTTTTTTGACAGATGGAACTAGTGATTGCAGCAACGTAATATTTTGATTATTTGCACTGTATTTTGTATGTAGTATCGGTTATCGATTTTTTGATATAGAATAAAAATTATGCGGTTTCTATGTCTGTGCTTATTATTATTAAATATTTACAATATTTATTTGGTTTGTTTAATTTGCGATGTACAAAACCCGCAATATAAATCCATTGGATTCTTTTCATCATTATAGGTATTCAGGACTGTTTAATTTACTGAATGATGACCGAATGAGACAAACAAATCCCACAAAAACATTTCATGTTAAATGTTGCCAAGACGAGACCATGTAGCTCGCACTGTCAAAAAGTAATCAGATCTCATGTAGAGCCAAGCTTCTAACTCTACACGCCCTAACTCTACAAGGCCTGACTTCGCAAACTCTACACCTTAGTCAAAATATCTGGTTTGGCCGTTTCGTTACTACAAGAACCATTAACAGTATGAGAGTTTTTCACCTTACGCTCATGTGAATGTAGCGAAATGGCCAAGCCATATTATTTTGACTAAGGTGTAGAGTTTGCGAAGTCAGGCCTTGTAGAGTTAGGGCGTGTAGAGTTAGAAGCTTGGCTCTACATGAGATCTGATTACTTTTTGACAGTGCGAGCTACATGGTCTCGTCTTGGCAACATTTAACATGAAATGTTTTTGTGGGATTTCATTTCTTTTTGTAAGTTGCTTATGATATTTATACGAGTATTTTTGCTGTTGTTCATTTTTTCTTTCTTTTTTTGGGGTTTATTTATAACAAGGACCCCCTATATAAATTTTCAGACCTCTAGCATCAAAATTAAGGGAATGTTTTTTTTTTTTTGGGGGGTTAAAAGTTTCAAGTTTTAATATTTTTTTGTTGTTTGTG
Source organism: Mesoligia furuncula (assembly GCA_916614155.1). Classification (NCBI taxonomy): domain Eukaryota; kingdom Metazoa; phylum Arthropoda; class Insecta; order Lepidoptera; family Noctuidae; genus Mesoligia; species Mesoligia furuncula. Next base: position 8,896,579 of record OU744814.1, read on the forward strand.
TACTATTACTAGCTTACATACCAAATTTCAGCTTTCTAGGACTTCAGGAAGTACCTTAAGAATTTTGATGATCATCAGTCAGTGAGTCAGTGACGAAATCGGGGTATTTTAGATATCAATAAAATCTAAAGTATAAGAGCTATGCAATTGAAACTTTATAGGTTTAATAAGTCAACCACTGGCATCATATTCCGAAAATTTTGTTTATCTGGTATAATCCAAACCCAAGTTAAGAGGGTTCAAAAATATGACGAAGTGCTTCGAGAAAAGGTAGGTAGTGCCCTTGCGCTTCGCTTGGCTGGTCTTGGCGGGGGCACTCCCGTGCCCCCAGATGATGAACATCATCATATATTTTACGTTCATTGTCGAAATGGAAAACCTCTTGTCAAAGCGGTGTGAATTTTTATGAAAACCCTTATTAATTAGGTGTCTAAGAAGTCAACATCACTCCTTAACTTTATTTATTCACTATACTCTGTTATTCCGTACCTAGTCAGTTAAAAAGCAAAATAAAGATAAAACACACATTCCTATAAAACACAACACTATCTCAAAAAAACCGATAACATCTAACGTCCACATAATTTTCCGCCAAATTAAACGAATAAACGTTAAATATTTCCGGGAACCAACAGACGCTCACCCAATCGTAAAAAGACTTCATGCAAATAGAGACGTAGGTACCTACCGCGCAATTACCGGTTTTTTATTTTTTTACGAAGCTCAAAGCGGACTCTAGCGTGACATCGCTCTTGACCCATATAGGAAGTATTTTTTCTTTTATCCCAACCGTTTATGTTCGATGTGGAATCGTGGAAAATGCTTTCAAGGTTTTTTTTTGGTGTTTCCGAAAAAAAATTGCTTTGTTTATCACACTTCACACTAATATTATAAAGGCGAAAGTTTGTGAGTGTGTGTGTGAGTGTGTGTGTGAATGTGTGTGTGTGTTTATATGTTTGTTACTTCTTCACACTCAAACGGCTGGACCAAGTTTGATAAAATTTTGTATGGAGGTAGCTGACATCCTGGATTAACATAATAGGCTACTTTTTATCCCGATATACACACGGGATCGACAATTACGCGGGTGAAACCGCGGGGCACAGCTAGTGAAAGATAACTCGGAGCATTTTGCGGAAAAATTGGTGACATTTTTTTTTTACCCAAGACCGCTTAGATAACAACTTAAAATGAATAAATTCATTTTAAGTTGTTATCTAAGCGGTCTTGGGTTTCGTGGCTAGCTAAGTAACAGCCACGTGGTTAGATTGATCAAGGTAAGCAAAGTTTGTCAAGGTCTATCCGTGAATGGGTGACCTTCTAATTCATATCGTGATACCCCATGCTTCGGAAAGCACGTCATACCGCTGGTCCCGGCCGTCATTTGTAGATCCTTGGCAGTAGTTATGTGTAGTTAAAAGGCCGAAAGTCTGATAACCAGCCTTAAAAAAAAAAAAAAAAAAAAAAAAAAAAAACATGACGGAGCAAAATTTTATAAGTCACTACCAAAAGATATAAAAAGCACACAATCGCTATTTTTTTTTTTAAACCAGTTCTTAAAAGTAAGTGTGTCTGTGTGGTGCCGGACTTAAAGAATTGCACCACCCCATACTTCCCGTGGGTGTCGTAAAAGGCGACTAAGGGGCGTACCGGAGAACGGGCAGCAGCGTTCTCTATGCATTCTACCACCATACCATCATACTGCGATCGCCAACCCGCCTGCCAAGCGTGGCGATTATGGCAAACCCCCCCTTTTGGGGGAGGCCTATGTCCAGCAGTGGACGTCTTTAGGCTGAAATGATGATGATGAGATCTTAAAAGGATCATACCTAATGTAAAAAAACGAATCTAACTTATATAATTCATTTGCCTCTAGTGTAAACGTGTCTTTAGATGTCGAACATAAAAACAATGATTACGAGTCACCGCACGGCGACCGCGTCAACGAGCCGCACGGCGGTAGACTATACAAAACTTCTAACAATTACCTTCCTATATTCGTAATGTTAACACTACTCTTACTAACGTATAATTAAGTAATATTTAGTATTTATTTCTGTACAAGTGATTTGTAATCTTTAGAAATAAATGCATTCAAACCGTTTATCACGGGAAATCGTGTTACCAAGTAACTCAAACTCAAACTCAAAGCATTTATTTCAATTAAACCTTGTACAGGCACTTTTGAATTGTCAAAATTAAATAGTCTCTCAGTTAGTCCGAAAGTTGAAGCTAGTTGCCCATTGGATCAGACCGGAATAACTCTCCAAAACGTAGATCTCTATGGAGAAGAACGGGCAAGAAACTCCATGGACATTCTTTTAAATCAAGATATTACAAAATCCTGGGTACATTAAACTTGTTGCTTTTATATGTGAGAACAATGTAAAAAAAGACACAAATGAAGAAACAATTCAAAATATAAGATTAAAAATAAGCATTGGCAGTTAAGAGATGACCAGTCTCAACCGACGGCGCCCGTTCACGAACATGACGCGTGGATCAGCACCATCCAGCTCAACCAGTTTGTAGGGTAGTTTGTAGTTTGTAGTAACTAAGTTGTGGAGGTCAAATAGAAAGTAGCTTCACGTGAAACTGATATTCAGCTGCATCTGATTAAACTGGAAGACAACCCCAGCATAGTTGGAAAACAGCCAGGCAGATGAGACACGGTCGTAGCACGCAATAACACGACGTGAAGGAATCTCAGTTATAACTGCGCTAAAATCTAGAGAAGGCGGAATCGGAGCCGGAGGTATGATTTCTTATGGAAGTTCCGCTCTTGCGAAGATGGACCGAAATTCCGTTAAAACCCTAGCCTAGTAAGTGGTTTTTATAAGATTTTTTCCAGTTCAAAAGAATTGACTTGGAAGGGACCAAATACACGTAAACGTCAAAACGTAAATCTTATTAGCAAAATATATTATTGGTGCACACAGCAAAATGTCTCTGTTCATAATTTATGATACTCATGAACCCAACAACGTTTATGAAATAAATAATCAAGTACAGAATATTCATAAATAAGAGTAACCATAAAATCGGATTACAACTTCTAAAGCCAAGGCTAAGGTCCGTGGACCGTGGCCTTGCCGCCCTAAGGCCCTTTTCACGGCCTCGAGCGATGCGATTCGCGATGCGACATTCATCAAGTGACACACGCGCGCGTCACCGGTTTTCCTCTGTCGCTCCGTAAGGCACGGGGCACACAATAGGAACGTGTGATGTGGACGGGACGCAGACGCGGGACGGGACAAAAACGCTTCATATTGTACTGTCTTTGACACTTTATTTCCGGAGCAGCTGTGGTGCCGTGAGTTGTGAGCATTTATATTTTGATATTGACGATAACCCCACGCCCTCTAACCCTCTTCGCACCCACTGCGTCAGCGTCGTATCCCCTTCTCGTCAATTTTTGTATATCGCTCATTTGGAGAAACATCGACGTAACTGCTATTTCACTTTTTTTCACGTCTTTGTTTTTCCTAAAGTAAATATGTTTCTAAGTGCTTTGTCATATACAAACTCATTTTTGGGAAAAAATACATTTACGTCGATATTTCTTCAAATGACGTTATAAAACAAATAGGACGCAGACGGAAAAGCGATATCTCTTTCTATATGTTTTGTTTCAGATCGAGTTAGTACATTTTGTGTGACGAGTCTGCGTCCCGTCCTTATCTCACGTCTCTTCTGTGTGGCCCGCGCCTAAGGCTAGGCGTATGCTGGGACGCAGGTGACGCAGGTCCACGCAGCGCAGGGCAGAGCAGATTTGGTAATGCATGAAAGTACCAAGTGCTGCGTACGTTGCGGCGCAGGCACGTGCGACGCAGGCATGTGTCTGCCCTGCTCTGCGCCTCGTTGTAGTGTCGGCACAGATTCCCGCGCGACGACGAGTCCGTGTCGAGACTTCTATTCTTTGTACCAGCTAGAACGCGAATGCGTGCATATGTTAACTGCGTCACAGCATACGCTCGCGGACTATGTCTGTCTCGCCTGCCCTGCGCTGCTAAATCTGTACTGTGCTGCTCTGCGTCACCTGCGTCCCAGCATACGCCTAGCCTTAGTCACGTTGCGGTGACTCGTAGCATGCTTTAGACAACTTCTTTCATTTGTTTTTTCCGCAGTCGCTGTCGCAAGACGCTTGTCGCTTGAGCGTGTAGCTCGTGGACACGGGGTAGGCCATTTTTTTTGCCAATGTCAGTGAGTGAGTGATTGGGGGGCCTGATCTAGTTTATGCTTTTATCTATATTAAGTTATCGAGCTTACAACTTCACAGAGTTACGGATCTTGTGTCTGGTTTTTGTGAGAAGAACTTACTGTATTACTTGATTTAGCTGAAGAACTGTATTTTTTTGGGGTTTATTTAAAATAAATATATACTTATATAAAATATACTTAATTTAAATTTAATATAATTTTAATTTAATCGCTCCATGTGAAATACTGGTATTCAGCTGCATCCGGCTAGACTGGAAGCCGACCCCAACATAGTTGGGAAAAGGCTAGACAGATGATGATGATGATATTTTGGGTTTCGAACCTATACCGTTTGATATAATTATTTTTTTTTTTTTCGTTCCACCATTTGAATTTTGTTACCATTTTGTATGTAGGTCTGTAGGTATACTAACCAAGTGGTATTTGTGTGAAATAAAACATTTTAGATTTTTTTTTGTTGTTCGTTATGTCATCATCGTCACCACGCGTTCTCGAGATAAAGGGTCTTGACAGACAGACAGACAGACAGACGGACAACAAAGTGATCCTATAAGGGTTCCGTTTTTTCCTTTTGAGGTACGAAACCCTAAAAAAACAAAAATAATGCTCAACAAAAGTGTAATAGTTACGCGGTCAAAATGTATGGAACAGTTTTTTTTTCTTGTGCGTCTAGCATCATGTACTGAATGAATCCATAGTAACAGCTTGTGTGTCGATTTCCTCGCTACCCTGTATATTTCTTTATTTAACAAGATACATAACGAACAACTCGAGGGGCCGTGGCTAAATGATAACAGCCAAGACCATCTTTACATACCGAGACCCTTCCCTCGGAAAGCACGTTAATCCGTTGGTCCCGGCTGTCATTCGTGGATCTTTGACAGTCGTTACGGGTCGTCAGGAGCCGAAAAGTCTGACAACCAGTCTTACCAAGGGGTATCGTATTACCTAGTAATTGGATTGTGGAGGTCAGATAGGCAGTCGCTCCATGTAAAATACTGGTATTCAGCTGCATCCGGTTAGACTGGAAGCCGACCCCAACATAGTTGGCGAAAGGTTAGGTAGAGGATGATTATATTTTGTAGCTATAAAAAAATATTATGCTATTAATACTATACTATAAATCGAATCCTACAGATCAGCAATTCACTTGCAAAATAATAGCGTTCCGTCTGTGGTGCTCTCAAATCCCATGAGAGGGAGGAAAGAAGGCATGCCTTTGCCCAGCAGTGGCACACTATAATTGTATTATGGTGTATAAATGGAAGATACTACAAGTACGACGACGTTACTACAAGAACCATTAACAGTATGAGAGTTTTTCACCTTACGCTCATGTGAATGTAGCGAAATGGCCAAGCCATATATTTTGATTAAGGTGTAGAGTTTGCGAAGTTAGGCCTTGTAGAGTTAGGGCGTGTAGAGTTAGAAGCTTGGCTCTACATGAGATCCGATTACTTTTTGACAGTGCGAGCTACATGGTCTCGTCTTGGCAACATTTAACATGAAATGTTTTTGTGGGATTTCATTTCTTTTTGTAAGTTGCTTATGATATTTATACGAGTACTAGCTTTTGCCCGCGGCTGCGCTCGCGTTAAGTATTATAAAAAAAAACTAATACATTTACATCCTTTATCATCCCTTATTTTATCCCCATGGGGGTTGAATTTATCAAAATCCTTTCTTAGGGGATGCCTACGTCATAGTAACTATATGCATGCGAAGTCTCAGCCCGATCGGTTTAAAATTGACAAAGTTTCATACAAACTTTCATCCCCTATTTTATCCCCTTGGGGGTAGAATTTATCAAAATCCTTTCTTAGCGGATGCCTACGTCATAACATCTACCTGCATGCCAAATTTCAGCCTGATCCCTCCAGTGGTTTGGGCTGTGCGTTGATAGATCACTATGTCAGTCAGTCACCTTTGAGTTTTATATATTTAGATTTTTTCTTTTGTTCATTTTTTCTTTTTTTTTGGGGTATATTTATAACAAGGACCCCCTATATAAATTTTCAGACCTCTAGCATCAAAATTTACGGAAGTCTCATACAAACTTTCCCCCCCTAGTTTAAGGGGTTGGGGGGTAAAAGTTTCAAGTTTTAAGATTTTTTTTGTTGTTTGTGTACTATTACTAGCTTACATACCGAATTTCAGCTTTCTAGGACTTCAGGAAGAACCTTAAGAATATTGATGATCATCAGTCAGTGAGTCAGTGACGAAATCGGGGTATTTTAGATATCAATAAAATCTAAAGTATAAGAGCTATGCAATTGAAACTTTATAGGTTTAATAAGTCAACCACTGACATCATATCCCGAAAATTTTGTTTATCTGGTATAATCCAAAGCCAAGTTAAGAGGGTTCAAAAATACGACGAAGTGCTTCGTGAAAAGGTAGGTAGTGCCCTTGCGCTTCGCTTGGCTCGTCTTGGCGGGGGCACTCCCGTGCCCCCAGATAAAGCAATGATTTTTTTCAGAATAATAAATATTAACTACTTGTATGTCTCTATGTTTTCCTTTTTGATGATACATTATTTTTATAAGCACTATTAGAACCCTCAAAACATGTACTGCTGTCAACAGAGGCCTAGTTTTGGCAACTATTAATAAAAAAGAAAAACATAGGGACACAGTACCTATATATCCTTCTTATTCATATCTTTTAAATTGGTCCAATACTGGAGCAGGATTAGGCGAGAGCCAAACCTCGAATTACAACTTTTTATTTTCAAAAGTCCGACCGCATTTCTTCTTAACGAGTTATAATAGACCAAATACGGAACCGTACACTGCGCGTGGCCGGACAAGTACTTCTCGAGTTTTTTATTGCGTTAAAAAAAGGAAAATACGCAAATTTAAAAAAGCTTATCATGTTAGTTCACGGTCTCACTTCACGCCATAGCGTGTTACTAATTAACATGTCACGTTAACAAATCAACAGAATTCGTACGTGTTAGCCAGTTTAGCTTGGATCATGGCGACATAAAGAACTCGACTTCAAAATCTACATTTAATTTTGAATTTGTTTTCAGAAGAAAAATTAAAAAAATAGGGCTGTAAGTACTCTAATCTAAGTTTATGAATAATTTAGAAGAGAACCAATAATTAAATTTTATAAGTAGCTCGTCTTTAAAGCGTAAATTTTTGAGATGGGGCAGGGGGGGGGGCAACCTTAACTGTTGTCGCCGTGCCTCGGAAAGCACGTTAAGACGTTTGTCCTGCGCCTGTTCTCTCTCCGGTCGTGTCGGATTGCCGTCCCATCGGACTATGAGAGTGACGGCAGAGGGAGTGCACCTGTGTCTGCGCTCACACTTGTGCACTATAATATCTCCAGCGCCGAAGTAGTCTCCGTCGAAATTGACCGCCGCGCGCCGTGGCCGAAATACGGTCTGGAGGACTTTGTTGTCGCTACAAGATAACTGTCAGATTGCCCCCTGAGGTGTCATTCCACCTGATGCTAGATTGACACTCACTTCACCTGAGTTTTCACGTTGAGATTTTGACAGAATACACCGGCAGACCAGGTTACACTGGCTAACGACATGTAAACAAATTGTGTCGACAAAAGTAATTACAGTAACACGTAATAATTATCCTATTATTTATTCAACTCGCGTGATTTGAAGTATCAAATCGTTTTATCAATGTTTGTGCCGTTGTTCCGTCTGGTACAATTAATTGTGACGCTTTCAAATGAAACTTGGGCCATAATTCGTTTATATTAATTTCTTTTGATTGCTGTTAATGCGTTCGCCGTTTTGTTATTTAAGAGGATTGTGGAACAAAGGGGGTGTTAATTGGTCAATTAAACGTTTGTAACAGTTATGTAATGTACGGTGGGCTGCATCAATTGGGTACCCCAGTTGTATTAAAATGTTCATACAACTGGGGTACCCAATTGATGCAGCCCACTGTACATTTACTAAGTAATTGTTGGTTGAATAGACAAAGGGTGTCAATTTGCCGTGTTATACTTGTTGCACGAAATTGCACGTGTGTGATATTTCGTGCAACTGTCGAAAAATTGCAGTTGTGATTTAAATATACGGATTCAATTTGATAAACAATTAAATTACCTGACTTTAGCTGCTTTCCCTATCTGGCTTGTATGAGAGAAGCCGAATGGCGTGCAACTATTGGAGAGGTCTATGCCCAGCATTGTCTACTATGTCAGTCTTGCTACAGACTGACAATGAGAATTTTATGTATGAATCAAGAACTATAAATAATGAAGCAATTTCCAGAAGAAGGGAAAAAACGATATTACTGATAATTATGGTTAGAAGTAGGGTCTCCTGGAACTCATGGATTGAATGATTTTTTCTAGAAATCTTTTATTATTATTTTAAGGTAACCCTGGCTTGAAATTACTTCATTAAAAACTAGGAAAAAACCACCACAACAAGCAATTTTATTCCTAATTCGCTATATTTTTCATTCCTAGAAATGAACATCAGAAAGCTGAAAAAAGAACGTTCTTCATAATTCCTTGACTAATTCTAGAGTGTAAGTATAATAAATAATAAAGAATTTTGGATAGACATCTCCTCGGTAATTTATATAAAATTCTTTAGTTTCTTTTCTTTCTTTTGATAATGGTCGCAAGCGTGCGTCCTTGGTTCAACCCCCGCGGTCGAAAAAAAATAGTTTTTGGTTTTTTCCGGAATAATTACTCAGTATTTATGGAGTGTCGATTTGGGCAGTACCGAGGTTTAGTAAGAGGCTGTCATGCAGGCTGTAGAGCTATGTCGCAAATCATGCCCCACCTCCTATCCTGCCCTTTGCGTCACAAAACTTGTAGTCAAAGTGACCTCTTTGCTGCCCCAAAACTTCGACGCTGTGAAAGTGTCGAAGTTCTGGGCCAACAAGATCTAATATACTGTCGTGCCAGCGACACGAACAAGACGAAAAAGATACAAGTATGTTTTTAGAAATAATCACCTGCACTACGCATACACAACGCAACAAATAAGCACACACGCATCACACACACGATAAATCCATATTTTTAGGGTTCCGTACCAAACCTTAACCCTTATGGTGAGACTCAGTCTGTCTGTCTGTCTGTCACAGCTGGAAGGATGGATGGATCTCAAAGTCAAAGTCAAAGCATTTATTTCAAATAGGCACATAAAAGGCACTTTTGAACGTCAAAAATTAATAAAATAGAATTGATTCTAGTCGCTCAAGAACTACTTTTTTTAGGCCGCTTAGTTTTCGACTTTTGATGAAAAATGTAAAAATACCGTTCCCCCCACTTATCTCCGAAGTTTGCAAAGAGAAAAATTTTAAATGATTCTATGTAATAGAAGTTTATGTAATGATTACAGGAAAAATAGAACGATGTCTCTAAATAGCAAACTTTTTCAGAAATCATCAACAAAAGTTACACTAGTTTCACTATAGGTCAAGAGATGGCACTGACCCAAAACCGCAATATTCTACACCGAAGTGCGCAGTGTTAAAATTCTCTAACGAATATAGGCGTCGCCGATGAAAATTTAATAACATTTGATGGTACGGAACCCTCGATGTGCGAGTCCAACTCGCTCTTGCCCGGTTTTTTTTAATATAAACAATGGCTTCTCAAAAAGCATCGTGTCCTAAGACGCGCGCGCTAAGTCTCAAAAGCTCATTCGATATCTCGGCGATTTCAAGAACGTGATTGTCTTCCCACCACATTGAATCTCGAGGAAAAGACTCGAGATGGAGATTGCATTCCCTTGCTATCAGTGACCGAGACGATGAACTCGACCGAACTCATCGTAAAACTCGATGATACAGTGTCAAATTAAATTAGCTAGCGAAACTCCGCAGTCGTCATGCGTATCTAACTCATCCTCATACTTCACGTATCAACACTAACAGCTATCGTCGAGCCAAAAAAAAACATCAAATATTTTTTAATTTTAATTTATCGTGTTTATTATGAGCCTGTGTTGTCCCACTGCAGAGCAAAAGCCTCCTTTCCCTCTTTCCACTTTTTTCGGTCTACTGCAATTGTGGGCCAATCCTTTAAGAGGAGTCCAGCTCATCCCGCCATCTCTTTCTGAGCCTGCCGCGCAGTCATTTCCTGCCATTGGGGATCCACTGAGTGGTGGATTTTGCATATTGCTGCTCCGACATGCGACAGATATGGCCAGCCCAGTTCCACTTTAGTCCAGCAGCTGTACGGCCAGCGTCCGCTATTTGTGTTTTGGAACGAAGTTTTTTGTTTAGTATAACATATTCAAACACCCATTCGCAACTCCTCGTGCACACTCCTACACACTTACACACACTGTACACTTAGCAATGCTTAGATGGTGCTAGCAGTTCACTTCATTCTGTATGTTTGTTTCTGGTGCATGTATTGTATAGCTATTAAACTTTAAATCCGTAATTGGCTCTAAGAATAGCTTATTTATATATCTTATAATTAAAATAATTAAATTTCAAAGAGCTATGGATTTTGTGAATAGTAAATAAATATAGAAAAGATAATGAAGAGATGAGCAGGAGAACCAAGGTAACCGACATAGCCCGAAGAATTGCCAAACATAAGTGGCAGTGGGCAGGGCACATTGCTCGCAGAACATGGCCGATGGGGGTTCTGGAGTGGCGACCGCGTACCGAAAGACGTAGCGTTGAAAGACCTCCTACAAGGTGGACCGACGACCATGTGAAGGCCGCAGGAACTCGTTGGACGCAATAAGCGCAAAAGCGGTCGAAGCGGAGGTGCTTGGGGAGGCCTATGTCCAGCAGTGGACGTCTTTCGGCTAAAATGATGATGATGATGATGAAATAAATAAAAATAAATAGATATCAATAACCATTACCTCTGTATATTTTCGCTAGTTTCTAAGACCCAAAATTCAAATTAAATTAGCTATTTCCCCCAAAGGATTGGATATTAGTTACAGTGCCCACTGATACTAACACTCTACCCAAGCCTTTGGGGAATTCAAACGTGATGTCAGTTTGTTCCATACAGACTATAAAATTTTCTAAAGCTAGGTCAGTAGTGCAGAATCTTGCTCTAACTTTTCAAGCGAACTCCATACATGATGTTATCATTCAATTTGCTTCTCAAAGATAAGTTTCCTCTTGATATTCCTGAATAACTTTTGAAACTAGCTCTAAGATAGTTAGTCCTCGTCTATGGTGAGGAGATTGCGCGGGTGCTGAAGCGGGCGCGAAATATCAAAGACAAGCTTCTGACCACTTCTGTACACCTGAAAAGGCTCTCGACCCACCGCATCGCATTCCATCGCCCGCACTATTACGTCGTATTCGCTTAGCGTTCTTTCTGAATTTTATCCATTTCCTCGCCTCCTATGGGCCGTAGCGTGGTATCAAATGCAAAAGGATTTTTTTCAATCCTATGGTAGTTCCAGAGATGAGCGCATTCAAACAAACAAATGAACTATTCAGCTTTATTAATAGTATAATATAGATAGAGATGAAACCGCCGTTTGCGTCCATAGTGAAGTGGCTATGGCGGGCGCCCATATTTCAGACATCAAGGATGAGGATATCAGGATATGAGGATATCTTTCAGTGTGAGGATAAATAAATTACAATAAATAAATCAACAAAATGTGTTCTTAGAGGTCTGAGGATCTTTCGTCGTTACGGGTCGTCAGAAGCCTGAAAGTCTGACAACCAGTATTACCCTTGATAATGCTGGTTGTCAGACTTTCAGGCTGATCTGACAGGTCTGAATGGGTATCGTATTACCCAGTAACTGGGTTGAGGAGGTCAGATAGGCAGTCGCTCCATGTAAAATACTGGTATTCAGCTGCATCCGGTTAGACTGAAAGCCGACCCCAATATAGTTCGGAAAAGGCTAGGCAGATGATGATGTGTTCTTAGAGGTCTAGTCCTTAAGCACGAAATCCGTAGCTTCGGCTGAAGTTACGAGCGTTTCCTACACTGAATCACTTACGGAGATTAGATTAGTTTAGGGCCCTAACTAAGAATGAATGACAATACGATTTGACAGTTGTCGTTACTCCCAATGTGTTGTGTTCGGTCGAGAAAGTTAATTAGGTAAAACATCTACTCCCAATTAATTAACTTTCTCGACCGGGCCGCTTTGGAGTGATCTCCAAAGCCTCGAAGTAAGTACTTTCGGTCGGATCCTTATCTTCGTTGACGACCTTAGAGAGTTTAGAATATCACCTCAGTTGGATACGATTGAAAACTAATAAAGTTTAAATTTGCAAAACACGTATTTTTTTGTACTCAGCGTTTGAGTCCTTTTTATAGTTATTTTATCTCTGATTTTGCATCACTGTCAAAATCACAATGGTCTTTATATTCTTTACAGTAAGGTTGCTGTTAGGTTGCTGCTGTCAGAGCTAAAATATCTGTGAAAGGACTGTAGTTAGCGAGTGATCGTCTTTTGTTTTTCCCTGTGGAAACATGTTTAGCCTCTACTGTCTATTGTCCGCTATAGCAACTGGCGATGCGTCATGGCCACATAATCTCGCCCGCTACTTCCCTAGTCATCGTGTCATAACCCTGGACGTAGCTTTAAAGTTTGGTGTGTGAGACAAGATTCAGAAGCTATTGTTTCACCTCCTTAGTGAAGTGAATTGTCAAAAAGTTTTTAGCGTTTGTTGCTACTTTAGCGTTCATATTTCTTGTTCGTTATATTTTTATGAAGATGATATTTCCACTACCGGTATTAATGGTATCTAATCACTTGGATTTTCTTTGGGGATTTCTTTAAATATTGTGTTCACAATATTTTTCTTCTTTTAATTTTTGACATTTTTAAGTCCTATTTACACAATACCTGTGGAACATTTCTTACCTGTGGAACATTTCTTACCTGTGGAACAACATACGATTGAAGCAACTAATGACTTACATAGTCTAATGACTGTTTAGATGGTGCAACTTTTATTGTTGCTTGAAAACACACACTCTCGCTTCTTCACAGGCTATTCGCATCGTGTGAATGAGGCTATAGAGGTATGAGGAACAGGATGTAAAGTTCACTCATCCTCCATAGAAAAGGGAGGATCCTCCGACCAACGGGTGTTGTGTCTGGCGGGCAACTGCCCGATGTTTCATCTCGGGCCGTTGCATATATGCTAGTTGCGTGGTAAACTCTGCTTGCGAGGTGCAGGATTGTTCGCATGTGGCGTTGCAGATAACGCTACAAGGCTTTACTCGATCAACTTTCTCCGCTTATTCGGGATATTATTTTACTAAAATGAAAATACACTAACCTTCTACTTCACTCAACGTACAATTCAACCGAACATTGCGGAAAAACATAGCATACCAAAATGTACTGCGGTTATAAGAATAATAATAAATAATAGGTTTGTATGTATAAGTAGAACATCCCGCTCAGAAAAATCCAATATCTTACAGATTCATTACAACTGCGGTTTTCCGGGTCCTATATTCTTTAAGTGTTTTCTATTTCGTATATCTTCTTTATTGGTACAAATGTTTATATTTCTGTGTTTTAGGGTAAGTATATACCTACTGTTGTGTTATTATCTTGTACTAGCTGCGCCCCGCGGTTTCACCCGCGTAAATTTCGATTCCGTGAGAATATCGGGATAAAAAGTAGCCGATATGTTAATCCAAGGTGTCAGATACAAAATTTTATCAAAATTGGTCCAGCCGTTTGAGCGTGAAGAAGTAACAAACATATATTACCACACACACACACACACTTTCGCCTAATATTATTGTGAATAATAAGTTGTATGTATAATGTTCCTAATAATGTGACACAGTCCACTTGAGATTAGTTTTTGTTGATCAGGATAAACCCCGACCGTAAACTAACAACCTCCTAAAATACAGGTATACCTAGCTTAGGAGGTTTCTGGTACAAAACTTTCAACTTAAGCTTTCAATGTATTTTTTAACAGTATTTTAAACTCTGTATACTTTTGGCTAAATAAAGACTTATTATTATTATAAACGCGAAAGTTTGTGAGGATGGATGGATGGATGTTTGTTAGTCTTTCACGCAAAAAACTACTGAATGGATTTTGATGAAACTTTACAGTAATATAGCATATACCTACATCAGAATAACACATAGAATACTTTTTATCCCGATATTCCCACGGAAACGATACATATGCGGGTGAACCTGCGGGGCACTGCTAGTCGTCTTATAAGCATGAGACGCATTGTCTATTTGGTCACCACCATCTTCATCATCATTGGCAACCTTGTTCCTACGGCTACTGAATACATATACTTGCTCCCTTTTGTGTCATGCTTCCCTAGTATATGCAAGGCACATCAATTTATCATAGAGCCACTGAATTCGGTAAATATATGATGAAATGAAATTATAAAACTATGTTTGTATCTGTAAAGTAAACCTGTAAAACACGTCTTCTTTAAAGCTCAAAGATACTATGCTTGTCTGATAATGCAGGGCTATTTCTAGAAGGGTCTTTTGAAGAAAGAGCCGTTGCAGCTTAGATTATACTCGTATATACCCAATTTTGAAAGAACTTATGCTTTTGCGAAAATATTGACGCAATCTACTAATCAAAACACGACCATGTTTATGATGAAACACTTAAATAATTATATATGCATTCCCTACTAGATTGAGTATAAATAATTATGAAAATATTTTAACTTAAGTTTGCTTATTTGGCGCCATCGATATCAAAAACTTTAAAACGGCCTACGAAATAACCACTGACCTTTATAAAACAGCTTGTATTATAGAGGTCAGTGTAAATAACTAATCAATGACACATGGCACGTGCTAATAATTTCATAAAACAGATTAAAAAACCATCCATTTTCGCGGACCCCGAAAAACATAACCCATCATATGGCGTCCATCATCGTCATGAAAACATGACAGTCAATTAATGGATGTATCCAATTTGCGCGAACAGTTCACGAGCGATGCTATACGATGACATTGTATAAAGATTGTGTCACTGGCTTTTGATATACGATTTTTATTACGAACTAAATCATCAAGCGTAAACGAATCTAGATTGTAAGTATAAATGTTTAGTTTAGCAGTTTTAGTACTCTATTTTCGGCGGCACGTTTTTTTTTTTTCGTCGAACACGCTTGATGGAAAGCGATGGATGAGGTCTATGATGGAACGAGCGTGCCCAAAAGATGCCTATTCACTCATGCTTCGAAGGCAGACTGGTTAAATGGCAGAGAGTTTCACACTTAGGCCTATAATAAATGTGGAGTTGAAGCGCTGAGTACAACTGGTCGGGATATTTACCAAGTGTGGATGGTACCCTGCAGTAGGTCTGGTAGTCCGGTACTGAACGGGCGTTGGTAGGACCAGCACTTTAATTGCTTAACACACTATTACTCTCAATTTGAATAATTTTGAAGGACATTTCTAATCCATTTCTCTATATGTTCGAAAAATGTGTCCGCTGAACAATGCAAATAATGCAATGAATGTTGTTGAACTATCAAAATGAAACCCGTTGCTTCCGATAGTGTGCTCCGCAATTAGCCTGCAGGTCGTGGAGTTCCTGCGCACAGTCTCCAAAGTACAGTCTGTAGAAGAACGTTGTTCCTTCTATGTTTGCCAACCACTTTACGAATGTCCCGAACCTTTTACCCCATTTCACGCTTTTGTGTCAACTTACCTTGAGGTACTCCTATCGTGTCATCGAATTATCTTGCTGTCAGTCTTCCCACGCTCTTTGTTGCTCTTCGCAATCACTTTGCCAAATGACTAAAATTCGCACAATACCTACATTTTCCTAAATCATTAATTTTTCTTTGTCCAAAAGGACATGGGACTTACGGAAGATATCGCACAAGACTGAAATAAATGGCGTCGCATGATTGGGAAAGCCGACCCCAAGGCAAGGCCAAAGAAAAAGTAGATTTGGATCTTTGTGCATACATCGCTTTTTAACCGAAAAAGCATTCTTGACGTAACTAATAAATACAGCCGCATCAAGTATTGTGAAATTAATGATGTTGCGCGCCACAATTAATTTCTGGTGCATGGTGACATTTGTTACCACTAGCGCCATCTAGTATCGAGCAGCGGAACTAGTAGTCAAGATTCTTCTAGAAATTTCGATGCGAGAACTTTCTCGAACTATCGACAACTGGTCGGTCGGGGCCGGTATGTAGGTACTCGAATATTCTAAATGTTTCTACAATGGAAGGTTCTAGAACTATCTACGGCACTATATAAGGCCGGTGTGGGCCGCGAGCGACACATTTTGGATAAAGTGATACAAGCGATAACATCCGAAGCGATCTTCAAGTGCGACTTAGAGCGATCAGTAGTGCAATTCGGTTTAAAGAAGTTTATTTCTCAAAAAGAACATACATAGTTCACTTAAGTATGAGAAACTTAACTAAAATAAAATATTATTAGTATACATAGTTGTCGTTCGATCTATCATAAATACAGTGGTAGTCGTTTATTATTATTGTTGGTTGGCCAAATACAACTTTAATCTATTTTTAAAAATGTTCATTGATGAGGAGTCTCTTATTTCTTTAGGTAACTTATTATAAAGCTGCGCTCCCTCAAACTGTAACCCCAATTGTGTTTCATAATTAGTGTGTTTGAGTTGTAATTAGTGTTGTTGATTAAAGTGTCATTTTTTTGGTTATTTCATCGGCAGTTTTTATTGTTACGAACCCGAAGCTCGTAACAATAATATAGCATGATAACATAATATCAGCTCACGCCTTCTTTCCATGGGATTAGGCAGAAGCTACAGAACGCCACCTGCTACCATTATGCATCCTTACATACTCTTTTGGCTTCGTTTATCATACATCTGGTCTTAAAGCACGACGACCATAAAAATATATTTTTTGTATTGCCAGAATAAAAGGGGCGTATATAAAATTACTAGCAGCACCCTGCGGTTTCACCCGCATAAGTGTCGATCCCGTGGTAATATCCGGATAAAAACTATTCTATGTCCTTCCCCGGGATGCAATCTATCTCTGTGCCAAACTTTATCGAAATCCGTTCAGTGGTCTAGGCGTGAAAATGTAACATACAGACAGACAGACAGAGTCTAAGCCGAGCAAAAGATTTGCGGATCTTCATTACGTTCAAGCCACTTTTACCATAACCGAATATACTTCATCTACGAGTACCTTCTACAGCGAAAGTACAGTCCCGGAAATAAATAACGTTAGGGAATCAAACAAGACGCGGCGCATCTCGACGCCAATAACTGCGCCGGAAATCGATTGTTACTGGTTCTGAACGCAGAACAGACTTTTTTGACTTGAGCTTTTTGGTCTTGGTCGTGAACGGTATTAAAACGTAATATAATATAGAGAGAATAGGCCAATAATACTGTTGTTTATGTTGTGTAATTGGGGGCGAGCCTGTTCCCATTATACCGAACACAAACTACAACACGAACGAACTTATACTAAGATTCATATTGGATGAACTCTAAATCATAGTCAAGTGGTTTTGGAATCCAATAGAATACTCTCTATTATGTCATGTATTTACGTTTTTGTATTGATCTTTTACTTTGTAATGCAATAAAGAATTGAGTATTGTATTTTTTTGTATTCTTTATTGTGTTTTTTTTTTGTGTGTTGTGTAAATTACCGATATAAATGTAGACATTTTACAAAGGGTAACACAATGGGCAGTCTTATTGCTAAGAGCGATTGTTTTAATTTATTGGTCCAAACAATAGATTTTTTGTAATTAAATAATTGCTTCATATTTTGCAATAAATTACCAGCGTTGTGTCATCGCGCTTCTCTTTCTTTTCTATGCAGTCCGACAGTGACCGCGCTTTAGGTCACGTAAGCCCCTTAAATGTTTTTATTTATTTAATACTTTAAGCACACAAATGGACAGAGTCGAACTTAATGCCATAGGCATTTTCTACCGGTCCATTTTTGGATGATGCACAGACAAACAGTGGTAGGTGCTATTGTGAAAAATTGAGGAATAAATATTTAAAAAAATAAAGGGACTAAACTAAAAAAAAACTAAAGGGACTAGGGTGGAAATGTTCTAGTTAGCATATAACATTATTATTTTTGAAATTTTGGACCAATAAATTATTTTTATTCTAGAGACAAAGTGACATTCTATTAGCGATAACGATAATGGAAGAGTCAATGTAATGTAAAAACCACTTAAAATGATTGATTAACAATAGCTGAAAAACTTATGTGTTATCGTCTATAAGTGTATAATCTATATATAGAATACAAATAAGATATTACATATTATTATTATTATATACTATTAAAAAAAAACAATACAAATAAGATATTACATATTATTATTATTATATACTATTATTATTATGTGTACAAGCAAGATATTTTGATACGATAACCTATAGAGGTTATCGTATCAAAATATCTTGCTTGAATTTATTAGGTATTTGTTTATTTATGGTCACACTGACCTATTTATTTGTTGTTGCCATTTGATTTATTTGTTGTACCCATGTTTAAATACTAAATGAATGAGTTTGTAAGTTCGATTAAATTATTTTGTTAAGAATAGCTAAGAGATTAATTTGCTTATGAATTATATTTTTGTAAAGGCATTGTTACAATTTTCGTTTAAAAGTATTTGTTTTGTATTAATAGTTCAGTTCATGTTAGATAGGTAGATAGTAAGGGTAGACAACTGTCATTTGAAATGTTATAAAAGGTCGTGTAACTTTATTTTTGCCCTCTTTCTGTACGTGTCGCTGGACTGGTAACAATATAAAAAGTTGTAAGTAATCGGTTAGTAAGCGGTGGAGAGCAGTGGTGGCCAAGTGGTAACGGCCGCGACTTACGAGTTGTAAGTCGTAGGTTCGAACCTAGTCAGGCGCTTTACTTTGTGTAAATTATTTCATCACGACTGCTCTCAAAACGGTGAAGGAAATCATCGTGAGGAAACCGGTATGTCCTAGAACCAAAAATTCGAAGACATGTGACATCTGCCAACCCGCACTGGGTCCGCGTGGTGGATTACAGCCCACTCCCTCTCACCGAGAGGAGACCGGTGTCCCAGCAGTGGGAACATTATAGGCTGATTATGTGTGTATGTAAGTAATCGGTTCTCATGTATCATTAACCTTACCTGCACCATTATCACACCTGCAACGGCTGCAACATATTATGTCAATCCTGTTGAAAGTCACTGTAAGCATACTAAATGCTTTGAAAGCGATTGTCACTATTCTGTATCCTATGGGCCCCATTCTCAGGAGTCTAGTCTGGTTACGTGGCTGCCACGTTGGTCTAGTTAAGGCTCCTACAAACAGGCGCGACACGCGATATAATCGCGCACGACACAAAGGGGACCGCTCGTTGCGCGACTTGCGGTGCTTTTGCGTCGCGCGCGATTTTATCGCGTGTCGCGCCTCTTTAAAGGAGCCTTTAAGTGCAGCGAGGCTCGCAAGTTATAAAAATAGTTGTAAATTACTTACGAATAATGCTGTTTTTGTAATCTTCAGATTAGTGGCTGTCGTAAACTGAGAAACAATAAAAAAGAACTATAATTTACAATAACCAATGTTATTCTTCTTATCTTGTCGATGGTATTAAATTTGTCGCAGATGGATTTTCGAATCCGCTGTTTTGCAAAACCAAACAAGTGAAAACAGTGATTTTATGGACAATGTTAATTAAAAGTTAACAGAGTTTTTTGAAAGACGCTAATAGTGACTGCAAATAAGTCATTCTGCATTACGTCTAAACGTTGGTAGCAGTTTTGTAAAACGTAGCACAATGACAATCCAGCTGAACGTTGTTCAGTTGTTTTACATAACAGAGCTGTTTTGTAAAACAACTAGCGGTTTTGTAAAACAGCGGATTCTACAATCTTTCTGCGACATATGCAACGTTATTTTTAGTATTATGCGAAACCTGAATATAGTTCAGAATAAGTAACTGAATCGATTCCAATAATTTTTACCCCATGTTATATTTTGCCCCAAAAATATTTAAAAAAGGTTAAAAGTTGGACACCGAGCCACATAAGTAGGTTATCCAATCTCCGCGCCGAACGGTTAGGTACCTAGCTACTATTATCAAGGAGCGCAAGACGGCGCGGCGCGAGCGGCGCGGGTGAGCATGTTTTTATACGGACAAACAGGTAACTTAACAAGCTTATAACTTTGTGATTGTTCATGATACAGTTTTGAAATTTTGTACATAGATTCTTTACATAAAAATACTAGACACGTGTTTCGGGTTTCGCATATACTAAAAATAATGTTGTATATAGTCAACCCAGAATTTGGTTACGAGCTTGGCACCTTCAGTAGCGTCCATCAACTCCTGTAACGTGCGGACACGCTGGACAGTGGGACAGGACCACATTTACACTCCAGGGCGGAGTCATCTGTGAATCACCACCTGAGCAGGTTTTCTTTGCTTTTGTCACCGATGTTATTAAAAAAGCAATAATTACGAAAACAAATATCATTTACTGTGGAACCAAGTCCTTTCAATGGCAAAGTGAAAATGACGTGGGCATCTATTATCGAACTTTGCTGACCAAATTTTTCGAACAATAAAAACTTAGTCAAAGACCATGAACTGAGGACAGTCTTAAGACTTACCAAAAACAGTAAAATGTTTATAGGAAATTAAACGAAAAGTAAACGTACCCTCATATCCTTTGACTTCTTTTGTCTTCCTAATTATGTAAGGGATGAGACAACAGCAAAATATAGGATCATCTCACTTTACAATTCTAAAAGTTAGCTAACCTCGAATTTTATGTAGGTATCTTACAATTATAATGTTTTATGGGACATTACCTTACAAACCTTCGCCGCAAGGTCTTCTACAGATTGTACTTCGGTGAGTGTGCCCAAGAACTCCACGACCTCATTTCACCGGCACCCTTCTACCTTCGGACATCCAGACGCACTGCAAGTTACCATCCTTGCCTAGTTGCTATTCCACCAATTCACACTAAGCGTTTTCAAATGTCCTTTATAATGCGCACAGCAAAAGAGTGGAACTCTTTACCTGAGTCTGTGTTTCCGAGCGCATACAACCCGAATCTCTTCAAAGTAAGAGTGAACAGGCTACTTCTGGGTAACCTCACTCCATCGTCGACTTTGTCTCTGTCAAGCCATGGTCCGGAGCGAGAGGGAGTGGGAGGCAATCACCTCCTTCTGCGAAGCAGTCATGCTAGAGAAGGAGGTGGCGGGACTCCGTCTTAGCCGCCGCGGGAGACGTTCCGGGCGTCGGGAGACGCGCGACGACTCCCGGCCACCGTGGGCGCGGGCCTGCGGGCGGAGAGTAATGGGTAGCTCACCATCCGATCAGGACCAGGCCCGTGCAGGACGGCGCGTACGTGCTCCACGCGCGCCTCATAGAGAGTCAGCATCAAGGTACCCCTTAGGGCCGAAGCCTGCCTGGTCAGCGGGATTGTCCGAAAGGGTTACCGCTGGCCCGGAACATAAAGGGCTAAGGAAGGAAGGAACACGGTGGTACTGACTAAATCAGTTAGAGTCTGACACTCCTTTCCGCTCCGCCCAGAGCGGGAGCGGGAGGGGCCATTTCAACTAAAAACAAAATAAACGAAGCTGATTGCTACATCTTGCATGTATTACTTTAATCTAGCTGTGCCCGCAAATTCGTTCGCGTGCATGTTGAAAAACAGGTGAGGGGCCCGTGCCTAAGTAATAACAGCCGCACAGGTCGATCGATCAGGTTAAGCTACGCTTGCCGCGGTTGGTCTGTGGATGGGTGACCATCTTTACATACCGTGACCCCTCCGTGCCTCGGAAAGCACGTTAAGCCGTTGGTCCCGGCTGTCATTCGTGGATCTTTGACAGTCGTTACGGGTAGTCAGAAGCCCGAAAGTCTGACAACCAGACTTACCAAGGGGTATCGTATATCGTATCGTATCATAGGCAGTCACTCCATGTAAAATACTGGTATTCAGCTGCATCCGGTTAGACTGGAAGCCGACCCCAACGTAGTTGGGAAAAGGCTGGGCAGATGATGATGCATGTTGGAAAACAAATTGGATTTCATGTGGTTATTTTTTTACGCAAAACCCGCCTACTTCTTTAGTTACCTACTCCTTACAACATGAGCTATCTACCAGTGAAGGTCCAGTCCTTTCGGAGATTAACCGGGATACACAGACAGACAAAGTTATAGTTTTTTGTTAGAAGTACCATCTAAATACTTTCATACATTTAATACCGCCAAGAGAACGAACCTTAATATCCTTTATTAACTACGTATAAAAAATAAACTATCCACGATCTGTTACCAAAGGACTCTCGGTTACTTTGGTTACATTGCCCATTGGGAACCAGATAATCTAGAAAAGTTGGCGGCGATGGGCAAGGTAGATGGAAAAAGACCTCGCGGACGGTCACCTAACCGCTGGTCAGACCAAGTAATGCATATTGCATTTGATGGCCATTTACAAGTTTCCACTGATAAACACTTGAAACAAAAAGACAACAAAACAAGGTCGGACCAAAATACCTATAACAGAAATTAGGAAACAAAATAACACGATCGATTTATAGGTACAAACTAAAAACTATTTAGACGCAAACAATTACTTTTCCGTAAAAAAGCTTTTCAACAACATATGCTTAAACTGAGAAACATCGGTATTGAAAATGTCCAAATCATGTTCACTAGTTAATTTAGTATAAGTTCTGCTCGCACGAATTAGATACGAATTCTGCCTATACGCAGACTTGGAATGAGGGACATGCAACAAGCTAGGTTTGCGAAACATTTTGCAGTTTACCACTGTGTATGTGTGTGTGTATTTTGTTTGTGTGTGTGTGTTGCATTTTGTGTGTGTATTTTGTTAGTGTGTAGTGTGTGTCCCAAAATTATGTAGTGTGTAACTAATCCTAAACTGCCTAACAACTCAGTTAGATGTCATATGTCTTCGATATTTTTGGTTCTAGGACATGCCGGTTTCCACAGCATTTTCCTTCACCATTTTGAGAGCAGTAGTGTTGAAATAATTTACACAAACCAGCTTTAACTACACGTTAACGTGTTAATAATTATGAAACCTAAAATAACATACTCGTGTCATAATGAGTACCTACTCATTATGACACGTAACTCATATTCGATCTACATTGTGTAGGTGTTATACATATAATTAATTACTAGCTCACACACCAAATTAATTAACGCCACAGCCTACAATCTATCTTTGAAAATCTACCACACGTGCTGCAGAGGACTAATCATCTCGTGTGATACTAATTTAGTCTGTCACTTTGTACAAATATTGGCCCCAATGGTAAACAATGGTGTAATCCCAAAGGAGATGGGGGGATTTGATCTAACACGGGTAGAGACAGGTTATTGGTTACCATAAATTTGATGTAAAATCCGGTAAAATATAAATATTGGTCATTCTGGCTGATGCTGCGTGTGGAATAACAATCTGTTGTGGCTGTTTTGTGTAAAAATTTAAGCAAAGGCTTTACAAAAACAAATTAAATAGATGTACCTGTTGTATATCTATCACATTTTGAACCCTATTCTATACTCTTTAAAGCACAATTTTGTGAAGATACTGTGGCTGTCGCCTCAGTAAGAAATGACAATATTAATATAGCAAAATCTCAAGGGAAACATAGATTTCAGGAATTCATTAAGCGATGATTATTACGTGACTAAGCAACTGTTCCTATTTGATGTGTCGTGAGATAAGATACAGATTTAGATAGTATTGTTAGCAGGCTTATATGGAGGACTTAGAAATATATAGTGTTTACAGGGTGGTGTTTAGGGAGTAAACATACTAAAAGTCCCAGCGTCTAGGAGATGAGCCGGACTGGGGGGGGGGGGATAAAAGTTACCATTTTTGAGTTTTTCGCTAATATCTTTAAAACTGTGCGTCGTAGAGAAAATATATCTCGTACTTAGTAAAAGTTAATACAATTTTCTAAAAAAGTTAAGAGCGTTTACGCCGAACGGCATTTCATACAAACTTTCAAGCCCTTATTTTTCCTTATTTTAATGAAACTTCATACGCATAAGCAGGATACAAAGGTTTAAAAAGTTAGTAGAAAACATTTTCAAAATGTCTTATTTAAAAAAATATAACTGGAATCTCTGTTTCTATGGAAAATTTAAAATCGGTCTAATTTGGCTGTAACACTATTTTTTTTAAATGTTTTCTACTAACTTTTTAGACCTTTGTATCCTAGAGCGTTTACGCCGAACGGCATTTCATACAAACTTTCAAGCCCTTATTTTTCGAAATGAATGAACCGATTTTAATAAAATTTCATACGCATAAGCAGGATACAAAGGTCTAAATTTCTAAAATGTTAGTAGAAAACATTTTCGAAAAATAGTGTTACAGCCAAATTAGACCGATTTTAAATTTTCCATAGAAACAGAGATTTCCAGTTATCTTTTTTTAAATAAGACATTTCGAAAATGTTTTCAACTAACTTTTTAGACCTTTGTACCCTGCTTATGCGTATGAAGTTTCATTAAAATCGGTTCATTCATTTCGAAAAATAAGGGGTTGAAAGTTTGTATGAAATGCCATACGGCGTAAACGCTCTTAATACAATTTTCCGGAAAAGTGAAAATTTTCGAAAAAACTACTTTTATCAAACAGTTGCTCTTGCCTGCTACTTCGGCGTTATTTCGGGATAAAAAGTAGCCTTTATATCAATCCAGGTCCTAATCTATCTACCTATAAAATTTTATCCAAATCCGGTTTCTAGCCGTTGAGTTATAGAAACTTTTATCTATGTACTAGCAGCATCTCGCGGTTTCACCCGCATAAGTTTCCCGAGGTAATATCGAGATAAAAACTACCCTATGTCCTTTCTCAAGACTCAAACTATTTCTATAGCAAATTTCATCTAAATCGTGAGTGTAATCGTGATGTTCGAAAACTGATTAGAATTTAGAAAAAGTATTTTTTATTTCGAAAAAAGTTATAATTTCGAAAAATATATTGACAACTCAATGTACACTCAAGGACAAAATATTCCTTTCATCCTTCTAAAGTAATTTCTTCACGAATACTGAGTACCTAATTTCGTTGCACCACCCACGTAACAGAATCCTATGAATGGAAACCCACCCATATAAGAACAAACTTTGAATATATAAAAACTTTTTTACAAAAAAAAAACAACCGACTTCCAAAAACACTATAAATAAAGAGAAAAATAACTTTAATTTCGGAAGTCGGTGTCTTTGGATCTGTATTTTAGTTTTTTGCCACCGACTTCCGAAATTAAAGTTATTTTTCTCTTTATTTATAGTGTTTTTGGAAGTCGGTTGTTTTTTTTGTAAAAAAGTTTTTATTTTACACTTTTTAGCGGGTCAGTTTGTAATTTACTAAGTTATAATAGCCTAATGTCAACTGCTTATCACCTTTTACAAAATATTGCTTTTCTCGATGCATGGACGTTAATTGTTGAGGAGTTCTCCTAGTAAGAACCAGGAGAACTGGAGCTGATTGAGAAGTCACCATCAGCTCCACTTCACCATACGCATTGTAATGAGCATAAATTGCTTAGCAGCCATATTAAAGTAATCGAATCGCAACCCGTGAAATATTTGTCATTGAGTAGTGCCATTTGTGGTCTTCATCATCAGCTCCACTTTACCAAATCATAATTTCCGAGAGCAAATGCTCAAGTTACTTTAATAATAGACTTAGGCAAGAAAAATTTTGCTAAGGGCCAAGTTTATGTTACGCTTAGTCGTGTAAAGACGCTGTATGTGTATTATGCGACTTGGAACCTACCAAATTGCTAAATAGACCACATGACGAAAAGGCATTGCGTGAAATGCAACGATTGAGGCTTTTATAAATCATCATCAGCCAATTGCAGTTCACTGCTGGACGTAGACCTCCCCAAGTTTGCGCCAACGTTCACGGTCGCGGTCCTCCGCTTCTCTCATCTAGCCACTACCGGCAACCTTTGTTAGGATAGTTATACAGAAGAAAAACTCGCAAAAGTATTTCACTTTAAGAAGTATTTATTAGTTTTTAGACTAGATGCTGATAATCCTGGCTGCAGCATCAGGCCAGACTTATGTCAACATTGCATTGAACTTAAAATTTAGTCCTGTTTAAAATGAGCCCAAACACGACTACGGTGCTGTAATTTCAAGGTATGTACTTTTTCTGATGCTCGACTGGCTTCAGCATCAGGTCTCTATGTACTTCGGTGTTCCTCATTAACAGTACGTTTATCCACACATCGAGCCCTTTTCAATGAGCCTAAACACGATATATCTGCTGTTAGTTGTCGAGGAGTTAGGTACTCTGCAGACTATCCTGACTGCAGCATCAGGTCATAACTTGATGATCATGAGACCAAATGTGGCAAATGCCCTATCAAATATCAAAACAATTTACTGAAACAGTCCTTGCCTGTTCGAGTAACTTTTTACTGTTAAGGACTTGTACCTTCCATCATCAGCCCAGCTCCCTGAGATGGTGACAGCCGTACGCAAATACACAAGATACTTCATAAAATGTGCGAAAAACAATAAGTGAGCCTATAAAATTTGAGGGTTGCTCTCGATTTCTCTAAGATCCCATCATCAGATCCTAACTTGGTGACAGTGGGACCACCTCAGATTTATTTACTTTCGAACAAAAAAAGAATATTGAAAATCCGTCGACAATTGGCGGAGTAATAGATGAACAAACATACAAAAAAAAAAAAAAAACATACAAACATCCGAACATAGTACCTCCTCTTTTTTGTGAAGTCAGTAAAAACTGCTTTCATCTCTTCCAAATACATTGGTTTTATTTTTAGAATGCATTAATTAAGGCCGTTCACGTACAGTATTAAGTACAGTCAGCAAAATTAATTGGAAAGCTAATTGAAAAAGAAAAAAAACAGTCAAGTGTGAGTCGGATTCGCACACGAAGGGTTCCGTACCAATAGTCATCAGTCTTGCTTGTGCCGCGTTCCGATGCGCACGAGTTTGCATATTTTGTGTATTGACTAGCGCGGCGCAAGCTGCCGCTCGTAAAAGTTTTCGCCATGAGTAGTGAACTTGTGGCGAATGAGCTGCTGGCGTTCCTGCAGCAGAAGCTGGATGTGATGGACGAGGTATCCGCTGTCCAAATCTGCGCAACTAACTTCAGCGAGGAGGACATAGCTGCTGTCAAGCTATTGTTGTTCAGTGTGCTAAACTAGCCCGACCAGATGGTGTCCCGCCGGCGTGACGGGACTAAGAGAAGCCTGCAAGACATTATCACGCTGTTCAAGGTGACCGACCTGGACGACGTGCCGACGTTTGTGGCGAAGGAGCTGCACAAGCTGCCGCCCGTCACCTTCGACCACGTCGATGTAACAAGCCTTCTGAAGGACATTGTCTCTCTAAAGGCCCACCTCGCAGATGTTCTGGCGAAGTTATATGCATCCCAAAACACCGTCGCCGATTTGCGCAAAGAATTTAGCGAGTTGCGGAACAGTGTGGCGGTAACTAGGTCATCAGTCGATGCATCTAACGAAAACATGTGTCGCGGACCCGGCCTCGATATATCGTCGTCTAATTCCGCGTCAGCAGTTTCGTCGCCAGCGCACCCGTCGTTTGCTGAGCTTGCAAGGCGCCCCGCGCCCGTCATCGCGGCTCCTCCACGCAGCGCCGCCCGAGACCCTCGCCCCGTCCCGCTGCCAGTTTCTGCTTTACCGCGAGTGCCCCAGGTGGTATGAAGCCTATGCCAGAAAAGGCACCGAATAGGGCTGTTGATGAAAGTTTCGTGACGGTGCAATGGAGGAAGCGCCGATCGCGACCGAACAAGAACCGCTGCGGCAAAGCTCCTATGGAGCCCGAAGTCAGCTTACGTGCCGCAAAGTCGAACACACCGGTGTACATCTCCCGCCTACACTACACCACTAAGGTGGAGGACATCGTTGAGTACGTGCGCCAGAAGACGAGGTACACGCCGAGGGTGCAGTTACTGGAGTCGTACCGCAACGTCAACTTCAAGGCGTTCGTGGTGCGCGTGCCGTATTGTTATCTGCCCGTCGTCATGGAAGAAGACTTCTGGCCGCAGGACGTGGTGTTCCGACGCTTCCGCGGACAAGTACCACAGAAAAGCACAAGAACAAGCTAGTGAAGTGAAGTTCTATTTTATTATAATAAAAATATGTATGTTTAGGTTAAGGTATTTATTTACGGGCCTGTGTCACCTGAAATAATAAATAAATAAAAATAGGCAAAAAGCGCCGAAAAAAATACGTTTCGTATATGGAGAGTATGGAGACCCCTTTCATTTGTAACTTTGTTTTATTTTTATTATTTGGTGATAGAGCGGCAATAGAAATACACACTATATCAACATTTCAACTGTCTACCTATTATGATTCATGAGATAGTCCAAGAGAGAGCCCATTCACGTACTGTATAAAGTACAGTCAGCTAAATTAAGGATTAGCAATTCGTTAAAAAAATTAATGAAAAAGTGTTTAACCACAGAAATATTTTAATTACAAGATTTATTACCTCTGCTAAACTGCAAAGTAGCTTGTTAGCTCCTTTTTAGTACTGGTTTATACAGGGTTACTGGAAATTCGACCACTTCTTTGCAGGAGGTGATAAGGGAGCTAAAATGTGAAATTAACCTCCCTTATGACTGGCCGAAAACTAATACTTTTAAGTAGAGTTATTTGAAATTTTAAATTACTCCAAATTTTCACACTTAACTTTTATAAAAAAAAAAAAAACAAATCATGTTGATTGGGTTATTTTTATTTATAGCTAACATTGTAACAAAGCTAATACAGCAGTAACATGTCTAAAAATATCAAATAATTTCAAGAAGAAGAAGTTTTTGTAATTATTTGTACGAGTCGTTGCATAATTTTTAGGGTTCCGTACCCAAAGTAGGCCTCCTTCACTCGGCCGTACCTACAGCGATAAATGCTTACAGTTTCGCGTGGCGCCGCGGCCACTCCTCCAGTCGGTTGTCACCTCTCGCGCGCAGAGCTCTCGCGTGCGTAATATTTTAAATCCCACAAAAACATTTCATGTTAAATGTTGCCAAGACGAGACCAAGTAGCTCGCACTGTCAAAAAGTAATCAGATCTCATGTAGAGCCAAGCTTCTAACTCTACACGCCCTAACTCTACAAGGCTTTACTTCGCAAACTCTACACCTTAGTCAAAATATATGGCTTGGCCGTTTCGTTACTACAAGAAGCATTAACAGTATGAGAGTTTTTCACCTTACGCTCATGTAAATGTAGCGAAATGGCCAAGTCATATATTTTGACTAAGGTGTAGAGTTTGCGAAGTAAGGCCTTGTAGAGTTAGAGCGTGTAGAGTTAGAAGCTTGGCTCTACATGAGATCTGATTACTTTTTGACAGTGCGAGCTACTTGGTCTCGTCTTGGCAACATTTAACATGAAATGTTTTTGTGGGATTTCATTTCTTTTTGTAAGTTGCTTATGATATTTATACGAGTATTTTTTCTGTTGTTCATTTTTTCTTTCTTTTTTTGGGGTTTATTTATAACAAGGACCCCCTATATAAATTTTCAGACCTCTAGCATCAAAATTTACGGAAGTCTCATACAAACTTTCACCCCCTAGTTTAAGGGGTTGGGGGGTAAAAGTTTCAAGTTTTAGGATTTTTTTGTTGTTTGTGTACTGTTTTTTTACTTTTTTACTAGCTTACATACCAAATTTCAGCTTTCTAGCACTTCAGGAAGAACCTTAAGAATATTGATGATCATCAGTCAGTGAATCAGTGACGAAATCGGGGTATTTTAGATATCAACAAAATCTAAAGTATAAGAGCTATGCAATTGAAACTTTATAGGTTTAATAAGTCGACCACTGACATCATATCCCGAAAATTTTGTTTATCTGGTACAATCCAAACCCAAGTTAAGAGGGTTCAAAAATACGACGAAGAGCTTCGAGAAAAGGTAGGTAGTGCCCTTGCGCTTCGCTTGGCTCGTCTTGACGGAGGCACTCCCGTGCCCCCATAAGTTTCGAATAGTGAACAACAAGAATGGCTGGTTTAAAGCATTGCTCATTTGACGGATGTGGATAATGTTAGATAATTA
Organism: Mesoligia furuncula; assembly: GCA_916614155.1. NCBI lineage: Eukaryota > Metazoa > Arthropoda > Insecta > Lepidoptera > Noctuidae > Mesoligia > Mesoligia furuncula. The sequence goes on from OU744814.1 coordinate 8,926,806, forward strand.
CGAGAGCAACTTGAAAATGTGATTTTTTGTTTGTTGAGTTAGTTAACGAATTTGGTGTCAAATGAAAGGTAGACCTAGACCTTTCTAAAACCATTTTATTTAACCATTCTTTGCCTAAAACCATTTTATCCGTAAATCGGTCCATGAGTTTATGAGATAATTAAGAATTAGTGTAGTGAAAATGTAAACAACCACAATTTTTGATGTTTTAATTTGTTCTACGAACTTCTTAACCAATGTAAAATGTGTAAATATTATTATTGTAAGTTAATGAGGATTGTTAAATAAAGAGGTATCTAGGTAGCCTAAAGATTAAAGGTTTGTTTTCATTTGTTAATTACAAATGACGGACTTTAATACTCATTGTGTATCTACCTAATTGACTGTGTAATCATACGCATCAAGCATAAGCTAGATTACGTAGTCAAGTAGGTAGATAGGCGATGAATATAGTAGCAGCGGCAAGCCGACAACCGTAGCGCCACAGCAGCCACAGCTAGCGCGTCACTCCGCGCCAGGCAGCGACGGAGTTACGCGTTAAAAGAGAGCGGCAACGTTTAGGTGAATATCGTCACAAAATACAGGGTCTGTATTTTGTGATATCGCGTTAGGCACTGAGCACAGAGCATATAACCTTTAGAACATTCAGTTTGTGAGAAATTGTTAACCTGCTTTTATTAGATTATATAAATTAGTAGCACAAAATACAGATAGTACAGAAGTCAATCACGTGTATGTACTTCACTTTTCATACCTACGCTCGGCGGTCGCGCTATGGTTGTCAACTTTGGCTTGTGCACAAAAAACTATCGTGGTAGTGGCACTCGTATCTAGTTGTTTGATTTATTGTTGAGCTTATTCTAAAATATTAAAACAAAACAATAAACATAGTACCTATTACAATACAAAAAGTTTACAGAACAAAAACATATAAAATATTACAATTGTCAATTTTCACTATCGAAAATTCCTAATAACTTCAAAATGGATTACCCTATTTACACAATTTATTTTGCCCTATGCGTTTTAGACCTAAACCTATCAAATGACACTAAAAACAATACAATATCTACACAAACAAAAAATCATGTTCTCAACTTACGCACTAGTTGGTGGCATAAATTTACCTTACAATAAAAACTTTTTTCCAAAAAAAACAACCGTCTTCCAAAAACACTATAAATAAAGAGAAAAATAACTTTAATTTCGGAAGTCGGTGTCTTTGGATTTGTATTTTAGTTTTTGCCACCGACTTCCGAAATTAAAGTTATTTTTCTCTTTATTTATAGTGTTTTTGGAAGTCGGTTGTTTTTTTTGTAAAAAAGTTTTTATTTTTCACTTTTTAGCGGGTCAGTTTGTAATTTATCTAAGTTATAATAGCCTAATGTCAACTGCTTATCACCTTTTACAAAATATTGCTTTTCCCGATGCATGGACGTTAATTGTTGAGGAGTTCTCCTAGTAAGAACCAGAACCTCCCTCCTTCTCTCCTAGTGAGAACTGGAGCTGATTGAGACGTCACCATCAGCTCCACTTCACCATACGCATTGTAATGAGCATAAATTGCTTAGCAGCCATATTAAAGTAATCGAATCGCAACCCGTGAAATATATTTTGTCTTTGAGTAGTGCCATTCGTGGTCTTCATCATCAGCTCCACTTTACCAAATCATAATTTCCGAGAGCAAATGCTCAAGTTACTTTAATAATAGACTTAGGCAAGAAAAATTTTGCTAAGGGCCAAGTTTATGTTACGCTTAGTCGTGTAAAGACGCTGTATGACATTGTATTATGCGACTTGGAGCCTACCAAATTGCTAAATTGACCACATGACGAAAAGGCATTGCGTGAAATGCAACGATTGAGGCTTTTATAAATCATCATCAGCCAATTGCAGTTCACTGCTGGACGTAGACCTCCCGAAGTTTGCGCCAACGTTCGCGATCCTCCGATTCTCTCATCTAGCCACTACCGGCAACATTTGTTAGGATAATTATACAGAAGAAAAACTCGCAAAAGTATTTCACTTTAAGAAGTATTTATTAGTTTTTAGACTAGATGCTGATAATCCTGGCTGCAGCATCAGGCCAGACTTATGTCAACATTGCATTGAACTTAAAATTTAGTCCTGTTTAAAATGAGCCCAAACACGACTACGGTGCTGTAATTTCAAGGTTTGTACTTTTTCTGATGCTCGACTGGCTTCAGCATCAGGTCTCTATGTACTTCGGTGTTCCTCATTAACAGTACGTTTATCCACACATCGAGCCCTTTTCAATGAGCCTAAACACGATATATCTGCTGTTAGTTGTCGAGGAGTTAGGTACTCTGCAGACTATCCTGAATACAGCATCAGGTCATAACTTGATGATCATGATACCAAATGTGGCAAATGCCCTATCAAACATCAAAACAATTTACTAAAACAGTCCTTGCCTGTTCGAGTAACATCTTACTGTTAAGGAGTTGAACCTTCCATCATCAGCCCAGCTACCTGAGATGGTGACAACCGTACGCAAATACACAAGATACTTCATAATATATGCGAAAAACAATAAGTGAGCCTATAAAATTTGAGGGTTGCTCTCGATTTCTCTAAGATCCCATCATCAGATCCTAACTTTGTGACAATGGGACCACCTCAGAACTATCTACTTTCGAACAAAAAAAGAATTTTGAAAATCCGTCGACAATTGGCGGAGTAATCGATGAACAAACATACAAAAAAAAAAAAAAAAAAAAACACAAACATCCGAACATAGTACCTCCTCCTTTTTGTGAAGTCGGCAAAAAAGTTACTTTGTTTATACTGATTCAAAATAGGAAACTATTATATAAATCGAGCTTAGATAGGCATTTTTTTTTTGCTCCATTATTTTACTTCACAGACGCGTGTCTCAAGCGGATGACACCGCGCTCGCACTACTCCCAACCCGTCTGAGATAACGTGTCCGTGAGCGGTGTCTATGTGTGCGTTGCTCGAGCGCACTTTGTATGTAGATTGTCTTCTGTACTGTCTGTATTTTGTGTTACTAGCGAGCCGCCCCGGTTTCGCCAGGGTCGCCTGATTGCTATCAAACTTCACAAGATCACCCGCTGGGCTAATCTAATGGTTGCGTCATCAAAATCGCTCCAGCCGTTGCTACTAATGCAGTTTGTCTATTGGTAGATGCACCAGTTCTTCATTACCAACTGCTTTTAGCCACTCTCGACAGCTGGAAGATACAAAATATAAAAAGTTACTTGTACCTGACTATGTTTGACTGTAAATATATTTAGTGTGATATAAAGTTAAGAAAACACCAAATTTACACTATCAGCGCAACTAAATGGAATAGATTATACTTGGAATATGAAATTCTAGATTTATTTCATATTTAGGTACATAATAGTGTCACAGGTAGATAATATCTTAGACTCTTTAACCCATTTCTTTAGCAGTCAAGCTACTTAGACTAAAGTAGATTACAATTTCAATTAGACAAATAGGTAGGCACAAATGTTTTAAAACATTTCTTCATTAGAGTTTCAGCTAATCTTGATTGAGGGCTTGAGAGTCGTATTACAGAATTTGAATGATGCTATTAATTTACAATGAGGTAGTGCCATGTGAGCACAAGATCACATTAACAATAGGTTGGTAAAACTCACCGGTTTGAATCCAGTGGAAACTTGGAAAAAAGCATCCTATTTCCAGTATGCTAGGCCTCCTTGATACCGCAAACTTCACATTTTCTGTGACCCTTACCCATGATGGTTCACAAACTGGTGTCATTGTCTTGTTATTATATAGTAATAATAACAATAAAACAGTTAATTATCTCGCCAGAATCACTAACACTAATAGTCAATTTCTCAAAAAACCCCCGACACAAAATAATAATAAAATTAAATGTAATTGGGAAAAGGATAAAATAATTTAAAAACCCCTGACTTAAAGAATTTATGTAACGAGACTAAAACAGATAAATTCATATCGAAGTCGGGGGACCGTTCTGTGGAACACCTTCTATTCTAAGAGGTCCCCCGACTGCCATATGAATTTATCTGTTTTAGATAGGGGGTTTTTAAATTATTTTATCCTTTTCCAAATTACATTTAATTTTATTATTATTTTGTGTCGGTGTTTTTAGGGTTCCGTACCCAAAGGGTAAAAACGGGACCCTATTACTATGACTTCGCTGTCTGTCCGTCTGTCCGTCTGTCCGTCTGTCTGTCTGTCTGTCACCAGGCTGTATCTCAAGAACCGCGATAGCTAGACAGTTAAAATTTTCACAGATGATGTATTTCTGTTGCCGCTATAACAACAAATACTAAAAACAAAATAAAATAAATATTTAAGGGGGGCTCCCATACAACAAACTCGGTAACGAGGAATCTTCCTTTGCCGAGAAATAAATTCACACCATATGTATGTAGTATTTGTTTATAACAGTTTAGGCACACAAATGTGCAGAGGTGGACATAATGCCATAAGCATTTTTTTTACCAGTCTATTATTGTAAGAAAGTGGTATCAAAATATCTAGACTAAGTACGTGTCATAGTTGGTAGTTTTTAAGGTTAGTTTTTACTATAAAATTATGTATATCTAACAGGCGCTTCTCGCCATCAAACTGGAAAGTTTGGCGAGTAAAATTGTAAAAACAACAAAAAATATTGTAATAAATAAATAAATAAAAAATAATAAAAAAAAAACGCGATTTTTTTGCTCTTTTTTGCTCGATATCAAAAATGGCAACAGGTAGGCACTTGAAATATTCACAAAATACTTAGTTGTATTTTAGCTTTAATAATAAATAATAAAATTAAAATAAAATAAATATTTAAGGGGGGCTCCCATACAACAAACATGTTTTTTTCGGCGTTTTTGCCTTGTGGTACGGAACCCGTCGTGTGCGAGTCCGACTCGCACTTAGCAAGTTTTTTAAAAATTTCAATTTAATTATTTATTTCATGCTTTTTGTAGGGACTTTTTATTCCATTTCTTTTATTTTCTTTAGTTTTAAGATTCAGGAAATTTGGTTTAGTCAGGTTTTTTATCCGTAAAAATATAATTATTAATTTATGGTTGAAGAATAATTTTATAAGAGTAGGTAAACAGTTTTTTTTTGTATTTTTCTTTTTCTAGTTCTTCCTTTAGTTATTCAACTTTCGTACAAGTATTTCATAGCTATTAGATATCTTAGTTATTTCAGATCTAGTTTATAAAATGGGACTGCGACACTATCAGATGTAGAAATACGTTTGTTAAGTAGGATAATTCCATTCGTAACAATCGTCAAACTCAGTGGTCGTAGGTACCAGTCATCACTCCACTTTCCTCATCAATCTAGGGCATTGATCAGACCAAAAAATAATTTTCAAGTTTTTAGTTTTCATTTTGTCATTCCCTTTCAATATAGTACACATTATTCTACTTGTCAAGCCCTTTCATTTAATACCTTTATTGAAGGAGTTGTAAAAAAAAATGTAATTCGCCATTTAGTGGTGACGGCCATCTTGGACCGATTTTTATCAAACATAGCTAAGAACACTCCCATCATCCCATCTCATCTTGCCATCAACCCATCTCATCTTCCTATCTCATCTTGGATTTAATATAATATTGTATAGTATTCTACTAGTCAAGCATTTTCATTTGATACCCATATTGAGGGAGTTGTGACAAAATATGTAATTCGCCATTTTGTGGCGGCGGCCATCTTGGACCGATTTTCATCAAACATAGCTAAGAACACTCACTAACTAATTATCAAAATCAAAATCGGTTCATCCGTTTGGGAGCTACGATGCAACAGACAGAAAGACACACACACACACAGACACGTCAAACTTGACCCCGTCGTTTTTGCGTCGGGGGTTAATAAAACTGTGTGAGGATGAAACGGAAAAGCAGATCGCCCCTAAGACGACCCACTGAATCTGTCTCTCACTGTCACCTGGCTGTATCTCATGAACCGTGATAGCTAGACAGTTGAAATTTTCACAGATAATGTATTTCTGTTGCCGCTATAACGACAAATACTAATTGGCCAAGTGCGAGTCGGACTCGCACACGAAGGGTTCCGTACCACAAGGCAAAAACGCCGAAAAAAACATGTTTGTTGTATGGGAGCCTCCCTTAAATATTTTTATTATTTTATTTATTATTAAAGTTAAAATACAACTGAGTATTTTGTGAATATTTCAAGTGCCCACCTGTTGCCATTTTTGATATCGAGCAAAAAAGGGCAAAAAAAATCGCGTTTGTTGTATGGGAGCCCCCCTTAAATATTTATATTATTTTGTCTTTAGTATTTGTTATTATAGCGGCAACAGAAATACATCATCTGTGAAAATTTCAAATGTCTAGCTATCGCGGTTCTTGAGATACAGCCTGGTGACAGACAGATGGACAGACGGACAGACAACGAAGTCTTAGTAATAGGGTTCTGTTTTGTACCCTTTGGGTACGGAACCCTAAAAACAAAATAAAATAAATATTTAAGGGGGCTCTCATAACGTGTTTTTTCGGCGTTTTTGCCTTGGTGCCAGAACCCTTCCTATGCGAGACCAACTCACACTTGGCTAGTTTTTTTTTTCCAATTTCTCTAAAATTAGTAGTTACATTTGCGGGCAAATCTACAAATCATCGTGAGGAGTATTACGGCCCACTCCCTCTCACCGAGAGGAGGCAGCGGGAACATTATAGACTGATTATTTTTATGCTAAGGTTGGTACTCAAGCTAATAATTAGGGGTTTATTTATAAACGATGATTAAAGTTAAGTGACGTTTAAACGTCAAAAATATATGGTTAAACGGTCGCTAATCACTACTTAACTCCCTGATTTTACAAAATTTTTGGCGCATTCATTCATTGGCCCATGTTTACACTGCAGATAAAACCGTGCATTAACGGCGGGAATCTCAACACTTTTCTTGCGCCGGGATATTTATAGCTCGGCGTTTTACCTGAACATATGGAGAGCAATAAAAACTGCACGGAGTTCACTTTTTACTTTACTCTGAGCGTTTGCGGCGATATTCCCCGAACCGGCATCGTAGACATCTGTGCCCATTAATTTATGGGCAGAGTTCAGTTGAGTAGATTATTATTTGTTATTAGCTTCTGCCTGCTACTTCGTCCGCGTGAAATTTCTTGTTTCAAGTGGACTACATGACCTAAAACGCGGTCACTTCATACGTCACAGCCCTTATTTTTCGAAATTAATGAAACTTCATACGCATAAGCAAGATACAGAGGTCTAAAAAGTTAGTAGAAAAGATTTTCGAAATGTCTTATTTAAAAACTGGCCAAGTGCGAGTCGGACTCGCACACGAAGGGTTCCGTACCACAAGGCAAAAACGCCGAAAAAACATGTTTGTTGTATGGGAGCCCCCCTTAAATATTTATTTTATTTTAATTTTATTATTTATTATTAAAGTTAAAATACAACTGAGTATTTTGTGAATATTTCAAGTGCCTACCTGTTGCCATTTTTGATATCGAGCAAAAAAGGGCAAAAAAATCGCGTTTGTTGTATGGGAGCCCCCCTTAAATATTTATTTTATTTTGTTTTTAGTATTTGTTGTTATAGCGGCAATAGAAATACATCATGTGTGAAAATTTCAACTGTCTAGCTATCGCGGTTCTTGAGATACAGCCTGGTGACAGACAGACAGACAGACGGACAGACGGACAGACGGACAGACGGACAGACAGCGAAGTCTTAGTAATAGGGTCCCGTTTTTACCCTTTGGGTACGGAACCCTAAAAAAAGATAACTGGAAATCTCAGTTTCTATGGAAAATTTAAAATCGGTATAATTTGGCTATAATACTTTTTTTCGAAAATGTTCTCTACTAACTTTTTAGACCTTTCTATCTTGCTTATGCGTATGAAGTTTCATTAAAATCGGTTCATTCACTTCGAAAAACAAGGGCTTGAAAGTTTGTATGAAATGCCGTTCGGCGTAAACGCAAAGTTAAAGTTCAGTGCATCTTTTTCTTTCTATTTCATTAGGAAAAGGACAGAATATAAATTTAACTTTGGTCCTGTCAAATTAGTCAGCGCCTGACGTAAATTGACGTATTTTTAGTAGCCAACTTTTTAATCACGGCTAAGCTTAATTTGACAGGACTAACCCAATATTTTTTTTCTGTCCTTTGAAATAGAAAGAAAAAGATGCACTGAACTTAAATTTAGTTTAGTTTGTGAACAAGGGAATCGGCGCCACTGTCGGATTGCATAGAAAAGAAAGAGAAGTGCGATGACACAACGCTGGTAATTTATTGCAAAATATGAACCAATTATCTATTTACAAAAAAACTATAGTGTTTTAGTATGCTGACAAAGTGTTATCTGATAAAAAATCTAAAAAAATAAAAGTAAATCTGTATTATCATATCAATAAAAAATCTGGAAAACAAAAAATCAGAATTGTATGTAAGTATAATAAGATAAGATAAGATAAGATAAGATAATGCTTTATTTCTCACCACAATATATAAGTACATCAAAAGATCAAGAACAATACATAATAGTTTAAATTATATTGTGGGAGACTGGTGCCTAAGCTAGGCGTAAGGCCTGTATTTCAGGACAAATAAAAAAAAAATAATAATATGGTTTTTATTGTGAGAAGAACGTTTTTAGTGGTATCTTCATGTTTTTTTGTTATCGTATCAGATAAGTCGTATTACGTTTTCAACCCACTATCTAACTATACCATTTTTCAAATAAACTTGCGATAAATGTCATTCAACCGCCCTGTACCAAAAAGTCCAAATAACTTACGATAGATATCGTTCGTCATACAAAACTGTCGCTAACATTGCATCGGTTGAGTTTCATAATACCAAACACGGAGTAAGTCAATGTTTTGATCGTGTTACCGACACTGCCCATACATTTTTTTCCTATGGTTTGGAAATATTGGGATACATTAGTAGAAGGAGGTGAACAAACTTTATCGCAAGTTTATTTGAAATGAACTTTAGCATTATCCTGATGAATATCATATATTTTTCTTTTTTGTTTACTGCAGTCGATCATATATTTTTAGGCATTATAAAACTTGCGTTTTTTTGCGTTTAGGTCCTGTAGTCCCCTTAACAAAATCCAATACTCGGCAGCTTCCCATTAGTAGGAAAGAATAGGCATGACGAATGATTTACAAATCCTCTTCCGTAATGTACACATTACGTACACATTTACTATTTACGAAAACACCTATCCCACAAAAACATTTCATGTTAAATGTTGCCAAGACGAGACCATGTAGCTCGCACTGTCAAAAAGTAATCAGATCTCATGTAGAGCCAAGCTTCTAACTCTACACGCCCTAACTCTACAAAGCCTGACTTCGCAAACTCTACACCTTAGTCAAAATATCTGGTTTGGCCGTTTCGTTACTACAAGAACCATTAACAGTATGAGAGTTTTTCACCTTACGCTCATGTGAATGTAGCGAAATGGCCAAGCCATATTATTTTGACTAAGGTGTAGAGTTTGCGAAGTCAGGCCTTGTAGAGTTAGGGCGTGTAGAGTTAGAAGCTTGGCTCTACATGAGATCTGATTACTTTTTGACAGTGCGAGCTACATGGTCTCGTCTTGGCAACATTTAACATGAAATGTTTTTGTGGGATTTCATTTCTTTTTGTAAGTTGCTTATGATATTTATACGAGTATTTTTGCTGTTGTTCATTTTTTCTTTCTTTTTTTGGGGTTTATTTATAACGAGGACCTCCTATATAAATTTTCAGACCTCTAGCATCAAAATTACGGATTTTTTTTTTTTTTTGGGTGGTAAAAGTTTCAAGTTTTAATATTTTTTTGTTGTTTGTGTACTATTACTAGCTTACATACCAAATTTCAGCTTTCTAGGACTTCAGGAAGTACCTTAAGAATTTTGATGATCATCAGTCAGTGAGTCAGTGACGAAATCGGGGTATTTTAGATATCAATAAAATCTAAAGTATAAGAGCTATGCAATTGAAACTTTATAGGTTTAATAAGTCAACCACTGGCATCATATTCCGAAAATTTTGTTTATCTGGTATAATCCAAACCCAAGTTAAGAGGGTTCAAAAATACGACGAAGTGCTTCGAGAAAAGGTAGGTAGTGCCCTTGCGCTTCGCTTGGCTGGTCTTGGCGGGGGCACTCCCGTGCCCCCAGATATTTCGGTAATAAACTAAAGTTTAACGAAGTTTGAAGCCATTTTTATAATATTTTTTCAATAGGGCGCGAAAACAGCTCACAGTGTCATGGCGTCGGATCTGACGTCACGCCTAGGTAAACATCAAATGTTGTCAGTATACTATCTATAGTGTACTCTGTGAACCACAGTGATGTTTACATAGGCGTGACGTCATGCGCTGTTATTGGTGTTTCAGTCAAAATGGCCGACTGCAGTATTTTAATCTTTTATTTTAGTGAAAATCCGATTATTCTCCAGTTTTTAAATTAAACTAAATCACTGTTTTAAATCCTTTTAATATGTATTTTCCCCTAACATTATAAAATTTTTGATTATTTGATACTGTCGTCACGCCTATTTTCGGAATCTAATCAGGGCGCCTAAAAAGGCCACTTTGGCAGAATCATGAAAGGATAACATTATGAATCAAGAAGTACCGCATCATCTGCCTAGCCTTTTCCCAACGATGTTGGGGTCGGCTTCCAGTCTAACCGGATGCAGCCGAATACCAGTATTTTACATGGATCGACTGCCTATCTGACCTCCACAACCCAGTTACTGGATAATACGATACCCCTTGGTAAGACTGGTTGTAAGATTTTCGAGCTTCTGTCGACCCGTAACGACTGTCAAAGATCCACGAATGACAGCCGGGAGCAATGGCTTAACGTGCTTTCTGAGGCACGCAGGTGTCTTGGTATGTACTGACCAACTGCGGCAAGCGTAGCTTAACGTGATCGATCGACCCGTTTGGCTGATATTACTTAGCCATAAGTCCTTGTAATAAAGGCTCCTACAAACAGGCGCGACACGCGATAAAATCGCGCGCGACACAAGGGCACCGCAAGTCGCGTAAGGAGTGGTGCCTTTGTGTCGCGCGCGATTATATCGCGTTCCGAGCCTGCTTGCAGGAGCCTCAAAGAAGTACCTATAGAAGAAAAAGATATAATTGCGCTGTCCCCAAATAAATTGGGATAAGGACAGGAGAATGATGAATGATGATATGAAAATTTCGTACTAGGAATGGGCTGGCATTGCGTGGAAAGATAGTTAAATTCTAGTTTGTCTTTTTTGGTGGAGATGTTCTGAAAACAAGCTAATGGTAGAATTCTTAGAAACGAGCAATATAGCCCTGTTGACGAGTTTAATAATAATGTGGTCTCGCAAGGACTTGTTGGGGCGTGCTTATTCTTGGTTAACAAATGCGCGGATTAATTCAAAGGGTATTTCTTGAAGTAATATTGCATGTAGGTAATAATTATTATTCTTGAACTAGTTTGTCGCTAGCACTTAAATGATAAAACAAAGTCCATACTAATATTATAAATGCGAAAGTGTGTCTGTCTGTCTGTTACCTTTTCACGCTTAAACCGCTGAACCGATTTAGAAGAAATTTAAATTTGGTTTACAGATAGTTTGAGTCCCGGGAAAGGACATAGGATAGTTTTATCCCGATATTCCCAATTTAGATGAAATTTGGTTTACAGATAATTTGAGTCCCGGGAAAGGATATAGGATAGTTTTTATCCCGATATTCCCACGTGATCGATACTTATGCGGGTGAAACCGCGGGGCGCAGCTAGTGAAAAAATAAATTGATGTTGTATTAAATTCTGAATGAACGCAACAATAAGTTCATTATGAACGCAGCTTTATCTGAATGAGAGAATGTGTCATGATTGTGTGAACGACGTAAAGACCCCTTTATCCATAAAAGTTACATAAAGTAGATTACCGACTGTTGAACCATACATGTTTACGTATAGATGTAACTTAACTTTAATCTTCGTTTATAAATAAACCCCGTAATTATTATAAAAAAATAAATAAAATGAAATTTCATTTTTTTTGTTTAAAAAAATACCATGAATTTAAAGTTCCTAAATATATATTTCATTTCGATCATCCGTCCCCACATGTACATGTACTTAGATAACTGCAATCAGTAGCACCATTATTCATAACCTTGGTTTAAGTTAAGTAGTGATTAGCGACTGTTTAAGCGCACATTTTTGACGTTTAAACGTCACTTAAATTCAATAATTCTTTATAAATAAACTCCTTCATCACCAGAAGCTATAGAAGTGACTTAAGCGCCTCAACCTTGCCACAACATTATTAATACAGGAAATCCCGACAAAAATATAAATGCTGCTCCTTTTATGAAAATTCCATCTTCTACAGATTCAATTTACTTTTCAAGGAAAGAGCATAAGTTGTAGCAACAGTTTCAACCAAAAAGGCTGCAATTCTTAGAAACAGACTAAACAGGACTGTCAAGAATTTCGCTGTCAATATTCAAAATTAAATAAGTTTTGTTACTCGCTGCACTTCTGCGGAAGTTTCAACGTTCGTAGGACTACAATTCATTCTCTGCTCTATTCCACTAAGACAAGTTCTATTTTTCTTTGTACCTACTTCTTTTTGATGTCCAAGCCACTAAAGTGGACGATCGAAAATGTAATGGTCGGAGACATTAGTTCGAATGTGCTGGTTGACATTTTGTCTTTTCTGTATTATTTATTTACTATCTGCGGCCGCGACTTCGTTTGTGTTTTGTATTTTATAATTTTTGATACAAATAGCTCTGCCGAGGCCGGCCCAGAAAGAGGTGGCGTGATGACCTGGAGGCGTACCGTGAGGGCTGGTTTCAGGTGATAAGAGTACTTGAAAGAGCTTGCAGTGGGTCAGTTTTGCTGGGTGTAAATGTGTTCTAGACGCCAAACACGTAGTCGAATTCTGGGCCGAGTCCATTTGGGTCGCCATCGACACGAAGCAAAAGAAAGAAAAGAAGAGTGAATCGGCTAAGAAGAAGAAGCGAGTCGGCTAAGAAGAAGAAGCGAGTCGGCTAAGAAGAAGAAGTGAGTCGGCTAAGAAGAAGAAGCGAGTCGGCTAAGAAGGTGAAGAAGCGAGTCGGCTAAGAAGAAGTGAGTCGGCTAAGAAGAAGATGTGAGTCGGCTAAGAAGAAGAAGTGAGTCGGCTAAGAAGAAGAAGTGAGTCGGCTAAGAAGAAAAAGAAGTGAGTCGGATAAGAAGAAGAAGAAGCGAGCCGGCTAAAAAGAAGAATAAGCGAGTCGGCTAAGAAAAAGAAGTGAGCGATTAAGTAAAAAAAAATACAATTACCTGGGATGAAAATTAGACCTTCTTCAAAGGGCTTCTTCTAGATAAGTTGACATTCTATCAGCAATAAAGTTGATAGAAAAATAGAATGACTACTGCGAGTCGGCTAAAAAGAAGAACAAGCGAGTCGGCTAAGAAAAAGAAGCGAGTAATTAAGTAAAAAAAAATACAATTATCTGGGATGAAAATTAGATCTTCTTCAAAGGTCTTCTTCTAGATAAGTTGACATTCTATCAGCAATAAAGATGATAGAAAAATAAAATGACTATACATAATATATATCAAAAATGTCTGACTGACATAAGCCAGCGAAAAGCCATTGAAAGTCATTGTAGAAAAACGAAACGCTACGAAAGCGATTCCCAGGCCGCCTATCTGTTTTTCAAAATGGCCGACATCTATAATTTACGGGCCGTTATATAGGTTAAAATTAAAACTTTTGTATCTTTACCAATATTGAAGCAAATACCTCTTAGCTTTGCTTAGAAGGCCCTCCCATTTAAATTAGCCATCACAGATAAAATTAGCTTACGAATCTATATACATATATGCTCAATTGCCCAGTTTGGCAATAAAACAATATGCTTCCATTGGTAAGCGAAACGAATCGTTTTTGTTTCAAGGAACCGAACATCAGTCATCGACGGCCGTTTGTTTCAAACGGTTGGTTAACGTAACATACGTACGTCAAATAATAACGATTACGCACTCGTTTAATCAACGTAAGGTAAGGCCATAATTTTCTAACTATAATTTGAAACAAAGCTTTTTTAGGGTTCCGTACCCAAAGGGTAAAAACAGGACCCTATTACTAAGACTTCGCTGTCTGTCCGTCTGTTCGTCTGTCCGTCTGTCTGTCACCAGGCTGAATCTCAAGAACCGCGATAGCTAGACAGTTGAAAATTTCACAAATTATGTATTTCTGTTGCCGCTATAACAACAAATACTAAAAACAAAATAAAATGAATATTTAAGGGGGGCCTCCCATACAATAAACGTGTTTTTTTCGGCGTTTTCGCCTTGTGGTACGGAACCCTTCGTGTGCGAGTACGACTCGCACTTGGCCTGTTTTTTGGATTGTCGACAGTTATCGCCATTTTTAACGTATTCGCGTGCATCAAGTGGCCGTGATACAACCCGCTCTCGTGAAAAGTTAACAGACAGACAAATATACCGAGTTACTTTCCCATTTAAAACATTCGTCGTTTCAGCCGATAGACGTCCACTGCTGGACATAGGCCTCCCCCAATTTTTAGGGGGGGGGTGGCCATAATCGCCACGCTTGGCAGGCGGGTTGGCGATCGCAGTATGGTATGATGGTGGAATAAATAGAGAACGCTGCTGCCCATTCTCCGGTAAGACCCTTAGTCGCCTTTTACGACACCCACGGGAAGTAAGGGGTGGTGCAATTCTTTAAGTCCGGCACCACACAGACAAAACATTTAAAACATTAAGTACAGATAAATGTGTTTACTATACGAGCTTCCATCAAAATTGAAAATAAAATACGCCATTTGCTTTTATGAGAGCAATTAACTTGAAACGGATTTTAATGTTTGTGTATTTTCTTTGTGGGAAAGACTGGTTGCGAGTCTTTTTGTTGTCATTATGACGAAGTGTGTGGAATTTTCAAAACTGAGACTGCTGCAGATGCGTATATTAATTTTACTTCGAGTTTACAATTTTGGTGGAATAAATAGAGTCTCAAATAATTCCGCTTTTACTTTTCTTAAAAATATTATTGAGTGTGTGTGTGAGTGTGTGTGTGTGTGTTTATATGTTTGTTACTTCTTCACGCTCAAACGGCTGGACCAATTTTGATAAAATTTTGTATGGAGGTAGCTGACACCCTGGATTAACATATAGGCTACTTTTTATCCCGATATTCCCACGGGATCGACAATTACGCGGGTGAAACCGCGGGACGCAGCTAGTATTCTAATAAAATGATTGCGCCTCTTTTTGTGAGTCTTGAATAATTTGGGTCTTTTAAAAACATTGAATAGCCAACAAGCTAACCTTACCCGTTTAGTCAGGGTAACCCAGCTTAGTTACTGCGACCAACTATCAGGAAAGGCCAGAAAGATAAAAAGAGGGACAATTATTTAAAAAAGTATGCATCATTAGAAGCGCGATAAGTTTTTGGAGATTCAATCATTTTAAAAAGTTTGGTAGAGGATCAGTTAAACATTTCTCTAAAACAATGCTCATAGTAACGATAGATGTAGGTACAGAGGCCATTTCCATATTGTATTTAAAGTTAACACTCAGGGGCCCAAGTATAACTAACGCAATTGTGTCAGCACGGCCGATCATTGGCACCGTAATGGGTTGCTTTTGACAGTTTTAAAATAACATCACGGCTCTATTCCGTAAAGGGTAAAGCAGAAGGTACCTATAGTAAAACATTTCGTCAGTTTTGTTTAAGTCCCATGTAACAGAGGGCGAGTCTATTACCATCGATCGGGCCCAAATCCTAATTCCAGGCTTCTGGGAAATTCCAGAAGGAACAATCCAATAACACTTTACCCGACCCGGGAATTGAACCCAAAACGTCATGCTGACCTACTGGTCAGCATGACGTTTTGTTCGTTGGTCTAGTGGTCGCAAGTGCTACTGCAAGTGCTAGTGCAGTAGCACTTGCGACCACTAACACTTTGCCCGACCCGGGAATTGAACCCAAAACGTCATGCTGACCTACTGGTCAGCATGACGTTTTGTTCGTTGGTCTAGTGGTCGCAAGTGCTACTGCAAGTGCTAGTGCAGTAGCACTTGCGACCACTAACACTTTGCCCGACCCGGGAATTGAACCCAAAACGTCATGCTGACCTACTGGTGAGCATGACGTTTTGTTCGTTGGTCTAGTGGTCGCAAGTGCTACTGCAATTGCTAGTGCAGTAGCACTTGCGACCACTAGACCAACGAAGTAACTAGTCTCGATCAATCATCGAAATTAACAGACATGGCCTCTTTTAATAATTTACTCGAACTGATTCTACTATTAACAAAATTCCAAGACCAGAGAACGACAAATTTAAATATGTAGATAGTTACGTGAATATTGGCACAAGCCCAGAAAAGATATCTCAACCAGGATATCCTCTTCAGCGACCATAAAACCAAGATAGATACTCAGAGTCACCGATAAAGAACATAATATTTGTGAGCCTGTAATAACCAACAGGAAACAATTATATTGTTATAAAATAGCTAGCCACGCGCCCTTGCTTTGCACGGTTTTTACCCGACTGCGCGACGCAAAGGAGTGGTAATGTGTTCATCAGCCTATGTATGTATGTTTATATGTTCCTTTGAAGCACTATACAGACCAAACGCCTGGGCCGATTTTTATGATTCACACGTTAATCGATTCCTCTTAGTCCGGCGAGTGTCACTAAAGACATGACGATAGTGAAAATTCAATATGGCGACTACTGGACGCCATATTAAATTTTTTTTTTATTTTTTTTTTTCAAAACCTATCGAGTGGGATATCAAAATAAAGGGTTTTAAAAGGTGATTACAAAAATATATACAACATATATACTTAAAAGCAATTCGAAGTGACAAATCGCAAAAAAAACACCTACCAAGAACTAAATCGTCTGCGAAATCTTTCAAATTTGTAAACTAAAAAGCTGGAAATAAAAAAAGTTATTTAAAAAAATCAATAAACCCGACTGCGGTAAAAAACTTAAGTTAAAAGAAACTGAAAATCTAAAAACAAGCCCATTTTAAATTAAATAAAAGTTGGAAGCAGGCGGGACCCATACCATTTTTATTATCAAATTCAAATGGGTCCCGCCTGCTTCCAACTTTTATTTAATTTAAAATGGGCTTGTTTTTAGCTTTTCAGTTTCTTTTAACTTAAGTTTTTTACCGCAGTCGGGTTTATTGATTTTTTTATTATCAGTTGATTAAAACATCGAGTTTTCTCTAGTATACTCGTATGTAAAGAAAGAAAAAGTATTTATTGGGACTCGCATGGTTATATCACAAACTACACTAAACATACTCGTAGAAGCATATAAAATTAATATGAAAATAAAATCTGAATGTCCTATACGAGACCAAAAAGATGACATGAAATGTTAAGTAAGTTAATAATAATTATTAATGTATTAAACACATAAACCTTCCGAAATAAATTATCTAAACTATGCTGAAATCCGTGTCAAAATACGTTGTGTAGTTTAGAAGAACGACGCGGTTCCAAGAATATCAAATCAAAATTTATAACACGAAAACAATTTCATTATTATTATATAAAACTAACTGACCCGATAGACGTTATCCTGTCAATGTTTCACTATGGTCTTGAGGTCATACAAAAATTCTGTGGAAAAAATCATTTTCAGTTTACCGAGTCAAATTCAAATTCAAAGCATTTATTTCAATTAGACCTTGTACAGGCACTTTTGAATTGTCAAAATTAAATTGTCTGTCAGTTAGTCCGAAAGTTGAAGCTAGTTGCCCATTCCAAAACGTAGATCTCTATGGAGAAGAACGGGCAAGAAACTCCATGGACACTCTTCTAAATCAAGATATTACAAAATCCTGGGTACATTATTCTTGTTGCTTCTACAATGTAAAAAAAAAAAAGAGACAAAGAAGAAACAATTCAAAATATAAGATTAAAAATAAGCATTGGCAGTTAAGAGATGACCAGTCTCAACCGACGGCGCCCGTTCACGAACATGACGCGTGGATCAGCACCATCCAGCTCAACCAGTTTGTAGGGAACTGAATGATCCAACACACGCGCCACCATCGGTGAGACATTTAAGTGAGCATGACAAGTTCTCAACTGCCATGCTCTTTCAAGTCAACATCAAAAAAAATCATAATAAACGGAAACATGGTTCTTACATTTACAAAATTAAAAAATGCTTCTAAATTATACAAAACTATAGTTTGCAATTTATTTAAGAGGTTAATAGAATTTAAAAAAATAATAAAAAACAATTATATGAACTCATAATTATAACTTGTCAGAGTTTTCCAATAAGCCGAGTACTTTTTAAATTTTTCTTTCCATAAAAACCTAATAAAATAAATAAACAGTACTATGTAAAATAAAAAAAATAAAAAACCCGACTGCTGGGTTTTTATTTTTTTAATATTTTTTTTTATTTCCAGCTTTTTAGTTTACAAAATAAATGTGAGAGATTTGGCAGACGATTTAGTTCTTGGTACGTGTTTTTTTACGATTTTTCACTTCGAATTACTTTTAACCGTATAAGTTGTAGGTACTTTGTTTTGATGACATAATATTGCGCAAAAAATCGGCCATTTAAATTTCAATTTTGATATACCCAGTGTCACTCTCACAATTAAGACGAAACTAACGGCACCTCTCAAGCTGAAATCGATCAAGCCGTTTAGGTTACAGAGCGTGCCAAAGAAATATACATACATACATACATACGAGTACATACACTCGAAAAACATAACCCTCCTTCTGACGCAGTCGGGTAAAAATAAAGCGAAATCTGTGCAGCCGTTCGCAAGTTGGCAAGACCAACGAACAACATTTCATTTTTATATATATAGATACTAATAAAGTAAGGAAACTGTAATCGGAATAGTTTATTAATTCCGAGGCCCAAGAATGTTAAACAATCATAAAGTTCACAGTTCTGTATCTTATTAGTGAGATACCGTAAACAGGGAATAGCGGGATGACTTTGATCAAAACTTCCATTTCATATAAAATCGCAAATTGCTTAAAACGAAACGCAATTTGTTCGTTTTTTTTCTAGGTTAGCAAAATTGAAGAACTGTTGAATCCTTTCTTGAGGACACGCTGGGAATTCACGAACCATTTATATTGAAATATGTAATTATATTGTTATTCTCTATTTATAGCTACATAATTGTGCTGCAAAACTTCATGTGAACTTAATCATTGTGATGGTATAATGAAATTTCTAGATAAACTCCATTAAGTGGCCTATTATCGAATAACCAATACAGTGATTATTGTCTAACGTTTCTAACGTCAAAATTAATGCAATAACTTGAGTTTGTTTAATGCGGGGTGTCATTGATAGGGTATATGGTGTGAGATTGATCGGATGATGCCGCGAATATACGAAATGAAACTTGGGTCCCGTGAATACGAAAATTATTCACAACCGCGAATAGAGTCAAATAGTGGAAGGATACCCATTTGAATTTGAAAATATAATAAAAATGGTATGGGTTCCGCCTGCTCCCAACTTTTATTTAATTTAAGGGCTTGTTTTTAGCATTTCAGTTTTTTTTAGCTTAAGTTTTTTACCGCAGTCATGTTTTTTTATTTTTTTAAATAACTTTTTTATTTCCAGCTTTTAGTTTACAAATGTGAAAGATTTCGCAGACGATTTAGTTCTTGGTAGGTGTTTTTTTACAATTTGTCACTTCGAATTGCTTTTAAGTATAAATGTTGTATATATTTTTGTAATCACCTTTTAAAACCCTTTATTTTGATACCCCAGGTTTTGAAAAAAAAAATATTAAATATATATTTTTTTTTTTCAAAACCTGGGGTCCAGTAGTCGCCATATTGAATTTTCACTAACGTCATGTCTTTAGTGACACTCGACGGACTAAGAGGAATCGATTAACGTGTGAATCATAAAAATCGGCCTAGGCGTTTGGTCTGTACAGTGCTTCAAAGGAACATACAAACATACATACATAGGCTGATGAACACATTACCACTCCTTTGCGTCGCGCAGTCGGGTACAAATTGTATTGGCATTATAATTGGGGTAACTTTGTAACTACGCAATAAAATTGCCTATTTTATAGCGTAATTCCAAACTTATCAAAGTAACCCCATTCTACGTATAACTTTGATCAGACAGTATTTTTTTTTCTCAAAATTTAGCCTAATTTTTTCATTTATTATTACAGAAATCGCGAGTTTAAACAAAACCGATTATTAGACCGATTATATATTTTTTTACAACCAGAGATTTAAAAGATATGGACCTTGAAAGTTCAATATTGATCAAAGTAACCCCGGTTTACGGTATTTTAATATTGATAAAGTTTTCGAACCTCTGCGAGAGGAGAGCAGTGGTGGCCAAGTGGTAACGGGGTAACGGCCTCGACTTACGAGTTGTAGGTCGTAGGTTCGAACCCAGACAGGCGCTTTACTTTGTGTAAATTATTTCATCACCACTGCTCTCAAAAACGGTGAAGGAAAACATCGTGAGGAAACCGGCATGCCCTAGAACCAAAAATTCGAAGACATGTGACATCCACCAACCCGCACTGGGCCCGCGTGGTGGATTACGGCCCACTCCCTCTCACTGAGAGGAGGCCTGTGTCCCAGCAGTGGGAACATTATAGGCTGATTATGATATAATGGTATGTATTTAATCAAACCTCCAATCATTCCATTTTGCGCTTCTAAAAATATGATTGAACGCTCTAAAATAATGATTGCGCTTCTTTTTGTGAACCTAAAAACATACCTATTTCGGGGTCCTAAATATACGAAATAGCCAAGTACATAACTGCTACCAATTTTGATGTAGCTATTAGTCACAGTTCCTACCTAACCTAACCCGTTTGGTCGGTGTAGGTACCCTAGCGTAGTTATTGCGACCAAATTAATGTGAGAAAAGGCCAGAAAATAAAAACAGGCTCAATTGTTTAAAAAGCGTGCATCATTAGAAGCACAAACAGTTTTTAGAGAAACAGTTTAATATTTCCCTTTTATTCCTCTGGTTGAAAACAAACTGGCTGGCTTGGCTGGTTGGTTGTGAACAGCTGGTAAAATACTATATTTGGACGATATATTTCTACTACATTAGGAACGTTCAATCCATCTCTGTCGCTACTGGTCTTTATATTTCAAGAACGGTTGATTTAGTATCCATGTGATGTAGTATTATTTTTACCCGACTGCGTCAGAAGTTTTTCGAGTGTATGTATGTATATTTCTTTGGCACGCTCTGTAGCCTAAACGGCTTGATCGATTTCAGCTTGAGAGGTGCCGTTAGATTCGTTTTAATTGTGAGAGTAGGTATATAAAAATTGAAAAAAAATTAAAATGGCCGATTTTTGGCGCAGTCTTCAAAAAAAAAAATTTTTTTTCTCGAAACCTTTCGAGTGGGATATCAAAATAAAGGGTTTTAAAAGGTGATTACAAAAATATACACAACTTATACGGTTAAAAGTAATCCCACAAAAACATTTCATGTTAAATGTTGCCAAGACGAGACCATGTAGCTCGCACTGTCAAAAAGTAATCAGATCTCATGTAGGGCCAAGCTTCCAACTCTACACGCCCTAACTCTACAAGGCCTAACTTCGCAAACTCTACTCCTTAGTCAAAATATATGGCTTGCCCGTTTCGTTACTACAAGAACCATTAACAGTATGAGAGTTTTTCACCTTACGCTCATGTAAATGTAGCGAAATGGCCAAGCCATATATTTTGACTAAGGTGTAGAGTTTGCGAAGTTAGGCCTTGTAGAGTTAGGGCGTGTAGAGTTAGAAGCTTGGCCCTACATGAGATCTGATTACTTTTTGACAGTGCGAGCTACATGGTCTCGTCTTGGCAACATTTAACATGAAATGTTTTTGTGGGATTTCATTTCTTTTTGTAAGTTGCTTATGATATTTTATACGAGTATTTTTTCTGTTGTTCATTTTTTCTTTCTTTTTTTGCGGTTTATTTATAATAAGGACCCCCCCCCCCCTATATAAATTTTCAGACCTCTAGCATCAAAATTTACGGAAGGCTCATACAAACTTTCACCACCTAGTTTAAGGGGTTGGGGGGTAAAAGTTTCAAGTTTTAAGATTTTTTTGTTGGTTGTGTACTATTACTAGCTTACATACCAAATTTCAGCTTTCTAGGACTTCAGGAAGAACCTTAAGAATATTGATGATCATCAGTCAGTGAGTCAGTGACGAAATCGGGGTATTTTAGATATCAATAAAATCTAAAGTATAAGAGCTATGCAATTGAAACTTTATAGGTTCAATAAGTCAACCACTGACATCATATCCCGAAAATTTTGATTATCTGGTATAATCCAAAGCCAAGTTAAGAGGGTTCAAAAATACGACGAAGTGCTTCGAGAAAAGGTAGGTAGTGCCCTTGCGCTTCGCTTGGCTCGTCTTGGCGGGGGCACTCCCGTGCCCCCAGATTCGAAGTGACAAATCGTAAAAAACACGTAACAAGAACTTAATCGTCTGCGAAATGTTTCACATTTATTTTGTAAACTAAAAAGCTGGAAATAAAAAATAGTTATTTAAAAAAATAAAAAACTCGACGGCGGTAAAAACTGAAAAGCTAAAAACAAGCACATTTTAAATTAAATAAAAGTTGGAAGCAGGCGGGACCCATAGCATTTTAATTATATTTTCAAATTAAAATGGGCTTGTTTTTAGCTCTTCAGTTTTTTTACCGCAGTCGGGTTTTTTTTTTTTTAAATAACTACCTATGTTTTATTGTTAATATCAGGAACAGCTATAAAATACCACTTCTTTAGGTACTTGAATTTATATATTTCCTTACTAGAATTGACCAGAAGCAAACATACATAGCGCTGGTAGAATTGAGGGGCTCGCACGCACGGGGCGATATTTAAGATTAAGAGGGAAGTTTTTTTCAGCAACTAATTAGTAAAGAAAATATGACCCTCTAAAAATTACAAAAAATGCCCAATTTTTACCGCCGCGATTAAGGACTACCAGACAAATTAGAAAAGTTTTGAAAATAAAAAAAAATGTTGGGAACCTAAACATACTCTATTCTTAAAATGGTAATGTAAAAAAATATTGAATCGGCTCAGTTTTCGAGGAGAAAAAAGGGGAATACTAAACGTCGATCTCATCAAAATTTTTGTGATAATTTCGGTCTGAGCTGCAGCTGTCCCTATCACACACTACGGGGGCAGACTTGAGGTAAGGCGACGGCAATAGTTTCTTCAAATACCTATTTTTTAAATATAATATAATAATAATAATATAATATTCGACAACTATCACACAACGCCGTCTAGTCCCAAGCTAAGCAGAGCTTGTGTTATGGGTACTAGACAACTGATAAACATACTTATATATTTCTAAATACATACATATTATAGATAAATTACACCCAGACACAGAACAAATGATCATGCTCATCACACAAACATTTGTCCTGGGTGGGAATCGAACCCACGACCTCCGGCATAGCAGTCAGGGCCACTAACCACTAGACCAACGGGCCAGTCAAATTCCTCGCAGGCTCCGTCCCCTATTAACCCCTTGTATGTCGTAATTACAGACACAATTAAAAAGCCATTGTGTCTCGCGTAGATCTACGTTCCCGGCATACTAAGGGTTAATAATAATATTTTTTATAATTTTTCCCCGCCGCCGTATCTCTACGTTGACGCCGTGGTGGGGCTTGCGCGCTCCGAACTCTAGGCCTATGCCGGAAGAGTTTACTTTGCTGGAATAGGTCTAAGGTGAGGAGCCAGACCAAGAGAGATACAGAAATCCGCAGGGCAGCATGTGGCGAACTGTTGGGCAGTAGCGACCCCACGGACCCTATCTTCAGGGAGAAGTCTTGTTCCTCACCTCTGGCTTGCCTTTATTGGCCGGCTGGAGTGAACAATGACGATGAACAGAGCTCCCACCTCATTCTTGCCTTTATTGGCCGGCTTGAGTGGAGATTCGCAAGAGCAAACGTGCTCGGAGGAAGGAAGTATTCCAGTAAGATGCTGGTAGGGATCTTGACCGTACTTCCGGGATTGTCCTGATAGCCGTGGAATACCTCTCCACTCCTCATAAGCACCTCAGGACATGTTGCCCCCTTGTTGCTACGTCACTATGTGCTAGCGACCGTTTCCGGGGGCCCATTGTTGAGTGTGCAAGTCACCCCCTGCCATTTTATCCGTGTATATATAAAACATTGATCAGGCAGGGGTCGTAGTTATTCCATAGTTCTTGGTAACCAGTCCACTTTAGCCACCCAAACCCATAGTCTAACTTTTTATTTTTCCATATCCTGCAATAGTTCTACACCAACCGGGGGTTATCCTTGGGTGCACTTGCATAGCGCATAAAGGGATAATCGTCGGTTGGTGCCGCATTTCATTAAAATTTCCTAAGGGGCCTCTGCGAGTTGGCTTCGGCCCCTCGTACGCCTTCCAAAGGACCGGGACCCAATGGTTCCGAGAAAAAAGAAGAAACCACAATAATAATTTTATTATCAGGCAACTATAAGGCCCATAAATAAAATACACAAAATAATCTTATAAAATAATAAACTAATACATATTAAAAAACCTTAAAACTATTAACTATACACGTAACGTTGGCGGCGTCGTGTTTCGCTGCGTGGTGTCGCGTAACCTTCCTCGGAAACGTCGATATACGACACCTTTCGGCCAAAAGTCCTCTTTCAGACAGGTCTGTAGATGTTGGGTTGGAACTCGTACCACGAATGACTTTAAGTTGATGTTGTGGCGCGATTCCAACCTTTCGACCCTCAGAGTCCAGTTGGTCTTCACCTTCAAATACTGCACGACTTCCTCAGTTGTCGTGGAGTGATGCAGACGCGAAAGGTACAGCTGCGTCGTAGGCACAGCAGGGCGCAGCAGCATGTTGGGTCCACTCGGTGCGGTGCCACACAGGTTACGAGAACAGGGCTTCTTCTTCTTCCTTTCTACTTTCGTGAAACCCTCCTCATCAACTTGTCTGGCTCTTGGCAAAGAGCAACGGACCGCAGTCAGGGCAGGTTGAGCACCCTTTACCAGTTTTTCCCCTTTTCTGGTTTGTCGGTTAGGCTGCGACGCATCCGATTTGCCGCTGGTGACAATAGCAGCGTAGGCACGTTTAGGGGTCGACGTACCTACGCGTGACGTTTCCGCAGCCGGTGTTGTGGCGCGGGCGACGGCGGCGGCGGGCGGCGCATGCTCAGCGTTATCGGCAGCTGGTGACGCACTTGTGTTCGCCGATTCAAAACTGCCGATGGATGCATTTTGCGCCCCTCGCCGTGTGTTCACCTTTGAGGCCTCAGGTGTGGTTAAGCAACGCTTGCCGGAGTCGGTCCGAGAATGGGTGCTCATCAATTAGTTCTATTACATACAGAGACCCCTCCGTGCCTCGGAAATCAAGTTAAAGCCGTTGGTTCTGGCTGTCATTTGTAGATCTTTGACAGTCGTTAGGGCTAGTCAGACTAAGGGGAATCTTGCTACCCAGTAACTGGGTTGTGGAGGTCCGACAGCCAGACACTCCATGTAGACTTCTGCTAATCAGCTGCATCTATTCTGTTTAATCTGGAAACCGACTCCAACATAGTTGGGAAAAGACGAGGCAGTTTGATTTTAAATTGACCGGTAGTACTCTCATTACGAATCAATCTATTGGCGTTTTTCATTTGTCTTCCAGTTTCACGAAAAGCATCTTCCATACTTCCCGTCATTGTATACATATTTTGTACTGGACCATACCTAGGATCCTTCTGGTTACGGAGATATAACTTAACTATTTAAACTAGATACTAAATAAAATGACTAACTAAACTTACTATACAAAGAAATACAAAAACAAAGGACACTTAGGCGTCGTAGTACTCGTCCGCATCGCTGTCATCCGAAAACGTGCCCAGAAGACTGGCAAGATATTGAAGGCCAACGTTCCAATTTTAATGACTTTTTTTACGAAAACCAATTTTTAATGTCATATAAGTATCATAACCCAACTTGAAATCCCCCCACGATCCCTGTACCATTGCATACGTCCATAAACACAATGTTTTGCGTGCAAACAGCAAATTATTACACCAAAAGTAAAAGTCGTTTCCTAGCAATTATTTTTGTGCAAAGTTACTTAGTTTGATGAACAGAATGAATAACTGACAGTTATATGTGATCAGTCTTTTGATACCCTGTAATAAGACGAAGACAAAATAATCCCTTCGACTCGGCTTCCTATAGGTAGGTACGACGTATTTTAACATCGTTTAAGACACTGTGTTTCAAAATCAAGTATGCGAGCTCCACAGGATGAAATACAGTGTAATACATGTACTAAAATAGGCATCTAATTGGCAACCCCATGCGTTATAAACTAGATCGTTTAATGTCAACATGTTTCGAGACATTAAATAAAAATACAAAACACGAAACTTTCAAACAAATGTGGACCTAAGAGACAAGCTACTAACGTTTAATTTACACCGCTACTGAAAATCAAAACGATTCATTGACTCCCCGTATTAGCAAACGAATTTATGACTTGAAAAATCGTTTGGCACTTAAGCTATTTAAAGTATTATTTGAAGCCATTAGCGGTGGCTGTTTATGGCTACTTTTTGGGCGTTTAACAAACATAAAAGTGGTTTTTGATGTTCCTCGCTTTGATGTTCTGTTATTTATTAATTTATTTAGGGACGATGAGTGTATAATATCATTTTGGTATGTTAACAACGGTTATGAATATTTTCAGCATTTGTCATCAGTGTTCCTGTGTCGTAAAGGAATGTTTGAATGTATCGTCTATTTCTGTTCGAGCATTTCTCTTTGAGTATGCGATATGTAAGCAAATATTGCTCTCTTTGATATAGTAACTATTTTTTATTCTAGGAAATGCTTATTAAATTGATTCATGATCAAACATGCACGGAGAATGTCTCTCAACTGCTTCTACATTTAGGCTGCCTTTCCGACCTTTACGACTCCCGGCCACCGTAGGCGCGGGCCTGCGGGCGGAGAGTAATGGGTAGCTCACCGTCCGATCAGGACCAGGCCCGTGCCGGACGGCGCGTACGTGTTCCACGCGCGCCTCAAAGAGATGTCAGCATCGAGGAGGGGCCCCATAGGGCCGAAGCCTGCCGGGTCAGCGGGATTGTCCGAAAGGGTTACCGCTGGCCCGGAACATAAAGGGCTAAGGAAGGAACACGGGTGGGTTTTAGTCAGTAAGAGTCTGACACTCCCTTCCGCTCCACCCAGAGCGGGAGGAGTCATTTGATGATTTCCCATCCACAAAAAAAAAAAAAGGCTGCCTTTCCACCAGAGATGAGCGAGGATGCGTAGCGAGGGATGCGTATGAAACCAACCAATAACATCGTTTCTTTTTTTATAGCTTGAACTAAGTTAGCTTGAGGGCAAAGCCGCGGGCAGAAGCTATAGTATAATATAAAATACACACATCAAATGTGTCTAGACAAAGTGTCTAGATATAGAATATATGTAGAACTACAGGACACTTCAGACACTTGTGTTGCCATTTGTTTCGCTGCACTCGCTGGAAAAATAGAAGGCACAGAGATGCTCGTAATAAATGCGGTACACTACGAGGTACATAAGAGGGAACCGCAGTGTAATGATGTATATTGTGCGGTGACATAGTGTTAACAAGGATGCAGCAATGTTTCTATTTTTATGGCCTAGTTACTTTTTCATTTTTAGGGTTCCGTACCCAAAGGGTAAAAACGGGACCCTATTACTAAGACTCCAATGTCCGTCTGCCTGTCTGTCTGTCACCAGGCTGTATCTCATGAACCGTGATAGCGAGACAGTTGAAATTTTCACAGATGATGTATTTCTGCCGCTATAACAACAAATACTAAAAACAGAATAAAATAAATATTTAAGGGGGGCTCCCATAAAACAAACGTGTTTTTTTTTTCGGCGTTTTTGCCTTGTGGTGTTTTGTGCCTTGTTAGTTCGTGAATGGGTGACCATTGATTAAACATCGAGAACCTTCCATGCCTCGGAAAGCACATTAAGCCGTTGGTCCCGGCTGTCATTCGTTACGGGTAGTCAGAAGCCCAATTGTCTGACAACCAGCCGTACCAAGGAGTACCGTGTAGCATGTAACTGGGTTATGGAGGTCAGATAAGCAGACGCTACATGTAAAATACTGCTATTTGGCTGCATTTGGTTAGACTGGAAGCCAACCCCCAACATAGTTGGGAAAAGGTTAGACAGATTCTATTTGATTGCTGGATGGATGCAAGTGGCCGAGAATCCAAGTGAATGGCGTGAGATTAGAGAGGCCTTTATCGAGCAGTAGACTGCAGCTATAAGCCTACAGCTGCAGTCTACTGCTGGATAAAGGCCTCATCATCAGGAAGGTCATCATCAGCCGATGATGACCTTCTCACGTACAGCAGTGCGATTCTGTAACCATCTCACCGTGAAAACTTAGGTGAAGTGAGCGTGGAGTGAGCTGTCAATAGTGTCAATTCCTAGCAAAAACAAACTCATTTCACGTAAGTTTTCATTGTGAAGTTTTTACAGAATCGACCGGCTGTTAGAGTAATCAGGTACTGAATGTAGGTATGTCTACAAAATCCCATGTAGAAGAGCAGTGTTATTTACCCTCCGGCCGTTTTCGCAACTGCGATTCGCAAGCAGTTGCGAATAAAGAATTTTTATTCTTTGTTCGCAACTAGTTCCGAATCAAGAAAACTTTTTCCTTAACCGCAACTAGGCATCCTGATGATTAACTTTCGAAACCAGTTGCGCCAAAATATATTTTTATCCTTATTCGCAACCTTCGTATTGACACTCTATTTACCACGGCTCTATTTTTTTTTTTTTACGGGCTCAGATTTTAGAGGACAAGTTTCATATTTCCTTTTTATATTTACACTTGATGTTGCTCGCGACTTCGTCTGCGATCCAGGATGAAAAGTAGCCTATGTCCTGCTCCAGGTCAAGGTCTAACCATGTGACAAATTTAATTCAAATCCGTTCAGCCGTTTTACTGTGAAAGCGTGACAAACAACAACTTACTTTCGCATTTATAAAGCTAGCAGCGCCCGCGGTTTCACCCGCATAAGTGTCGATCCCGTGGAAATATCGGGATAAAAACTGGCCTATGTCCTTTCTCGGGACTCAAACTATTTCTATACCAAATTTCATCTATATCGGTTCAGCGGTTTAAGGGGCTTACAGGACCTAAACACAAAAAACGCAAGTTATAGAAACAATAAAACTATATGATCGACTACAGTAAACAAAATCAGAAAAATATATGATATTCTTCAGGATATATGCTACTGGATATGGGCTAGATACTGTGTTGGAAACATAATACAACAAATTTGATACGATAGAAAAAAATCATGAAGATACCTCTAAAAACTTATTTTTACAATAAAAACCATAATAGTACACATACAATCATTGTGATTTTTTGTCAGATTATTCTACAAGCAACATACTAAAATACTAGTGTTTTAATTTTTTAGTCGCTTAATAATTGCTTCATATTTTGCAATAAATTACCAGCGTTGTGTCATCGCGTTTCTCTTTCTTTTCTATGCAGTCCGACAGTGACCGCGCTTTAGGTCATGTAAGCCCCTTAAGCGTGAAGAGGTAACAGACAGACAGACACACTTCCGCATTTATAATATTAGTATGGATTAGTTAAGAATTAGGATCCCTCTGGTTGAACATTTTGTAAACTGCTGGTAAAATAATATTTATTTTTTGGACGATATATTTCTACTACATTAGGAGCGTTCAATCCATCTCTGTCGCTAATGGTCTTTATATTTCAAGAACGGTTGATTTAGTTTCCATGTTATGAATGACATAATGGACAGTTAACTGTTAAGTTAATCGTATCAAATCCTATTAGTGAAGCATTTTTCAGTTTTTTTTTTTTCTGTGCTATAATACCAATCAATCCAATCCAAATCCAATCCCAATTTCTTTGATTGTACCTACGTAGTGCAGTGAAAAAAAGAAAAACACGGATTGTTTTCGCCTTATTAATTCACTAGCTTCTGCCCGCGACTTCGTCCGCGTGAAATTCGTACTTTCCTTTTAAAATTTCGAAAATGTATGTTTATGATCTTATCATTTATTTAGTTAAATAAGTATTTGGGTCAATTTTTAAGTTATAGATCAAGGGGTTTTTGTATTTTGCAAATAAACTTTATCCCCGATTTTCACTCCAACAGGGACGGAATTTTGAAAAATCGTTTGGGATGTGTTCGTAACTTGACTCAAAGACCCATCTGGGGGCACGGGAGTGCCCCCGCCAAGACCAGCCAAGCGAAGCGCAAGGGCACTACCTACCTTTTCTCGAAGCACTTCGTCGTATTTTTGAACCCTCTTAACTTGGGTTTGGATTGTACCAGATAAACAAAATTTTCGGAATATGATGCCAGTGGTTGACTTATTAAACCTATAAAGTTTCAATTGCATAGCTCTTATACTTTAGATTTTATTGATATCTAAAATACCCCGATTTCGTCACTGACTCACTGACTGATGATCATCAAAATTCTTAAGGTACTTCCTGAAGTCCTAGAAAGCTGAAATTTGGTATGTAAGCTAGTAATAGTACACAAACAACAAAAAAATATTAAAACTTGAAACTTTCACCCCCCCCCAAAAAAAAAAAAAAAAAATCCGTAAATTTTGATGCTAGAGGTCTGAAAATTTATATAGGGGTCCTTGTTATAAATAAACCCCAAAAAAAGAAAGAAAAAATGAACAACAGCAAAAATACTCGTATAAATATCATAAGCAACTTACAAAAAGAAATGAAATCCCACAAAAACATTTCATGTTAAATGTTGCCAAGACGAGACCATGTAGCTCGCACTGTCAAAAAGTAATCAGATCTCATGTAGAGCAAAGCTTCTAACTCTACACGCCCTAACTCTACAAGGCCTGACTTCGCAAACTGTACACCTTAGTCAAAATAATATGGCTTGGCCATTTCGCTACATTCACATGAGCGTAAGGTGAAAAACTCTCATACTGTTAATGGTTCTTGTAGTAACGAAACGGCCAAACCAGATATTTTGACTAAGGTGTAGAGTTTGCGAAGTCAGGCCTTGTAGAGTTAGGGCGTGTAGAGTTAGAAGCTTTGCTCTACATGAGATCTGATTACTTTTTGACAGTGCGAGCTACATGGTCTCGTCTTGGCAACATTTAACATGAAATGTTTTTGTGGGATACCCATTTTCGAGTTAATGGAAGCAAGCAGTAAAATCCAACCCTTGAACTTTACCCTTTTCCAACTTGGTAGGAGTAGATTTTTGAAAAACTCTAAAACCCCCTTTTTTATTTTTACCGACGTCAAAAAAGGAGGAGGTTCTCAGTTCGTCGGAATCTTTTTTTTTAAGTACGTTCCCGATTACTCGAAGACGGCTAGACCGATTTGAATTTTTTTTTGTTTGAAAGTGTATATATACTTTTCAGGTGGTCCCATTGTCATCAGGTCAGGATCTGATGATGGGATCCTGGAGAAGTCGAAGGAACTCTTCAAATAGTATAGGCACACCTACAGCAATTTGGGTATTTTTATAGTAACTCGTGCATTTGCTCTCGAAAAGCACTGTTTGGTGAAGTGTAACTGATGATGAAGACTACAGATGGCTACCGGAACAACTGAATAATAAGTATTTCACGGGTTTCGATTCGATTACTTTAACATGTTGCTAAGCAATGTATGCTCGTCACAATGCAAATGGTGAAATGGAGCTGATGGTGAAATACCAGGAGAATTCCTCAACAATTAATGTCCCTGCATCGGGAAACGCAATATTTTGGTAAAGCCGATGAGCAAGTTGACATTAGGCTATTGTAATTTAGATAAATTATAAACAGACCCACTAAAACGCGAGAAATAAAAAAACACCGACTTCCAAAAAAACACTACAAAGCGAAAAATAGCTTTAATTTCAGAAGTCGGTGGCAAAAAAACTTCCGAAATTCCGAAATTCCTAAATTAAGAAACTTCCGAAATTAAAGTTATTTTTCACTTTGTAGTGTTTTTTCTGGAAGTCTATAAAGTTTATAAACCAAATAAATAAGATTTTTCATTAAACTGTGTCCCCTCTATGGGTAGATTATCGAAATACAGTATAAAAGTTGAAGACCATACTTTCTTATGTGTTTATAGACCACCAGCCTCAAATTTGTCATCATTTTTGATCATAATGGAAGAAATACTTAGTAAACTTTTTAAAGATAGTAATTTTGTTTTTGTTTGTGGTGACCTAAATATTGATCTATTAGTTAATTCACCAGAAAAATGTAAGCTAATATCATTGTTTAAATCATTTAATTTAAAATGTATATTTAATGAAGCGACTAGAATAACAGCAACTTCAGCTTCATGCATCGACAATGTATTTACTAACTGTAAAATAAAAGACTCGTCCTTAATTACTGGCGTCAGGTCTGACCATACTGGTCAACTTGTATCATTTGACTTAGGTAAAAGATTACACATAGATAAATCCATTCAATTAAGACCTCTAACTAAAAATAAATTGAAATTGTTTAATAATAATGTTCTTAGCAATCTTTCCACAGCTAGTTTTGATTCACAAGACCCCAACATAAACTATGGTACATTATTTTCTACGGTATGCCAAGAATTCAATAAAGCATGTCCTGTAAAAAAAGTTACTATAAGTACTAAACCAAAATTTAGTGAATGGGCCACTGCTGGCATTAGAAAAAGCAGAGATATTTTATATAATCTGTATCACAAGAAATCATTAACTTCTGATCAAGCCCTTCATAATTATGTAAGGAACTATTCTAAAATATTCAAAAGAGTCTGCGCTGAGGCTAAATCTAAATTAATTAGTAACAAAATTAGTATGTCTAATAATAAAATAAAAGCTGTGTGGCAGGTAATAAACAAACCTTGCCGGACTGCCGCCATGGGATCTGGAGGCGATGGTCCTCGCGCGCCTGTATGAGTGGCGCGCGGAGGCACTACGCCGGGGGGAGGATCCGCTTCCGCGGCAAATCGCTGCGGAGCGGACGGATCTCCGGCGCGATCTCATGGCGGCATGGAAAGAGCGACTGTCGCAACCCAGCGCAGGGCACGCCGCGATAGCGGCGATAAGACCCCTCTTTGAGGAGTGGCTAGAGAGGCGCCACGGCGCCCTCACCTTTCGCCTGACGCAGGTCCTCACCGGACACGGAAGTTTCGGGAGGTTCCTGCACATCATCAGGCGGGAGGAAACGCCCGGGTGTCACCATTGCCAGGATCGCCCAGAGGACACGGTGGAGCACACGGTGGAGGTCTGCCCCGCTTGGGCGGAGCACCGCCGTGTCCTCGTAGAGGCGATTGGCAGCGACGGCGACCTCTCGCGTCCGGCCCTGGTGCAAGCCATGGTCCGGGGCGAGAGGGAGTGGGAGGCAGTCACCTCCTTCTGCGAAGCAGTCATGCTAGCGAAGGAGGTGGCGGAACGGCTCAGGGAGAGAGCCTCCCGTCCCAGCCGCCGCGGGAGACGCTCCAGGCGTCGGGAGCCGCGTGACGACTCCCGGCCACCGTAGGCGCGGGCCTGCGGGCGGAGAGTAATGGGTAGCTCACCGCCCGATCAGGACCAGGCCCGTGCCGGACGGCGCGTACGTGTTCCACGCGCGCCTCAAAGAGATGTCAGCATCGAGGAGGGGCCCCTTAGGGCCGAAGCCTGCCGGGTCAGCGGGATTGTCCGAAAAGGTTACCGCTGGCCCGGAACATAAAGGGCTAAGGAAGGAACACGGGTGGGTTTTAGTCAGTAAGAGTCTGACACTCCCTTCCGCTCCACCCAGAGCGGGAGGAGTCATTTGATGATTTCCCATCTTCAAAAAAAAAAAAAAAAAAAAAAGGTAATAAACAAAGAAACTGGAAACACAAAACAGAGAGATCAGAATGAGTTGTCCCTAAAAATTAATAATGAAACCATTTCAGATAAGTTAAAAGTTGCTGAGACACTAGAAAATTTCTTTACCAATATCCCAATAGAGGTTACAAAGTCTCTCCCCTCATCACCTATATTAGCTGAAGCCCTTCTTAAGAAAAATTTTAATAGGGAAATTGCAAGCTTTGAATTCAAGCCCATTTCTGTTGACACAATTAAAAAAGCATTTAAAAGTCTTAACATAAAAAACACTGAAGACTTATGGGGGATTTCTGTTAAGGTTCTTGGAGATATTATTGACACAATTGCCCCTGCCCTAACAGGCATATTTAATCAATGTTTAGACAGCGGTACGTTTCCTGACTTAATGAAACATAGTAAAGTAGTAGCGATATTCAAATCGGGTAGTAAGTTTGATCCCTCCAATTATAGACATATATCTGTGCTACCAGCATTGAGCAAAATCTATGAAAAAATCATGCTAGACCAGATGTTGTCACATTTTAATTTAAATGGGATTTTACATAGTCGCCAGTTTGGTTTCACGAAAGGTAGGTCGACGACAGATGCGGGAGTAAAACTCATCAGTCACATTTTGGAATCCTGGGAGAAGCCCCAGGATGCAATTGGCATTTTCTGTGACCTCTCAAAAGCGTTTGACTGCGTTGACCATAATACACTGATCTGTAAATTATACCACTACGGAATTCGTGGACAAGCTGCTGATCTTGTTCTTTCCTATCTGTCAAAGCGCCAGCAAAAAGTAAACGTTAACGGGGCGACGTCTTCTGGGTCTCTAGTTAAGATGGGCGTGCCTCAAGGCTCAATTCTTGGCCCTTTCCTATTTCTAGTTTATATTAATGACCTTGCTTACATGATGGCTAACTTGTCGGATATCATTTTATTCGCTGATGACACTTCCCTTATTTTTAAAATAGATAGAAAAGATACGGATGTCTTACATGTTAACGATAGTCTGGCTGTTCTCTCGAAATGGTTTGCAGCTAATAATCTTTTACTTAATGCGAACAAAACTAAATGTCTTAAGTTTTCATTACCAAATGTACCTCAAGTGGGTCTGAATTTAGAACTTGATGGCAAAAGACTAGATGCTGTTACGGAAACTGTATTTCTAGGAATTACTTTAGATTCAAAATTACAATGGGGCGCACACATTAGAGCTCTCTCAAGTAGATTAAGTTCAGCTGCATATGCAGTAAGGAAAATAAGGCAGTTGACAGATATAGCCACAGCTAGGTTAGTATACTTTGCTTATTTCCACAGTATTATGTCTTATGGTGTTCTACTGTGGGGATCGGCAGCTGACGTAGATTCAATTTTCATTTTACAGAAGAGGGCAATCCGCGCAATCTATAAAATGGGTCCTCCCGAGTCTCTTAGAAACAAATTCAAAGAAATTGATATACTAACTCTGCCTTCTCTTTATATTTTAGAAAGTATTTTGTATGTTCGCAAAAACTTAGGACTCTTCAAAATAAGAAGCGATTTCCATAATATAAATACACGTAGTAAAAATGAAATTGTGTTACCTAAATTTAGATTAACTAAAACTAGCAAGTCATTTCTTGTAAACAGCATCCGTTTTTATAACAAGTTGCCAAAGCCGGTTACAGAACTTAGCGATGGAAAGTTCAAAACCCTCATCAAACGTGTCCTTATCAAAAAAGCATATTATAAGATTAAAGACTAAGTTCAAGACAAGCTAGTCTGGCAATAATTCCTTCTGCACATGTGGCTTCCCTGGCTTCTCATTAACGGCATAACTATGTAAATGTCTATTAACTGCTCTCAAATTACGATGTTTATATTTTATTTAATTATTATTATTATTTTTACATACTTTTTGACATAATTTCTTTATTATTTGACATTATATACTTTTTGACATAATTTCTTTATTAATTGACATTATATACAGACACTTGAAAATTTTCACCTCTTTATTAGTGGTTTTAATGAGAATCATAACACTTGGTTTTAGTAGGTTTTTATTATTATTTTTCTTTTTTTATTATCTATCCTTTT
This sequence comes from Mesoligia furuncula, assembly GCA_916614155.1. Classification (NCBI taxonomy): domain Eukaryota; kingdom Metazoa; phylum Arthropoda; class Insecta; order Lepidoptera; family Noctuidae; genus Mesoligia; species Mesoligia furuncula. The sequence goes on from OU744814.1 coordinate 8,962,764, forward strand.
GATAGATTCTTATTTTGTAAATGTGAGGACTTTGTAGGCCTTATAGACTTTAGATCTGTAGACTATTCTCTATTTACTTGGTACTTGTTGACAGGCCTGCGCTGTCCTCCCATACCTACTGTAATCTGGAAACATTGTAAAAGCCAATTATTTTTAAAAATAGTAACCATGGAGTTTCTTGCCGGTTCTTCTCCATAGGAAACGACCAATTGGAACCGTGCACCTAGCTTCTGACGTTTCATAAGTGCCCATGTAGGTTTATGTGAAATAAAACATTTTGATTTTGATTTTGACTTTTGAGGTACTGAGTTTCGAGTTAATCTAACTGCGCGTTAAAATTCTTCCGTACAAATTTTGACACCCCCCAATCCCTCTTTAGAAGTTAGTTTAGAAAAGCAAAACATTCCAAATTTCATAATTTACTTAGATAAGTATTCCTGCCAAGTTTTAAGGTTATTAACTCAAGGAAAAAGATTTTTCATACAAACAAAATCCCCCCTTTTCACCTCCTTACAGGTTATATTTCCAAAAACTCCTTCTTAGTGGATACCTACTCTTCACAAAGAACACACCCTCCAAAATTCATGTCTCTAGGACCAGCGGTATAAGCTGTGCGTTGATAGATTATATAATTAGAAACAAAATTTCACCCCCCTTTTCACCCCCTTAAGGGTTTAAATTCTAACAACATCGTTGTGTTACCTTCCAACCATAAGCCAGTGATTTTTACTTCGAAAATTAAGGACTTTCCATACAAACCTTCATCCCCCTTTTTAACCCTTCAGGGGTGGAATTGCCAAAAACGCTGAGACACGTGTAAATTAATTTTTAATCCTGAGCCTAAACACAAAATTTGAAGATCCTAACTTCAAAACTGACGGACTTTCATATAAACTTCCATCCCCTATTTCACCCCTTTAGAGGTAGAATTCCCAAAAATCCTTTCTTAGTGGATACTTACTCTTCACAAAGAATACACCCTCCAAGTTTCATGTCTCTAGAACCAGCGGTTTGGGCTGTGCGTTGATATATCAACAATCAGTCAGTTTACCATTTTATATATATAGATAGAAGATAGATTACATAATTAAAAAAAAAAATTCATCCCCCTTTTCACCTTCTTAAGGGCTGAAATTCTAACAACACCGTTGTTTTGGCTTCCAACCATAAGCCTAGATAATAAATTTAGTGATTTTTACTTCAAAAATTAAGGACTTTCCATAATCAACTTCATCCCCCTTTTTAACCCTTCGGGGGTAGAATTGTCAAAAACGCTGAGACACGTATAAATTAATTTTTAATCCGCAGCCTAAACACAAAATTTGAAGATCCTAACTTCAAAACTGACGGACTTTCATATAAAATTCCATCCCCTATTTCACCCCTTTAGGGGTAGAATTCCCAAAAATCCTTTCTTAGTGGATACTTACTCTATAGAAAGAATACACCCTCCAAATTTCATGTCTCTAGGACCAGCAGTTTGGGCTGTGTGTATATCAACAATCAGTCAATTTACCATTTTATATATATAGATATATTACGGTGTACAATAAAAGTGTATGACAGAGGGGGTAGGGAGGGGGGGGGGGTGGTAGGGTATTAGTATGTGGTATTCGTTATTAGTAACGCATCAAAATAATTATTGTAAGGATTGTTGCAGGTGGCTACCGTAGTTTCAGATTAGTTTTAGCATTCAGCAATGAGAAGATGGCGTGATTATTTGTATGTGTATGAAAGAGTATTCTATCTGTCTTATAGAGGTATGAAGAACAGAGTGTAAAGTTCACTCATATTCTATCCAACCAGACGGGTGTTTTTTTCTGGCGGGCAACTGCCTTGCGCGGTAAACTCTGCTTGCGAGATGCAGGATTTTGCGTGACGTCAGTATGACGCGTTTTTCGCATGTGGCTTTGTAGATACCGCTACAGTCTAACCGTAAAAACAGCCCAATAACAGACCAATCGATGCAACCACAAAATTGCCAAAATCAGATAAAATTAGAAGCAATCATTCTGTCACGTACCCCCGGGGCCCCGGTGCATGGGGGTATACATACTACACAACAGGAACGAAGTACTGACGTGTGGACGTCCATAAATCATAATTAATCGAAACTTCACGCTCAGTGGGCGCTTACATGATGATTGATTAGTTCTCGTGTCCCTCGACGTATTTACTGCTATAATTTTTAGGGTGTTACCGGATGAAGATACAGTGGCTTTTGGATGACTGGAAGAAATTTCACATTTCTGGAAGGAAGTTCTTTAACGCGGCTTGCGGTATGAGTGAACTGGTAGAAATCGTCACATAGCGAAGAAGCGTTATGCCCCTCGATGCGACTTTCTCGAAAAAGATAGAAAGAGAGACAGTTTTCATGGTTTTAGAAGTCAAATGACAATTCAACACGGCGGCTGCGAAAATTTTCAAATTTTTATCTGGTATGTCGTTTTTAGGGTTTCTAAGGCTGCTAAAGTTGAGGTTAAAATGAAAATACAAGATGGCTAAAACTTTCTGAGAGCTTCCAAAACTAAGCTTTTAACTACCAACGTAGTTTGTAAGTATATTGTTACTAACAATAGGAGTCTTATTGTTGCTCGACATTAAATTATTATTAATTTTAGAACCTCTCCCTCCTTTTAGGTTTTTAACTGGATGAGTCTGGTACAGGACCGTGAACAAAGCAGTGAGTGAAGTCGGGCTGCACATATGGATGACGATGATAAATTCAGAGTCTTGAAAGCTACATTTTGCTCTATTGGATAACATATCTAATGAGCTGGTTATAGCTGGCACGCTTTTCCTCCAAACTATATAATAGTTCCTTGTCATGTCTGTCTTGTGACATTTTGATGATGATGATTTTGATGCGGCTTTCAACATCATTAAGAATTTATTCCGGAAGGCTTAAGTGTATACATTATAACTATAAATCATCATCTGCACAGCCTTTTCCCAGCTATGTTGGGGTCGGCTTCCAGACTAACCGGATGCAGCTGAATACCAGTATTTTACATGGAGCGACTGCCTATCTGACCTCCACAATCCAGTTACTGGGTAATACGATACCCCTTGGTAAGACTGGTTTTCAGATTTTCGGGCTTCTGACGACGCGTAACGACTGTCAATGATCAACGAATGGCAGCCGGGACCAACTTAAACCAGCTTACCGAGCTTTCCGAGGCACGGAGGGGTCTTGGTGTGTAAAGATGGTCACCCATCCACGACCAACCGCGGCAAGCGTAGCCTAACCTGATCGATCGACCCGTGCGGCTGTTATTACTTAGGCACAAGTAACATTATAACTACAAATATAATGAAAAAATCTAGAAAATCTAGATGTTTTATCAAGTAGTAAAAAACTAAGTGGAGCTTGTCGCTTGTGCAAAATATGATTTATTCCGGTCTAATCCCTGAACCCCCTCTACCCCCCCTCCTCGATCCCCTAGACTCATGCACATTCCAGAAACTTCTATCTAAAATAGCCCGTAACTTGAAACTACATTTTATGAACATTTCAGGTTTTAAATGCTAACATAAAACTGAGAGAACCAGCTCTGAAGTCTCCATTGAGAATAAACGGGGTATAACAGAAAAGAAACGGTTGGGAAGCGGTCACAAAAAGGTACCAAAGAGCATAAAAGTACTAGATGTTTACGTAAATGCTTTTTCATAGGAATGAAGAGGAGCAAATAATATATTTTTTATGGCGGTTCCTAGAATCAGCTTTGTTCCTACTTTCTTTGATGGCAGTAATGCTTGGCTAGTAGCAACTGTGGTAGACAATTGCTGTTAAATTAAATTAAATTAAGTCATTAGCTTGTGAGCTAATGAATTAATTTAATTTAATTTTTAATGAATTAGTATAAGCAATTTGGAGTAGCAATGGGCCGGCCATATTAGCCGTCGAACCGATTAATGGGTAATACAATAATACCCCCTGGTAACACTGGTTGTCACACTTTCGGCTTCTGATGACCCGTAATGACTGTCAAAGATCCACAAATGACAGTCGGAACCAACGGCTTAACGTTCTTTCCGAAGCATGGAGGGGTCTTGGTATACAGAATGATTTTTTTTATCACCATCCAAATTTTTACAGGGTGTTCTACCCATGAATATGAACAACTTTTACTATGAGACCAACTCTAAAATCACCAAAAAAATCAGCTGTTTCATACATTTTGGTCAAGTAGGTAGGTATTGAAGTTTTGTATGAAACAGCTGATTTTTTTTTGTGATTTCAGAGTTGGTCCCATAGTGAAAGTTGTTCATATTCATGGGTAGAACACCCTGTAAAAATTTGGATGGTGATAAAAAAATCTTCCTGTATAAAAATGGTCACCCATCCACGGACCAACCACGACAAACGTAGCTTAACCTGATCGATCGACCCATGCGGCTGTTATTACCTACCCACAAGCCTCTCTTGTCCTCTAAGCTATATGGGAAGTGTTCTTTTAAGCCATGTCTTCGAACTGGCTTGAATTAAAATTATTGTTCTATTAGGGTTCTCCCAATTTTTGGGGTATTTGTTCTAATGATTGCTGTCGTAGTAATATTCGTCCTGATTATCCCAGTGATAAATGATAATATTTTTGTGAGTAGGTTTGTGCAAATAGTCTAACACGACAATCATATTTTTAATAACCGGGAAAGAGCGAGTCGGACTCGCGCACCGAGGGTTCCGTACCATCATATTATTATATTTTTAAATTTTCATCGGGGCCTATATTCGTCAGAGAATTTTAACACTGTGCACTGCGGTGTAGAATATTGCAGTTTTATGTCAGCGCCATCTCTTGACCGATATTGGAACTAATGTAACTTTTGTTGATGATTTCTGAAAAAGCATGCTATTTAGGGACTTCGTTTTATTTTTCCAGTAGTCTTTACATAAACTACTATCACATAGGTATAATCATTTCAGATTTTTCTCTGCAAACTTTGGAGACTGGGAGAGAAAAAATACCGTACCCCCAGGTACGGTATTTTTTTTACATTTTTCATCAAAAGTCGAAAAATATGCGAGCTATAAAAAAAAGAAAAATTTTTGAGAATGTGCAAACTGCGCTCTTTCATATGATACCACATGCCTTAGAAGCCTCACTTCAAATTTTTCAGTCCCTGTTGCATATATTTTTTTTATTTTTTATTTCTATTTGCAAAATAGTTGGGCAAACGTCATCTAAAACTGTTCCAAATTTCAAGTTGATAGCATTAGTAGTTCTTGAGATGTCCAGCTGTGACAGACAGATAGACTGAGTCTCACCTTGGGTTCCGTTTTCCATTTTGGTCCGGAACCCTAAAAACGAGATGAGGTCGGTGTTCCCTATCTGACTACTCTGAGAAGAAAGGCCGAAACAAACTCAGAGGTCACAGTCTCTTTTAAAGTCCAGATATAATCTTGGTCAGATCATGTGAAGGCCATTTCAGACACCAATATGTCTGAAATGGTCTTTTGAGGAAAGAACCACACAGATTGAGAGGACCTGTCCAGTCAGTGCACGCATTTGTCAGTAATCATGCAGCTCAACTCAAAACTTAAGAAGCTCAACGATTCGACAAACAATACCAAAGAAAGGACATTTGAGTAGGCCGCATAAATGACAGTTTATTTACACGTAGTGGAAATGTTTAGTAATGAGCTTTTGTTAATCAGTAAGCCGACGACAACGTGCAGTGCGGAGCACATCAGGGTGTTGTGGCGCAGTCTGGTAGAGGCCTATGTCCAGCAGTGGACTGCGATAGGCTGAGTTGATTGAATGGACATAATTATGTATCCGAGTCTTTTCTGCACGATCCAGAATGCAAACCTCCGACGAAAATACCATGAAGTAATGTTAAAAACTACTTGAAGATACATCCTCTTATAGTCTTCACTAGCTACGCCCCGCGGTTTCACCCGCGTAAATGTCGACCCCGTGGGAATATCGGAATAAAAAGTAACCTATATGTTAATCCAAGTGTCAGCCACCTTCATACAAAATTTTATCAAATTTTGTCCAACCGTTTGAGCGTGAAGAAGTAATCAACATATAAACACACACACACACACCCCCACAAACTTTCGCCTTTGTAATATTATTCAACATGACAAATTCATTAGTGAAAGGATATGATACACAAAGATACTTAAGCAAACGAAACACGAGAAGCTCTATTAAGACTACGTCGTGACAGGGAGATCAGTTCTTAAGACTAAGTCTAGGACACAACTGCTGGGATTACCCGTTATTAAGTCCAGCTTATTGTTTGATACCCGGCTTTATGTCCCAGCTACTCTATAGTCTACATCAAATCGCGTTGAGTAAGTCGTTTGTGTAAACCCTGCTTTACTGGGAGTTCTGCATTGGTTTTGAATCTGGATATTCTGTTGAAAATTTTCGGGTCAAAGGGAGGATTAGTTCGTTTCTATCTATTACTGGGATTTGGATATTCAGTGAATTTAAAAGTGAGTAGGTATATCCTAGAGCATGTACAGACGCCAGCACATCAAGCTACTCGAAATTGACAAATTTTCCCAATCAACTTTTAACCTTATGCTTTAGCGATAAAGTTGAAAATCTATTAAAGAAATTTGACAGATTGTAGTAGCTTGATGTTCTGGCGTCTGTACATTCACGAGCATTAATATATCAACTTGGCAACTTTCAATTGCGATTTTTTCATGAAATAATGAATGCAACGTTGAAATACGACACTTCGCACAAACCTATGGGTTCGAAAATACTTTGTTCGTAATAACATAAAATTTAATTCAAAACTAAAGGAGAAAATCGTCTTTGAATAAAGCCAAGTGTATACATACTGATGCTCGTGACTGAACTTGTAACAGAACATCGAGCATTCACCATTTTTAACACGCTTTTATTAGGTCGACCTGTATGTTACTATTATGTAATGGAATCTAAGGTAACTAATTTAACCATCTTCCAAGGGTCGTAGCTTAATGAAAATTGGCAGCTATATGTAGTTCTGACGACAGTACAATAATATGGTACTGTCGAACTGATCTGATGATGGAGACGGAAGATATGAACTGGAACTCCATGATGGAAAATCGTATCATAGCTGTTTTGGATTTCTTAGAAAAGTCTTGTAATGAACTTTGACCACGATTAGGTTTCAAGATCTGATGATGAAGCCGGAAGATAGGCACTGGCATTCCATGATAGAATATTGTACGATAGTCGTGTTTGCACGCGTGTTTTTCTAGTCTTTTTAAACTATTAATTTATATCGTACCGCACTTCGAACACGACCCTCGATGTTTTGTTACAATCTGATTTTAAAAACCAACGAGCGTATTGGTTAAACATTTCATAGAGGTAAGGCAGAAGCGCAAAAATGCACAATTATCAATTACAATTAACGCAAGGTAGAAAGAAATGTTACAGGTAATTCCTGCGACCTTCCAACGGTAAAGGCTCCCACAAACAGGCGCGACACGCGACGCGACTTACCAACTAAATTTCGACAAACCGTAGTACGACAATATTTTACTCCGACAATATGGAACTCCGACACGTCTTCATTCCGACAATACTTTAGTTCGAAATTACTGAAGTCCGACACTACTGAACTCCGACAAAGCGTTTCTTCGACATGACTTAACTAGGAAACGATGCGACTTCGACGACATGCTTCTTCGACAACAATGGTACTCCGACATGAGTCAATTTCGACGTACTCTACTCCGGCATGCTGTACTTCGACAATAGCTTACTTCGACGTGATATATCTGAGACATGATGCTACTTCGAAATTATTTTGCGACATTAGGGAACAACTAAACTTGTGTATTGTTTTTATAGGTAGTATCGTTTTTTTTATCAGTCAACATGATAGCAGAACCTACACGTTTGTGGATATTTTTAAATTAATTAAATTTTTAAATTTACTTTTTTTTTTCTTTCAATTATGAAGTTTATTTTTTTCAATTTAAGTGAAGATGTTTAGTTGACAAGTCAGTGATTTTGTCACCTTTTTTGTGTTGTTTTTTTATGTTGTTTTTTTTTATGTTATATATAAGTATTTAAATTAGGTATTCAGTCATTTATGCTTGCGTATAGCACAAGATCCGCATTCAGTTATGTTCTAATAAAAATAATGTTCTTTTAAAATACAAGTTATTATTTATTCCTTATCATAATTCTCTTACCCATAATTATTATCCCAATTTATTTGGGGTAGGCGCCACATGTTTTTCCTTCCATACTTCTCTATTAGTCGTCATCTCGGTAGTCACCTCCTTTCTAGCCATATCATCTTTCACAAGTTTAGTTGTTCCCTAATGTCGCAGAATAATTTCGAAGTAGCATCGTGCCTCAGATATATCACGTCGAAGTAAGCTATTGTCGAAGTACAGCATGCCGGAGTAGAGTACGTCGAAATTGACTCATGTCGGAGTACCATTGGTGTCGAAGAAGCATGTCGTCGAAGTCGCATCGTTTCCTAGTTAAGTCATGTCGAAGAAACGCTTTGTCGGAGTTCAGTAGTGTCGGACTTCAGTAATTTCGAACTAAAGTATTGTCGGAATGAAGACGTGTCGGAGTTCCATATTGTCGGAATAAAATCTTGTCGTACTACGGTTTGTCGAAATTTAGTTGGTAAGTCACGCGACGCGAATCGCGCGCGACACAAAGGCACCGCTCGTTGCGCGACTTGCGGTGCCTTTGCGTCGCGCGCGATTCCAGGAATTACCTGTAACATTTCTTTCTACCTTGCGTTAATTGTAATTGATAATTGTGCATTTTTGCGCTTCTGCCTTTCCTCTATGAATTGACTTGGCAATCGCACTGTGAGATACATTGTGTTTTCATGCGATGGCCAAGTCAATCTATGTATTTTAAACAAAAGATTTTTAATATTGATATGGTCACTACAGGATGTTGTTAGGTTAGCTAATTACGTAATAACTTAAGACAGAAGGTAGGTACCTTAAGTAGGGACTGAATAAATTAACCGACTTGGTATTATTACATGGATCTCACAACTTTTTATGGTAGAAGAACTGAGTTGCGAGACTTGGCTTTTTTTACAAGTTATGTTTTTGATGGCATATGTATTTACAGAATTACAATCATTAAAGTCATCAACACAACTCTCTAAGACCAAGTAATCCCCAAGAATGACTATTTCATGAAATCTTGACATTTGGGGATTATACTAACTTAGCAAGTTGTATTACTGATTGTAATGATTATAATTCTGTAAATACATATTTGTTACGACCGCGAATCATATTTTAATCAACGTACAACTTAATACTGACCAGCAAATTGCAAAAAAATGTAAGAAAATTTGAATTCCGCGGGCTACCTTAGCGCTTTACCCTTAAACACCAACCATGAAAATAGCAAGGAGTTTGTTATTAAACTCCCAAACAGTGTGACTGTTATCATTTTGCCACGAGCCCCTTAAAAGCCCTTCAAAGCCCGCTAACAATACTGTCTGAATCTGTCTCTTATCTCACGACACATCAGATAGGAACAGTTGCTAAGTCAAGTTATAATCACCGCTTAATGAATTGCTGAAATCTCCCTTGAGATTTAAGCTATATTAATATTGTCATTTCTAACTCGAAGTTAAGTTACGGTTTGTAGCCGGATGGCTATAGTATTCTTACAAAATTGTGTTGTATGTTGTACAGAATAGAGTGTAAAATGTGATAGGTTGGTAAAAAAAGGCAAACAGAGACTTCAGATAAATATTATATGGAATATCAGTACTTAGACTAACAAAAAATAAGTATTTAGTGGCCTTTTTAGGCCCCCTGGTCAGGTCACCCATTCACGGATTGACCTCTGCAACCGTGAAAATCGACCCGTATGACTGTTATCATTCAGCCACGAGCCCCTTATAAGCCCTACAAAGCCTGCTAACAATACTGTCTAAATCTGTCTCTTATCTCACAACACATCAGATAGGAACCTAAGTCAAGTTATAGTCACCACTTAATGAATTCCTGAAATCTATGTCTCCTTTGAGATTTAAGCTATATTAATATTGTCATTTCTAACTGAAGCTACAGTATCCTTACAAAATTGTGTTTTATGTTGTATAGAATAGAGTTTAAAATGTGATAGGTTGGTAAAAGGCAAGTTGAGACTTCCGATAAACATGGAATATCAGTACTTAAGGTGAATGCTCCAACCAGCCCGCGAAATTCAAATTTTCTTACGTTTTTTGCAATTTGCAGGCCAGTGCTAGGTTGTATGTTGATTAAAATATTATTCGCGGCTGTAAGACATATGTAATTACAGAATTATAATCATCAAAATCATCAATAAAACGCTCTAAGTTCATAAAGCTGTAGGAATTCCTTTTTCTGTTTTTTTTTTTGTTCTTACACCTTTATGAAGTTGGAGGGTTGTATTGGTGATTTTGATGATTATAATTCTGTAACTACATACGTCTTACAGCCGCGAATAATATTTTAATCAACATACAACCTAGCACTGGCCTGCAAATTGCAAAAAACGCAAGAAATTTTGAATTTCGCGGGCTGGTTGGAGCATTCCCCTTAAGCTAACAAAAAATGAGTATTTAATATTTTTGAGATACAGTCTGATACATTTTATTTTTAGCAGAAATAATGATGGAAGTGGTTTAGTCGACCTTGTTTTGCTTTACCAGTTTTGACAACAATTCCCAGGAATTCGAGCACTTCGAAGATCTTTGCGTTGGCCTCGCAAAGTTCTTCGAAGTGGCCGAATTCTGGTCAGGCTTCGACCAGAATTCGGCCTTAATTTAGGAATCTATAAATGGAATCATCGATACGAAGAGAAGAACAACTTGAAACTTTAATAAGATTGAAGGTTGAAACTATTTACCTTTCACATAGACAAACTGGTATTCAGCTGCATCTGCAGGTCGATCCTGTAAAAATCTCACCGTGAAAACTTAGGTGAAGTGAGTTTGTTTTTGCAAGGAATTGACACTATTGACAGCTCACTCCACGCTCACTTCACCTAAGTTTTCACGGTGAGATTTTTACAGATTAGCACCGCTGTTTATACTGGAAGCCGACCCCAACATAGTTGGGAAAAGGCTAGCCAGTTTCAGAGTCTTATTTTAGGTTCATCATCATCATTTCAGCCGAAAGACGTCCACTGCTGGACATAGGCCTCCCCCAAGGGGGGGGGGGGGGGGGGTTGCCATAATCGCCACGCTTGGCAGGCGGGTTGGCGATCGCAGTATGGTATGGTGGTGGAATGCATAGAGAACGCTGCTGCCCATTCTCCGGTACGCCCCTTAGTCGCCTTTTACGACACCCACGGGAAGTATGCTATTCTTTAAGTCCGGCACCACACGGACTATTTTAGGTTAGCAACAGTAAATTGGGATTATTGATTTGACTGCCAAGCAATGATACCCACGCAATATTCACTTAGCCCTAGTACATACTGTTACCCATAGTAACAGGGCTTTTATTATATCCATAAAATTGTTGGATACAAAATATAAGTATTATGTTTTTGTTCTGTCTTTCAGGCATCCGTTTTATGTTAAGAAGCCAGTACATCAAGCTACTACAATTTGTCTAATTTATTTAATAGATTTTCAACTTTATCGCTAAAGCATAAGGTTCAAAGTTGATTGGGAAAATTTGACAGTTTCTAGATGTGCTAGCGTCTGTACCTAAGACAAACCTTATCAGTATTCATTTGATATGTCAGCCGTCTGTTTATGTTTCTTCTCATCCCTGTTTTGATTTACCGTCAACATTTTTTCTAGAGAATTGTTTGTTCTAATAATTATTTTTCTCAGAAATCATATACGCAGTATTCTCTACATAAATGCCTATCTAGATATTTAAGAAGTTTTGGGAGCGGTAGCTGTGGTTGCCCAGTCGTGGTTACCAACTTCAACAGTCACTTTATTTCATCACGACTGCTCTCAAAACGGTAAAGCCTCGTATTCATGTTAAACATTTGTTTAGCAACATGGTTGCATAAACATGTTGCCGAGTTGCTGTCAACATATTGCGGGTAACACTTGTGTTGCGGAGTTGATCACGCCATGTTGCAGAGCTGACGCCCGGCGAGCGAAAACATCAGTTTATCAACAAATGTTGACGTGTGTGGACGTGTTTGCAACTGTTTATAAACTTGGCGGGAGTGTGCAATAGATTAGATACAGAGAATACAAGAACACTACTTCCTCGGTCAACATTTTTACTCAGACTGGCGTGTGGACAAGACATATTGATATAAACAAAGTTTCAAGCTGCATTCTCGCCGTTTATCAACAACGTTGATCAACTGTTGCTACACAAATGTTTACCATGAATACGAGGCTTTAAGAGATCGTGATCAAACCAAAAACTACTGCTACAGCAAAACTAGGGCCAAGAATTTGAAGACATGTGACATCTACCAACTATCTGTGAGAGAACTAACTTCCTCTCACAGAGAGAAGGCCTGTATCCCAGCAGTGGGAAGGTTATAGGCTGGTCATGGGAGGCTATGTCTTTTAATTTTCCTTTCACGGCAAATTCGTGACACCTATTTTAAGGGGCTTACAGGGCCTAAACTCAAAAAACGCAAGTTTTAGAATCAATAAAAGTATATGATCGACTACAGTAAACAAAATCAGAAAAATATATGATATTCTTCAGGATATATGCTAGATTGATATTGTGTTGAAAACATAATAATTATAACTAATTTGATATGATAGAAAAAAATCATTAAGATACCTCTTAAAACTTTCTTTTTACAATAAAAACCATACTAATACACATACAATCATTTTGATTTTTTATCAGATTATTCTACAAGCAACATACTAAAACACTAGTGTTATAATTTTTTTGTCCAAACAATAGATTTTTTTTTATAATTAGATAATTGCTTCATATTTTACAATAAATTACCAGCGTTGTGTCATCACGCTTCTCTTTCTTTTCGATGCAGTCCGACAAAGACCTTAAGCCGGTTAAAATAAAAATAAAAACACGATCGTCCTTCTGACGTAGTCGCGTAAAAAATGTTTAGAACTCCTACTTTTTCCAACTAGACTGCTTTAGCATCGATTTGCATGTCGCTCGAACAACAAAATTACTATGCACAAGGATCGTTGCTGATGAACTTTAACATGCATTAATTGATTGCTAATTACTCCAGAGACCGGCCGGCGTCCTTGAGAGCGCTCACTGCACCAATCTGCGGGATAAAGAAAGGTTACCTACTGTTGTTTACACAAAGAAGCTCTTCCGTGCCTCAGAAGGTTGGTAAGATTGTATAAGCATAATTAGCCTACAACAATCTTACCACTGGGACACAATTCTCCGCTTTGTCTCACCACACCGCGCCAGCCCAGTGTGGCTCAGTGGATGTCACACATGTCTTCGAATTACATAAGTTAAGTGTTGCGTGTGGAATCCACTTAAATAAGTAGGTACTATTTATCAATATTGAAATTGAAACAAAACGCGACTAATAATGCAAAAAAAAGAATTAGGAGAAACGATGTTTGAAGTATGTATATGTATATTCAGCGGGATTGTCCGAAAGGGTTATCGCTGGCCCTGAACATAAAGGGCTAAGGAAGGAACACGGGTGGGTTTTAGTCAGTAAGAGCCTGACACTCCCTTCCGCTCCACCCAGAGCGGGAGGAGTCATTTGATGATTTCCCATCAAAAAAAAAAATGTATACCTATATACAACATTATTTTTAGTAGGTATATGCGAAACACGAAACACGTGTCTACTATTTCTATGTAAAGAATACAAAGCTGTATCACGAAAAATCACAAAGTTATAAGCTTGTTAAGTTTGTCGGTACAAAAACATGCTCACCCGCGCCGCTCGCGCCGCGCCGTATTGCGCTCATTGATAACAGTACCTAGGTATCTAACCGTTCGGCGCGGAGATTGGATAACCTACGTAGTGTCGCTCGGTGTCCAATTTTTAACCTTTGGGGTAAAAATTATTGGAATCGATTCAGTTACTTATTCTGAACAATCTATATTCAGGTTTCGCATATACTAAAAATAACGTTGTATACGGATCAATTCACAGAAGTCGAAACACCAGTATTGCCAGTAAAGCAATGGAAAAATCCCCACAAAAAATATATTTACCACTATTTTCAGAAACCCTTGAGACTGTGCAACTCGAAGCATTAACTCTCCAATGGCCGTCCATCAACTTAATGCTTCAGGCCATTTGTTTTACGACTGCATTACTCAATATTACTAATGAGGTCGGTTCGAATCACGCGACAAACGGGTCTCTAATGGTTCTTGTGTATACAGAACACATTGTATCGTCCGTTTCACGTATGCAAAGCTGATTGTATCTGTTGTCTGTGGCGTTTATAGTAGAATGAATATCAAAGGGCTTAATAATCTTAAATGGACTTCGTAGTCTAAAGAATACCATCATAATGATGATTTGATGGTTATAACAACATGGAAAATATTTGACCGATCCTCTAAAAACTTACTGACCTTCTAATGATCGGCACTTTTTTAAATTAATGGACATCTAAAAGATTTTTGCATGTCTAATCATGGACACTTTTTTAAATAATTGAGCTTCTTTTAAATTTTTTGGCCTTTTCTCACAGTTGGTCGCAGTAACTAAGCTAGGGTACCCCGACTAACTAAGCTAGGGTTAGGTTAGGTCGGAAGTGTGACCGTGACGCGCGAGCCGGGCGAGCGTTTCATCCAAGTTTGTAGCAGTTACTAGTACTTATAGGTAGTATTGTTAGGACCCTAAAATAAGATTTAATTGAGTTTCAAACGAGTCGGACTCACGCACCGAGGGTTCCGTAACATTCGGGTTTATGCATAAGGTTTATGTTTATGAAATTAAATATATTTTTTTTATATTTTTATATTTGAGTTGATTGAATGAAAGATAAATTGCGGTTTACGATTTATGACGTATTAAGAGTTTACATGGTAATACAGTTTTTACACAGTTTACCATTTTGGAAGTCTCTCGCGCAACCTATTCAGTTTAGAAAAAAATGATATTAGAAACCTCAATATCATTTTTGAAGACCTATTCATAGATACACGTATGTGTATGATGACAAAAAAAATTGAGTTTCAGTTCTAAGTATGGGGAACCCTCAAAATTTATTGTTTTTTTTTCTATTTTTGTGTGAAAATCTTAATGCGGTTTACAGACCGGTTTACAACCTACCAAGTTTCAATAGTATAGTTTTTATAGTTGCGGAAAAAAGTGGCTGTGACATACGGACGGACAGACAGACAGACAGACAGACAGATAGACAGACAGACAGACAGACATGACGAATCTGTAAGGGTTCCGTTTTTTGCCATTTGGCAACGGAACCCTAAAAAGAGGCGCAATCATATTAGAGTATTTATTAATTAATTCAGGAGAGCAATAATTTAAAAAATAAAAAAACCCGACTGCGAAACTGAAAAGCTACAAACAAGCCCATTTTAAATTAAATAAAAGTTGGAAGCAGGCGGGACCCATTTGAATTTGAAAATATGATAAAATGGTATGGGTCCCGCCTGCTTCCAACTTTTATTTAATTTAAAATGGGCTTGTTTGTAGCTTTTCAGTTTCGCAGTCGGGTTTTTTTATTTTTTAAATTAATTTTTTTATTTCCAGCTTTTTACGATTTAGCTCTTGGTACTTGTTTTTTACGTTTTGTCACTTCAAATTACTTTTAACCATATAAGTTATATATATTTTTGTAATCAGCTTTTAAAACCCTTTATTTTGATACCCCACTCGATAGGTTTCGAGAAAAAAAAATTTTTTTTTGAAGACATATTGCGCCATAAATCGGCCATTTTAATTTTTTTTCAATTTTGATGTACCCAGTGTCACTCTCACAATTAAGACGAATCTAACGGCACCTCTCAAGCTGAAATCGATCAAGCCGTTTAGGCTACAGAGCATGCCAAAGAAATATACATACATACATACATACATACATACATACATACACTCGAAAAACATAACCCTCCTTCTGACGCAGTCGGGTAAAAAAGGAATTATAAGAGGGTCGATAAAATACATTCCTACGAATATATCTTTGACAATACAAATAATCAAAAGTCCAAAGAAAACTGGCCTCTATTTAGAATTATCTGATCCCCGTGCGAAAGAGTAAAGGGGACACAAAAATAACACATAAAATCTAAAAACAATATACTTAATAAAACTAAACAAGTATTATGAGAATATACTTAGATACTTTTCTTTTCTTTTTCTATAATGTCCTGATCTAAATAACCATCACGTCAGTAGAATGTTGCTAGCTAATTAAAGTTCACCTTGTATTATAAAAGACACACTCACAAATTTTTCAACAAAGGTCTCACCCAATCCGATTACCTATCAAAATTCAGTACCAATCCAAATCCCTCATAAAAAAAATAATTAAAACACACACAAAAATAAATCAAATAAGGACAGCCAGCAACGTAACGTGTGGTGGCAAGCGAAAATTTGAAAAACATTCATGCAAGAGAGGGTCTGGCCGATACGATCGCGGCATAATACTCCCATCGGTCGAGATTGTATCGTGTCGCGAGATTCATAATTTATGAACCGACAATACCTAGGGGTATGCGATATGGGACTGTGGAATTAGGTTGCCTGGATGTGGCAGGGTCATATTTTGTTCGGATTTTCGTTTAGAAAGGAAAGGCTAAAAAATTCTGGAATTATAGAATATTTGAAAAACATTCATGCAAGAGAGGGTCTGGCCGATACGATCGCGGCATAATACTCCCTTCGGTCGAGATTGTATCGTGTCGCGAGATTCATAATTTAGAACCGACAATACCTAGGGGTATGCGATATGGGACTGTGGAATTAGGTTGCCTGGATGTGGCAGGGTCATATTTTGTTCGGATTTTCGTTTAGAAAGGAAAAACTGAAAAAATTCTGGAATTATAGAATATTTGAAAAACATTCATGCAAGAGAGGGTCTGGCCGATACGATCGCGGCATAATACTCCCATCGGTCGAGATTGTATCGTGTCGCGAGATTCATAATAATTTATGAACCGAAAATACCTAGAGGTATGTGATATGGGACTGTGGAATTAGGTTGTCTGGATGTGGCAGGGTCATATTTTGTTCGGTTTCTCGTTTAGAAAGGACAGGCTAAAAATGGTTGGCTGGAATTATAGAATAGAATAGAATATTCATTACTATGTACAGTGGGCTGCATCAATTGGGTACCCCAAATTGTGTGAAAATTTTAATACAACTGGGGTACCCAATTGATGCAGCCCACGTGGGCCCACCGTACACCATATTATTATATACTTCTGAAAAAAATGGTGGAGGGAAAGATTTTGTAAAAAGATAGAAAGGAAACAGAAAAGCTAAGTACACATCTATACACACACACAACACACATACACACACACATTCATATGGAATGCAATAAAGAATTGAGTAATAATAAAGCGGAAGAGTTTGTTTGTTTGAAAGCGCTAATCTCTAGAACTACCGGTCGGATTTGATTTGAAATTCTTTTTGCATATGATACCCCAATTCATGAGGACGGCTATAAGCTATGTATTGAACAACACGCTAAGACTCTTAAGAGCATTTACGCCGTACGGCATTTCATACAAAATTTCAAGCCCTTATTTTCCAAAATGAATGAACCGATTTTAATGAAACTTCATACGCATAAGCAGGATACAAAGGTCTAAAAAGTTAGTAGAGAACATTTTCGAAATGTCTTTAAAAAAAAAAGATAACTGGAAATCTCTGTTTCTATGGAAAAGTTAAAATCGGTATAATTTGGCTGTAAGACTATTTTTCGAAAATGTTTTCTACTAACTTTTTAGACCTTTGTATCCTGCTTATGCGTATGAAGTTTCATTGAAATCGGTTTATTCATTTCGAAAAACAAGAGCTTAAAAGTTTTTGTATGAAATGCCGTTCGGCGTAAACGCTCTTAAGAACCGAGCATAAAGAAGAAAGTAAGAAAGTTATAGTAATAGCGTGGGCAGGCGATGCGATGCGACGGGGTGGGTCGGGGGGGGCGGAACAAGAAATTTAACACGAATGCAGTCACAGGCAGAAGCTATAAAGAGATATAACTTATGAGTTTGTATCAGATTTGTTGCGAACATCAGCATCAGCATCAGCATCCGCATTGATCGATCATCATCAACATCATCATTTCAGCCGAAAGACGTCCACTGCTGGACATAGGCCTCCCTCAATTTTGAGGGGGGGGGGGGGTTTGCCATAATCGCCACGCTTGGCAGGCGGGTTGGCGATCGCAGTATGGTAGCATAGAGAACGCTGCTGCCCATTCTCCGGTCTCCCTTAGTCGCCTTTTACGACACCCACGGGAAGTATGGGGTGGTGCTATTCTTTAAGTCCGGCACCACACAGATATTGATCGATGCTGATTATTTATTAATGCTGAAGTTCGAGTCGTGACATGACCGCAGAGGGGCGCTTATAGCACCTGTTGTTAAATTCCAATATTAATTATACGAAATACAGATCTATCTAAATTTCGCAATATTGGAAATTATTATTATTATTATATTATGTGCTACCACTAGGTTGAGGAGTTCTACTGGTTCTTACCGGGAGAACTCCTCTACAATTAACGTCCAAGCATCGGGAAAAGCAATATTTTGTAAAAGGTGATCAACAGTTGGCATTAGGCTATTGTAACTTAGATAAATTACAAACTAACCAACTAAAAAGTGAAAAATAAAAACATTTTTCCAAAAAAAAAGGGTATACTTTCGAGGTGGTCCCATTATCATCAAGTTGGAATTTGATGAGAGGATCCCATGGAAATCGAGGGAAACCCTCAAATTTTATAGGCAAAGCTATAGCGATTTGGGTATATTTAAAGTAACTTGAGCATCTGCTTTCGGAAATCATCATTTGGTAAAGTGGAGCTGATGATGAAGACCACAGATGGCCATCGGAACTACTCAATGACAAATATTTCACGGGTTGCGATTCGATTACTTTAATATGGTTGCTAAGCAATTTATGCTCGTCACAATGCGTATGGTGAGTGATTGTTGAGGAGTTCTACTGGTTCTTACCGGGAGAACTCCTCTACAATTAACGTCCCAGCATCGGGAAAAACAATATTTTGTAAAAGGTGATCAACAGTTGGCATTAGGCTATTGTAACTTAGATAAATTACAAACTGACCAACTAAAAAGTGAAAAATAAAAACATTTTTCCAAAAAAAAAACAACCGACTTCCAAAAAAAAACACTACAAATTGAAAAATAACTTTAATTTCGGAAGTCGGTGTCGATAAACGAAAATGTGGAACCAAAGACACCGACTTCCGAAATTAAAGTTATTTTTCAATTTGTAGTGTTTTTTTTTTTGGAAGTCGGTTGTTTTTTTTTTTTTGGAAAAATGTTTTTATTATTCAAAGTCACAAAATTATTGAACTTGATTGAAGGAAAACTGTGCAACTTTTAGGTATAAACTTATAATGATCACTGCTTTTTTAAGAAAATAATTAAAATCAGCATCAGCATCCGCTGAAGTCAATGATAAAACATCATGTGAAAAAAATATGCATCAGCAACAACCCTGGTTTGTATGTAGGGGGTAATTTTCGAAACTAATGACCAGATATTCCGAAAATTCTTTCACTAATGGAAAGCTTCAGTATTGCCAACTGTCACAGTATACCTTTTATGTTAAAACACGAAACTTTACGCCGACGAAGTAGCGGGCAGAACGTATTGAATAAAAAACGTAGTTTCGTTCCCTCTAATTAAAATGCAGCTGGTATCTTAATTAATACAATATAGTCCAGTAGGTATCTACGCTTGCTTCGTTAGGACACCTGGTGCATTTTATAAAAAACCCGTTTCCTTGGAGTTACATTCGGGTAGCTTAGCACAAATATGTCAACCTCGAATGATGCAAAGCATGCATTTTCTTGGGGACAATAGATCATTTAAACTGACATGATGATGAATCACTGAGACCCCTCCGTGCCTCGCCAACCGCCAGGCACGGAGGGGTCTCGGTAATTCTTCATTCTCGGTAATTCGGTCTGTGGATGGGTGTTCATCTTTTCATACCGTAACCCCTCTTTGCCTCGGAAAGCACGTTAAGCCGCTGGTCCCGGCTGTGATTCGTGGATATTTGACAGTCTTTACGGGTCTTTACCCGTAAATAATTTCGGGCTTCTGACTAGAAGCCCGAAATTCTGACTACCAGTCTTACCAAGGGGTATTGTATTGCTTAGTAACTGGGTTATGGAGATCAGATAGGCAGTCGTTCCGTGTAAAATACTGGAAGTCAGCTGCATCTAGTTAGACTGGGAGCCGACCCACATAGTTGGGAAAAGGCTATGCAGATGATGATGAGATCATTTAAAATGATAAAAGTCTCTGAAGCTACGGTTTTCTGGAACAGCGGTGGCTGCTACATAACGGCCGCAGTGACGGCGGTCATGAAAATGATGGCACCGGGGTTTGACTTTACGGTGTCCAAAGTCGATCTCTAGGAAAACACACCAACTTAATTTCATGAATAACGTGTCAGTGACGTCATTCGACGATAAATTGCGGACGCTATGTGGCAATTGCTCTCAAAACGGTGAAGGAAAAAACATCACCATCAACAGCAGAAAGACGTCCTCCCCCAAGCACCTCCACTTCGACCGGTTCTGTGCTTCTCGCATCAAACGGATTCCTGCGGCCTTCGCAAGGTCGTCGGCCCACCTTGTGGGAGGCCTTCCAACGCTTCGTCTTCCTGTACGCGGTCGCCACTCCAGAACCTTTCGGACCCATCGGCCATCTGTTCTGCGAGCAATGTGCCCTGCCCACTGCCACTTAAGTTTGGCAATTCTTCGGGCTATGTCGGTTACCTTGGTTCTCCTGCGGATCTCCTCATTCGTTCGATCATGCAGGGAAACTCCAAGCAGAGCCCTCTCCATTGTCCTTTGGGTGACTTTTAGCCTTCTTATAAGGCCCATTGTGAGCGACCACGTTTCAGTGCCATAAGTCATCACTGGCAACACGCACTGGTCAAAGACGAGAGAGAGAAGGAAAACATCGCGAGGAAACCGGCATGGTCTAGAAGCAAAAATTCGAAGACACGTAAATAGAAAACAAAAAAAATATATTTTCAGAACCCTTAAGTAAAAATGGTTAAAATTGTATTCGTCGTTTCAGCCGATAGACGTCCACTGCTGGACATAGGCCTCCCCCAATTTTGGGGGGGGTTTGCCATAATCGCCACGCTTGGCAGGCGGGTTGGCGATCGCAGTATGGTATGATGGTGGAATAAATAGAGAACGCTGCTGCCCATTCTCCGGTAAGACCCTTAGTCGACTTTTACGACACCCACGGGAAGTAAGGGGTAAATTGTATTATGTTATATTAAATTATCTGGTATATCGAATCCTTAACTGTGGACCGCTATTTACGCCACACCCTTTATATGTGACGGTTACCGCATTCTTAACAAATCCTGGCTTTAGAAGCCAAGATAATGATAAAAGGAGAAGTAACAATGAATAAATTCCATTCAAACAATTATATTCGTAGACTGGAACAAAGAGAATGCTTAACTGAAGCTGTAGTAGTTTCAAACGTATAAAGAACAATCTAGAGACGGTTTTGTCAAAGTTAGGAGCTTTCAATCTAGAAGAGCTATTACTACACAATGCGGAAGTTTTATAATTATGCCTACCGTAATTAAGTTAACGAACATCTATATCTGAACACAGTTTCGTTGAAATAGATTATCGTGAGTACCAACTAGTTCCGCGCGGACTATAATTACAGAGCAAACAGGCTCAATTAAAAAGAAACTACCTTTGTACTTAAAATTGTAATTATGTCGTATCTTTATGTATTTTACTGTGAGTTCATAAATAATAAAATTATTTTTGGGCAGCCAACACAAGTTTAAAAAAAAAATAATGTTAATATTTTTTTTTAGGGTTCCGTACCCAAAGGGTAAAAACGGAACCCTATTACTAAGAGTTCGCTGTCTGTCCGTCTGTCCGTCTCTATCTCAAGAACCGCGATAGCTAGACAGTTGAAATTTTCAGAAATTATGTATTTCTGTTGCCGCTATAACAACAAATACTAAAAACAAAATAAATTAAATATTTAAGGGGGGCTCCCATACAACAAACGCGATTTTTTTGCCCTTTTTTGCTCGATATCAAAAATAGCAACAGGTAGGCACTTGAAATATTCACAAAATACTCAGTTGTATTTTAACTTTAATAATAAATAATAAAATTTAAATAAAATAAATATTTATTTTCCCACACAACAAACGTGTTTTTTTCGGAGTTTTTGCCTTGTGGTACGGAGCCCTTCGTGTGCGAGTCCGACTCGCACTTGGCCAGTTTTTATAAAGCCTCTTTTTAACTTTCTGGCATTTCCTCACAGTTGATCGTAGTAACTAAGCAAGGTTACCCCGACCAAACGAATCAGGTTAGGTTGGAACTGCTCTATTTCCAAGATTCTTGTCTTGGCTATGTACTATTTTTAGGACCCCAAGATAGGACTTTGTTGAGGTTCACAACAAGAAGCGCAATAATTATAATTATTACAGTGTTCTATAATGTTTGTAGGAGCGCAAAATGGGAATTCTTAGAGGTTCGATTAAATACATACCATTATAAAAGATACCTATCGTTATGTTATTGATCAAAGTATTCTATAGAGGTTTGAAAACTTTATCAATATTGAAATATCTCAATAATAAGATTTACAGAACAGTGAACTTTATGATTGCTTAACATTCTTGGGCCTCGGAATTAATAAACTATTCGGATTACAGATTCCTTACTTTATTAGTATTCTAAATAAAAATGAAATGTTGTTCATTGGTCTTACCAACTTGCGAACGGCTGCACAGATTTGGCTATTTTTTAATTTAAAATGTCTAAACATAGGACTGTTTATTTATGTATTTATTCGGTTTTTATGGAAAGAAAAAATTGAAAAGTTTCTCTAGGCTCTGTAGAAATTTTATTAAACAATAAACCACACATTACGCTTGTAAACTGGCAATTCGATAATCATCCACAATAAGTAGGTAACTGACCGTAATTAAATTTTAATAATTACATTATTACTGAACACAATTCGGTATTGAGTACGATTCTGAATCTATATATATACATGTATGTATATACTAATAATAAAGCTCAAGAGGGGCTTGTGCCTAAATAATAACAGCCGCACAGGTCGATCGATCAGGTTAAGCTCCGCTTGCCGCGGTTGGTCTGCGGATGGGTGACCATCTTTACATACTGTGACCACTCCGTGCCTCAGAAAGCACGTTAAGTCGTTGATCCAGGCTGTCATTCGTGGATCTTTGACAGTCGTTACGAGTCGTCAGAACCGCGAAAATCTGACAACCAGTCTTTCTAAGGGGTTGCGTAATAGCAGCCTGGGTCGTGGAGGTCAGATAGGCAGTCGCTCCAAGTAAAATACTGGTATTCAGCTGCATCCGGTTAGACTGGAAGCCGACCCCAACATAGTTGGGAAAAGGCTAGGCAGATAATGAAGTAGGTTTGTAGAGTCGGTGACCCACCCAACATTGCCTGACCCACTAGAAATGGGTTAGATAATATTGGCCACCGACCGTACAAACACTTTTACACTTCAATGATATAATTTTCAAAAAGTAGATGAGGTCAGCGTTTCCTATCCGACTACTCTGAGAAGAAAGGCCGAAACAAACTCAGAGGTCACAGTCTCTTTTAAAGTCCAGACATAATCTTGGTCAGATTATTTGAAGATCATGTAGATTAGTGTTTGAAATGGATGAAAGAAATGAGTGGACCTGTCCAATCAATGCACGTATTTGTCACTAATCGTGCAGTTCTACTCATAACTTAAAGAGCTCAACGAATCGACGAACAATACAAAAGAAAAAGGATTTTAGTAGGCTGCATGAATTACTTAAACTGCCAGACCATCATTAAAAGAGAATGCGAGAACAAAGAATCAGAGGTCAGCTTATACTGGTTTCCTTACCATTGATGTATGGCCTACTGTATCTATTTTTGCCTTTGTCTTACCCTGGTCCTTTTAGAGCGCGACCCTTGTACCTAAAAGCTTTTAAACTAGTTCCGTAAATACATACAAAAGTATATTAAAGTTAGGACGGTGTCCGGTGTTTTCCTTTTTACATTGATTTTGGGAAAGATCTAAAGGCCATGTTTAATGGAAAGATTAAGAATAAGAGGGTAGGGTAAGTATAAGGAAAGCTACTAACATTAAACTGACGAAATATAAGCTTAGAAATAAACTTGACTGTTGTTAAGAAGGAGGAAATGTGATTTAATATAGACGATTGACAAAATTCTAAACTTCTGGGTCGGCTTCCAATCGAACCAGATGCAGCTGAATACCGGTAAAACTCATTGTCTGACTTAAAGGCTTCTGACTACCCGTAACGACTGTCATAGATTTACAAATGGCAGCTGGCTTAACGTGCATTCTGAGGCGTGGAGGGGTCTCAGTATATCGGATCCACAGGCCGAAATCGGCAAGCGTAGCTTAAGCTGATCGATCGACCCGTGCCGCCTTTATTGCTTAGCCATGAGCCCCTCACAAACTTTTATACTCACTGCTTTCAATTTGCATGGAATTTTTGTGGTTCTTTGTTCCGAAAACATTACAGAAGCTTTAAACTTTATTCTGATTTTATCCTTTAAAGAAACTCTAAGCACAGCCCGCGCCATAGCACGCTGCGACCTTAAATTTGTGGCCCAGTGTCCTCGTTTCGGCATCGTGGCATCGGCACAGGAAGACCTTAAGTCTTCAAACATTGCGACGAGAAGATTAGACGAAGTTTTCCAAACGCTGCCCAACCCAATTAGGTCCTTCTGTCGGCTTCTTTCTCATAGTTGTGTCTACCGTGCTGGATGACTTGCTCTAGGTAGACGTACACAACTTCCCTTCGATGTGGATTGGACTCAAAAAGGTTACTGGGATAGACTTGATGCGGAAGGCGGAAAACAGGGTATTGTGGCACAGCATATGAGAGGTTTATGTCCAGCAGTAGACTGCTATATGCTAAGTTGATTGATTGAAAACCTTATTTGCTTTGTATATGCACACCATGTTACCAACATTTTTAACAAAATATTATATTCTATGAATGATGCGTGCGTGATTAGATCAAATTTATGAATCCTCCAATCTGTTTTAGCGTGTAATAAATGTACATTATACCATGAAAGCGCACGGCTTTGATTGATTGCATGCGGAGCATTATTTATGAAAAGATATCTTTTAGGAGCGAAGAAAAACAATGAAGTTTTGAACAATAAATCTTTTGTTTTCAGATATTTAGCTAAAGGAATTTTAAGTTCAATATGATTTTATGTACTTTGCCTCGTAAGACTTTAAGTAATAGTAATCCCACAAAAACATTTCATGTTAAATGTTGCCAAGACGAGACCATGTAGCTCGCA
This sequence comes from Mesoligia furuncula, assembly GCA_916614155.1. NCBI lineage: Eukaryota > Metazoa > Arthropoda > Insecta > Lepidoptera > Noctuidae > Mesoligia > Mesoligia furuncula. The sequence continues at coordinate 8,988,189 of OU744814.1, forward strand.
CTGTCAAAAAGTAATCAGATCTCATGTAGAGCCAAGCTTCTAACTCGTACACGCCCTAACTCTACAAGGCCTAACTTCGCAAACTCTACACCTTTGGCTAAATATATGGTTTGGCCGTTTCGTTACTACAAGAACCATTAACAGTATGAGAGTTTTTCACCTTACGCTCATGTGAATGTAGCGAAATGGCCAAGCCATATATTTAGCCTAAGGTGTAGAGTTTGCGAAGTTAGGCCTTGTAGAGTTAGGGCGTGTACGAGTTAGAAGCTTGGCTCTACATGAGATCTGATTACTTTTTGACAGTGCGAGCTACATGGTCTCGTCTTGGAACCTTTAACATGAAATGTTTTAGTGGGATTTCATTTCTTTTTGTAAGTTGCTTATGATATTTATACGAGTATTTTTTCTGTTGTTCATTTTTTCTTTCTTTTTTGGGGTTTATTTATAACAAGGACCCCCTATATAAATTTTCAGACCTCTAGCATCAAAATTTACGGAAGTGTCATACAAACTTTCCCCCCCTAGTTTAAGGGGTTGGGGGGTAAAAGTTTCAAGTTTTAAGATTTTTTTGTTGTTTGTGTACTATTACTAGCTTACATACCGAATTTCAGCTTTCTAGGACTTCAGGAAGAACCTTAAGAATATTGATGATCATCAGTCAGTGAGTCAGTGACGAAATCGAGGTATTTTAGATATCAATAAAATCTAAAGTATAAGAGCTATGCAATTGAAACTTTATAGGTTTAGTAAGTCAACCACTGACATCATATCCCGAAAATTTTGTTTATCTGGTATAATCCAAAGCCAAGTTAAGAGGGTTCAAAAATACGACGAAGTGCTTCGAGAAAAGGTAGGTAGTGCCCTTGCGCTTCGCTTGGCTCGTCTTGGCGGGGGCACTCCCGTGCCCCCAGATGATGATGTCTTTTGACACGTAATGTAATACTTTGTGAAGTATAACATTATTATTATTTTAACTATTGTGAATGTGAGGACTGCGTGGTTCATCTTTTTCTGTTTCTTAATTTTTAATGATTTAATCTGCCAGGTTGGGTAAAAATATCCTTTCTGTTTTTTTTGGTATTGTTCGTCGAATCGTTGAGCTTCATAAGTTTTGAGTAGAGCTGCATGATTACTGACAAATGCGTGCACTGACTGGACAGGTCCACTCCATCTGTGTGGTTCTTTCCTCGAAAGACCATTTCAGACATCTATCTACAGATAGTCCTAATCGTTAGCGGTTATCGCTAGTACTTGTAAATTCCGCTAGTGTTTTAGGTTTTAGTTTTTCGATACACACTAATTCGCCACTAATCATAATTAAAGTGTTTTTCAAATAAACTTGCGATAAATGTCATTCAACCACCCTGTACCAAAAAGTCCAAATAACGTACGATAGATATCGTTCGTCATACAAAACTGTCGCTAACATTGCATCGGTTGAGTTTTATAATACCAAACACGGAGTAAGTCAATGTTTTGATCGTGTTACCGACACTGCCCATACATTTTTTTCGTATGGTTTGGAAATATTGGGATACATTAGTAGACGGAGGTGAACAAACTTTATCGCAAGTTTATTTGAAATGAACTTTAGTGTGTATCGACAAAATTAAAACACTAGCGGAATGTTGCACACTTGTGCTGTAAGTATTAGGACAAAGAGTGGGGTGCGTCTTCGTGGATGGCACTATCTATATATAGTCTTAACATGAACTGACCAAAATTATATCTCGACTTAATAAATTAATAGTTTAAAAAACACTAGAAAAACACGCTTTTATAAATGCACGTAAAAACAAAATTACAAGACTTTTCTAAGAAATCCAAAACAGCTGTGATACGATTTTCCATCATGAAGTTCCAGTTCATATCTTTCGGCTCCATCATCAGATCAGTTCGACACATACAGCTGCCAATTTTCATTACGCTACGACCCTTGGTACGTGTTTAAATTAGTTACCTTAGATTCCATTACATAGTTAGATACATACAGGTCGACCTAATAAAAACTTGTTAAAAAGAGACTGTAACCTCTGTCTTTGTTTCGACCTTTCTTCTTAGAGTAGTCAGATTAGGAACGCCGACATCACCTAGTTTTTAAAATATGATTGACGTTTTAAAGTTTTTGTACAAACCTACATAAAGAAATAAAATAATGTATCAATAATAAATAATGTAACTTTTAAATTACCATATTTTGTATCATGGGTGATATTTACACTTTGAAATAATCTAATTTAGGGCACAATAGACCGCTATCATCCTGTCGGACTAATATACATAAATAACAACTTATACTCACCTATAATTAATTACTTAAAATAACAATATATAATAATAATATCTTAACTTAATTAAACCTTTCTTTTTTTGGTTAACCTATCTTGTCCTTCCTTCCAACCCGTTAGAATTTCCGCCTCAATGATATTTCTCTGCAGCGAGACGACTTTGAGCCGGGTCCCATTGCACTGTTTCGGCGGAGTGTGTTTCTGAAGAAGCATAATTGGGACACCGACTTTTAACTTAATGTTGTGCGCAAGTAGTCTACTTGCACTAAGGGAACTGAGAAATTCTACGGGGTAGTGTGTAGCGTCATCTTGGTCGACAACAGTGTTTATTGAAGTGTAGATCACTTCATTTCCCTCAATTTCCGCGAGAATGCATTCATTGATCGCTGAAGCTTGGTCGTTTCTGGGTATTAAAATGGCTCGTTCACACACCCAAGAATTATGTTGGTGCGGTATCCTATTGATGTCCCCGTATACCAGGCGAATCAAATCTTCTAAGGTGGACACCACTCTCCCAAGTATCTCAGGTAGAACCACCTGGCCACCGTCTACTGGTAGCGTTCCCTCACCCAATTTTAAGAGAACATCAGAAAATTCTTGGGCGTGTACATTCCCGCCAAGATGTGCTCTCATATTCATCGTTAAGTGCAACCTATGAATATGTGGCCATAAGAAAGAGTATTTCAACAAAGCATTTACCTCATCAGCCCTAGTTCCTCGCGTCACCACAGGCAGCGTTTGTCGGAAATCGCCGCTAAACAGAAATGTAACGCCACCCATCATTTGCTGGCTCCTGCGGATGTCCTGCAAAGTCTTGTTTACCGCCTCTACTGCTTTTCTGTTCACCATAATGCATTCATCCCACACGATTAAACAACAATCTTTAAGCACGCGCCCTTTGTCACTGTTGCGTGACACTCCACAAACAGGTGTTTCATTACTCTCTAAATCTATGGGAATCTTAAACATTGCCACCAGGAAGCAGTGTTGCGGCGATTCTTGACGATGCTACTGCAATGGCAATCTTGTCTTGCCTCCTGACCTCTGCGAGAATGCCAGCGGTGACAAATATTCTCCCTGTTCCACCAGGAGCATCCAAGAAAAACATTTTACCTTGGCCGAGCCTAGTCAAGGATGGTGTCGAAAATTTGCTTTTGCTCTGAGGTAAACTTAAAGACATGGTCATTGACGACGGTACTCATAGCTCTTGGATCATAATTTATTTCAGAGTTGTACTCTCTGTTTCCAAGCTCTTGTACATCCAGATGTTGTGGAGTCGGTAGCCCATAATCCACCAGAGAACTGCCGCAGATTGAAATGACCATATCTTGAAGTGAACTAAGGCAACTGTTTAGAACGCGCTCATCAGTTGCCTCAGTATTATCTTCAGTAGTGCGTCTCAGACCACTTAGGAAGTCTTCGGACAGAAGATGCCCATATTTCTCCCACAACAGAAGCGGATTTGCAATACCGCAGAACACCAACATGACGACAAACAGATGTCGCAAACGACTGAGATTGTCACTAATGCTGGCCTCCTCAAGTGCGTTGTCCCAGTGCTGATCACCGTCGAGAAGGTGGCGTGCTACGCAAGCAGCGCGGTATGTGGGATACTCAATGTTATCAACTGTCCTTAGAAACGCAAATTATGTTGGGCCCCGCACTGTGTGCAGTAACATTCGCAAATAATAGCACTCGCCATTATTTGGGTGCACAGTGTAAACCCGTCCCAATGCGGTGTCCTTAAAAATTTCCGGAAACCCGTCCACGGCGTGTCCGCATCGACGTCGATTAAATACACCTCTTTGCTTGTCGTACGTGTAGTACGATGGCACCTCATCATAGGTGAGTGATCTAGCAAAGTTGTCCCCTTCACAGAGTCTGAAAAAGGCCAATTTCAGTCTATCAAAAAGTACTCTGTGAAGGCCAACAGGAAAATTAAACTCATCAACCAACACAGACAACAAAGGTAACCCCCTTTTCTATAGGATGAGAGCGGCACATTGGCACCTATAACATCACATTTTGGGAACAAAACCATAGCGCAATCTAACTCGACGCCAACGCCATCTAGTTAGAAAACGGAAACTACATATTATTTACCCAAATTAATGAAATTATGAATAAAACTAAATTGTCGTTAATTTAACAGACAACTACCTTAGTTTTGCATTTAAAAAAAATATGGTAACAGCAGCAAGGATCAAAACTAAGAATTACATACTTAAATGAATTACCTACAACAAATGTGCTTGGTAAAATATATAGCTTAGAACCAAAAGTTTGACTTGACTTCATGATAGTGTAGCTTGTTGTACCGCCAATCAATCTGTTTAGTAATATTGGTGTGAAACTCTCCATACAATTAGATAGGACATGTGAAGTTCTCAGATTTCATAACAGTATCGTTCCTAATGCACATAAAAAATGCAAAACCTAAAAAAAAATAATTTTACGATTTTTTAAAACAATATTATGGGATTTGAACTCGCACCATTCAGTGCGGTAAACGGTCGCCTGACCTTACCGCTAAATTCCCCGTTGACATATTGTTGAAATAGCTGTTCACTTGCAATTTATAATATTACTGCCCCGCTCCTTTATAAAAATAGCGTGATTATTATGTTCCCAGAGTTAAAGTTTTATTTTTAGCTAAATAAATAAATAAACATATCATTTTGTGCATTCAATTCTTTTGTGCATTCAATTACGAACAAACACATTTTAAAATCAATATTGCTTACCTCCCATAACATACGGTGTGATAATATGTAGCCTAAAGCCTTCTTTGGTTTACTAAGAACATTTTTGCTGAATTTCAATTCAATCTATCCGGTAGTTTTGGCGTGAAGCCGTACCATACACACAGACAAACAGACAAACAGACAAACAGACAAAAATTCTAAAAAGTCACTTTTTGTCATCAGTTACGTTTTTCTAACAAAAGCCACTTATTTTTTCTCGAAAATTCACAATGTACAGTTTTTCTTTCGTTACTGTTTTATTATATGTATAGATATAGATATAGATTACTTTTTTGACATTACATTACTTATTTGTCGCTGAGATGAGACTGCGACTAGATTTTGAACGTTTTAAATTACGAGATTTAGCCTCCTGGGGGCCTAAAAAGGCAACTTTGGCAGAAACATAAACGGATAACATTATGAATCATAATATGGCGAAGACAGTCCATGTTTTTCTTTTTTTCGCTGCACTACGTAAGTATAATCAAAGAGATTGGGATTGGATTTGGATTAGATTGATTGGTATTTTAGCACAGACAAAAAAAATAACAGAAAAATCCTTTACCAATGGGATTTGATACGATTAATGTAACAGTTAAGTGTCTATTGTGATTCACAATGTTATCCGTTTATGATTCTGCCAAAGTGGCCTTTTTAGGCCCCCTGTTATTCTTCGGAACACTTTTCGATAATCTAGCAAAAAATCAATTTCTAAGTTGACTCTAAACTAACTACCTTCTTACTGCATAGCCTTTTCCCAACTCACGCCTCTGTACATTTGTGTGCTTAAAGTATTAAATAAATAAATAACTCCAGTCGGCTTGCAGTCCCACCGCATGCAGCTACATTTAAGTAGAGCGACTGCCTATCTGACCAGTAATGACTGACAAAAATCTGCAAATTACAGCCAGGACGTTGGCTTGATGTGGTTTCCAAGGCAAAGTCAAAGTCAAATCATTTATTTCAAACAGGCACATTAAAGGCACTTTTGAACGTCAAAAATTACAACTAAATAGAATTGATTCTAGTCGCCCATTCCAAAAGATAGTTTTCGTATGGAGAAGAATGGGCAAGAAACTCCACCGTTACTCTTTTAAAATGTTTTACAAGGTCTTGTATACATAATTATAATTATAATGTGAAGACGATGCACCTAGAATAAAATTAGTCTACCACAAAAGGTAAAAAGGCACGGAGGGGTCTCGGTATGTTATGGATGGTCACCCATCCAAGAACCGACGTCAGCAAGCGTTGTTTAACCTTTTGACCACCACAGTCATGTATAGATAACACACCAAAATGTGTCCAGCATGCCACGGTTCGACAGACTAAAGTCTGTCATGTAGTCAAACCGAAAAAAAAAACCGAAAGAACGAAAAAATCAACTGAAAAAACAGAAAAAATCAAAAACGTGTTTGATTTTTTGACGTGTGGTGGTCAAAAGGTTAATCTAAAAGATAGAACCTTTCGGCTTTTATTCTTTAGCCACGAGCTCCACCCCTGAACGAACTTCCTACTTGCGTTTACTCTCTAACGTTCTAACTGCCTTGTTACCGCAAAACCACCGTTAAACTCAAGGAAATCGATTTACAGTAATGTTGCAAGATTGAAGACTGATTAGAGGAACGGCGCCCTTATATTGCGAACTAGCTTCTACCCGCAACTTCACTAGAGTGCAAATTCTTGTTTTAAATGATAGGTACATGATTTTATTTCTGTAAGTAGGTTTGTACCAAGAAGCTTATAGATAAAAGTGGAGGCAACACTCTAAATGCCTGAGTGAAGACTGCTGTGGTCGGACACTCTCTTTCTAAATACATACATATGACAAAGAAAACACATATCACTATCTCGTTCTTATGTGTGTATTTAGAAAGAGAGTGTCCGACCACAGTCGTCTTCACTTAGGCATTTAGAGTGTTGCCTCCACTTTTATCTATAAGCTTCTTGGTTTGTACAAACAGTTTTACACGTCAATCATATTTTTTCTAAAAACTAAGTGAGGTTTAGGTTTCCTATCTGACTACTCTGAGAAAAAAGGTCAAAATAAACTCAGAGGGCACAGTCTCTTTTAAAGTCCAGACTTAATCTAGGTCAGATCACGAAGACCATATAGATTGGTATCTGAAACGGTCTTTTGAGAAAAGAACCACACAGATTGAGTGGACCTGTCCAGCACGCATTTGTCAGTAATCATGCAGTTTCAGTTTATGAAATATGTTTTAAATTGGTCCAATATTAGAGGAGGAAATAGGCGAGAGCCAAACCTCGAATTACGACTTTTTACTCAGATTTTTTCAAAAGTTTCTCCGCCCGAATTTCTTCTTAAGAGCGTTTACGCTGCATAGCATTTCATACAAACTTTCAGTAACTTAAGAACATTTTCCAACTGTCTTATTTAAAAAAAGATAAATGAAAATCTCTGTTTCTATGGAAAATTTAAAATCGGTTTAATTTGGCTGTAACACTATTTTTCGAAAATGATCTTCAGTAACTTTTTAGACCTTTGTATCCTGCTTATGCGTATGAAGTTTCATTAAAATCGGTTCATTCATTTCGAAAAACAAGGGTTGCAAGTTTGTATGAAATGCCGTATGGGGTAAACGCTCTTAAGGAGCTCAACGATTCGACGAACAATACCAAAGAAAGGACATTTAGGTAGGCCGCATAAATTACTCAAACTGCCAGACCAGTACTAAAACGAACATAAAATACCCTATGAAACTCGATAATATTTGCTTGCAGGACATTCTCTCAGACCTACTTATTGCCTCGGACACGTACATAAGTTTTCTTGAGGGAACTTGGTCAGTAGCTGAGGGGATTTCTTGGTTTTCATTTTCTTCTGATTATTATTCCAGGTCGCACGGGCGATTTTTTAACACGACGATTTTTTATCGCGCTCTGAATTTTCAACTCTAGATGTTGAGTCGAGCATTAAGAATCCAACAGAGAGCATCCCAGCGCGTCAAAACACACCGTTGGATTTTCAACTCTAGGCGCTGAGAAGTAGGTAGAGAATCCAGTGCGTAATAAAAAATCACCCGGGCTTACGGTTCCATAGTCGAAAAAAGAACCCTTTTACGTAGGTATAATATGCCAATTTCTTTCTTTCCGTCTGTTTAACACACTTCTAAAATCGTCAGTTTATAGTCGGGTTATTTTACGCAAAAGAAACTCCAACGTTTGTGCATGTTATTTGTATATTTGTAAAAACGATGTATGTATAGGAAAACAGTGAGACACTTAATTTATTTAACATAGATATGTAACGGACGGCTCGCGAGGCGCCCGAGACTGTGAACGCCGAGCGCGTGCGCAGTTACCGGGCGCATGTGACTCACTGGCGGTGACGCGCGGCGCGGCGGCGGGGCGACATTATAGGGTTGTGCCGAACCGTAATTAGTTACGTAACCTGGCGCCACACGACGAACACTAGAAGTTGATAGGGGTCGCGCTATATGTTTTTAACTATTTTTACCGACTTCACAAATAGGAGGAGGTACTATGTTCGGATGTTTGTATGTTTTTTTTTTTTTTTTTTGTATATTTGTTCATCGAAGCCAATTGTCGACGAATTATCAAAATTATTTTTTTGTTCGAAAGTAGATAGTTCTGAGGTGGTCCCATTGTCACCAAGTTAGGATCTGATGATGGGATCTTAGAGAAATCGAGGCAACCCTCAAATTTTATAGACTCACTTATTGTTTTTCGCATATTTTATGAAGTATCTTGTGGATTTGCGTATGTTTGTCACCATCTCAGGTAGCTGGGCTGATGATGGAAGGTACAACTCCTTAACAGTAAGAAGTTACTCGAACAGGCAAGGACTGTTTTAGTAAATTGTTGTGATGTTTGATAGGGCATTTGCCACATTTGATCTTATGATCATCAAGTTATGACCTGATGCTGCAGTCAGGATAGTCTGCAGAGTACCTAACTCCTCGACAACTAACAGCAGATATATCGTGTTTAGGCTTATTGAAAAGGGCTCGATGTGTGGATAAACGTACTGAGGAACACCGAAGTACATAGAGACCTGATGCTGAAGCCAGGAGCATCAGAAAAAGTACAAACCTTGAAATTACAGCACCGTGTAGTCGTGTTTGGGCATTTTAAACAGGACTCAATTTTAAGTTCAATGCAATGTTGACATGAGTCTGGCCTGATGCTGCAGCCAGGATTATCAGCATCTAGTCTGAAAACTAATAAATACTTCTTAAAGTGAAATACTTTTGCGAGTTTTTCTTCTGTATAATTATCATAGCAAAGGTTGCCGGTAGTGGCTGGATGAGAGAAGCGGAGGACCGTGAACGTTGGCGCAAACTTGCGGAGGTCTACGTCCAGCAGTGAACTGCAATAGGCTGATGATGATTTATAAAAGCCTCAATCGTTGCATTTCACGCAATGCCTTTTCGTCATGTGGTCTATTTAGCAATTTGGTAGGTTCCAAGTCCGTTAGTTAGTTCTCCTGGTTCTTACTAGGAGAACTCCTCAACAATTAACGTCCCTGCATCGGGAAAAGCAATATGTTGTAAAAGGTGATAAGCAGTTGACAATAGGCTATTATAAATTTTATTAGATAAGTTACAAACTGACCCGCTAAAAAGTGAAAAATAAAAACTTTTTTACAAAAAAAACAACCGACTTCCAAAAACACTATAAAGGAAATTGCTCATTTCTCTACTGACCGCCGTTGCGCATCAAACAATTTTGTATGCTACCATAAATTGCATATAAAAGCGGGGTAATGTCGTACTTTCATAGGAAATTAAAATTATCCATTTATTTATTGGGGTTTTTGTTGTACTTTGATTTTCTGCTCAGTTTTGAGGTTAGTTTTGTAACAAATCTTCCACCAAAAAAACAGTATTTTATATGATTTGATTCACATAAAACAACAGAATATAGTTCCAATAAATCAATGAATGATCCCAATTAAATAATATTACAAAGGTAGGTCATGCTAAATGTAGGTTTTGATAGGAAATAGAAAATAAAAATGCTTGAATATAGGAATGCAATAGTTTCATTGGTCCACATTATCATCATATTCATAAAATATGTCGTCTAAAACGGAGCCGGTGGCTCCACAGACCTAAATCGAGCCCAACTAAGATACCACAAAATGGTCATAATGAGAGCACATCATCCCATTGTCTGATTACCCACCAAACAATTGCAATAATAGCTATTAATATCACCTAGGTACTGAGTTACTTAATAATTAAAATGTAAGCGTAACCTTTCTGCTGACATGTCGTGACTTAATTCTCCCCTTACTAAATACGTCTCCGTTCCCAGTACCAACGGCAAGTCAACCTCAATGTCGTTTGCTAGTTCAATTCCGCATATTTCGTTCCTACTCACATGCTCCCAATAATACGACTAACATCTAAAAATAAATATAATAGATATATCATATTCAGTAAAGAAATGGATCTTAGCATTAGTTTAAGTAATAGAAAATATACATATTGTATTAGTTTAATAGAAAATACACATATTGTCACAGACAGGCAAAAGTCACAAACAAAATCAAATCAAACTAAGAAAAGTATAACTGGTGGTTCTTAAGGCCAGGATATTCGAGCGCAGTAGGCATTTAGCGTTACCTCCCTCCGCGCGTGGCAAGTTCCGCGAACGAGCAATTCGAATGAACTCGCTGACCCCGCTGCTGCCACGGTAATTTCATCTAACAGTATTGTGGCTCGGGTTTATAAGTAAGAATAGGGTTCTTGAAATATAGGGCTGCTCGCCTACAGTATTTTAATTTCATCATCCTACTTTAGTTTCTTTCTAGTTTTGTGATTGTAAATATTATATTTGTTTAATATTATGTATAAAATTTATGTTAAAATATTTCTGGTGTTTAGTTTTTAGGGAAATATGAATATAGCAACATAATTAATTTTATTACCTACCAAAAATTTTCTTTTTAGGGTTCCGTACCAAAATGGTAAAACGGAACCCTTATGGTGAGACTCAGTCTGTCTGTCTGTCTGTCTGTCTGTCACAGCTGGACATGTCGAGAACTACTAATGCATCAACTTGAAATTTGGAATAGTTTTAGATGACGTTTGCTCAACTATTTTGCAAATAAGAAAGAAATAAAAATATATATACGTTTTTTGCAACAGGGCCTGAAAGGAAGTCTGAAGAATTCGAAGTGGGGCTACTAGAGCACGTGGGGTATCATATGAAAGAAAACAGTTTGCACATTCTCAAACATTTATTCTTTTTTTTGGGCCGCATTGTTTTCGACTTTTGATGTAAAATGCAAAAAAAAAACCTTTCCCGCCCTTATCTCCGAAGTTTGCAAACAGAAAAATTTGAAATTATTTTATGTGATAGAAGTTTATGTAAAGATTACAGGAAACAAAAAACGAAGTCTCTAAATAGCACACTTGTTCAGAAATCATCAATAAAAGTTATATTAGTTTCACTATCGGTCAAGAGATGGCGCTGACATAAAACTGCAATATTATACACCGCAGTGCACAATGTTAAAATTCTCTGATGAATATAGGCCTCGTCGATGAAAATTTAAAAACATATGATGGTACGGAACCCTCGTTGCGCGAGTCCGCAGTCCGGTGCGCAGTTTTTTAATTGCTACCTAATCTTTTCTTTCATGACTGTTATATTGCTTCCGCACTACCCTTATGAATGATCCGTTTTGTCGAATTTTTGTCTGATAATAAACTACTGAAGGGATTTTGATGGAAGTTTCGATATTCTGTAGCTTTGGTTTTCATCCATCACATAGGGTATGTTTAATAACTAATTTATAGTCCACGCGTACGAAGTCGCGGGCATAAGTTAGTTATTTATTATTAGTTATATACTTTGAACTAAATAAATTCTGATAAAACTCATTAGAATACAATGCACAGGATAATAAATTCTTTATTAGAAATAAGAAATACTAAAATACTGCTCTGTCAAAGACGTACCGAGATCAAATAATACACAAAATGTTAGTTAGGTATTCATCCAAATTTATTTTATCCCCTTCAAAGTATGATCCTTCAGAAACGACACACTTACACCAACGAATAACCAAATCATAAAAACACGTTTACGCCGCGAATTCTCCTTCGTTCGCCAAAATTCGTTCACAGTGATGGCCTTGTGCGAAGGCGCAATATCGTAGTGCAAGATCCAACAATTTTCTTTCCACAAATCTGGCCTTTTTTTCGAATTTACTCTCTCAAAAGCCGCATATCGCTCAAATAATATATTTTATTTAACGTTTGACCTTCCGGTATGAATTTCGAGTGTACATTACCGCGATAGTCAAAGAAAACAGTCAACATGACTGACTTTTGATCGACTTTGGCCGTGGCGGGGTTTTTTCGGTTTCAGTTCAGTTGGAAGGCGCCACTCCGAAGCTTGTTGACTAGTTTGCATGTCAAACTCGTCTCGTCACCACTAACAATGCGTTTCATGAATGTTGGGTCGGAGTTGACTCGTTCTAGTATGTCTTCAGCGACTCATAAGCGATTGAGTTTTTGGATCACGTTCTCCAGCTCCATCTCCACTGGTGCTTTCCGTTGCTTCAGAGTGTCTGAAAGATAGATCCTAAAAAAAAAACCTACTATAGACGCATTCGCAAGCTTATCCTATTACTAAGTTTTATAAGTAATTAGGTAGGTACCTATGTAATGTATATTATAATAAAAAGATCATCTATAAATTGAGCCATCGTGAGAGGCCTGGCAGATGTGAAACATCGAAATTATTTTAGACGAGCTTGCCCCGCTGTTTTACCCGCGTAATTCAATTTCCCGCAGGAAGTCAGTCAGTAAGTCGGTAAGTCAGTCGGTAAGTCGATCGGTAAGTCGAGTAGTAAGTCAGTCGTTAAATCAGGAGGTAACAAATATCTACGTACACTCTACTATCAACAACATCAACAACCTTGCATTATTATTATAATTTATAGAATAGATACAGTAGGCACGGTATTATTATCTATACAGTATAGTATCTTCATACAAACGGTCGGAACGCGAGTTATACCTACGCGCCTACAGTCCGGTTTACACTCGGTAAACAAACAGTCTCGAATGCTCCGCAGTGATGAACGGACGCCGGACGGTGTGATCGTTTTGTAAGCAGTAAGCGTGCTATTTGTGACAAATATTCATTGAAATAATTAATACAAGTACTTACTTAATAATATGGTAAAGAGCAATTATAGACTATATTGTGCTGTTTTTGGTTGCTTGAATTCGTCAATAAGTTTTTTTAAAAATTAAATCTACTAATAAAAAAAAAACAAAAATATGTATTGTTTTTGAACTCTTCCTATTTCATTCACAACGAATTTCATATTTTTAAATAAAAAATATAATATTTTACCTATACAATCACAAAACTAGAATGAAGCTGGCAGGTTGATGAAATTAAAATACTGTAGGCGGGCAGCCCTATTGCGTGTTTACGCGCGGCTGTAGGTCTGTAATTATTTCTAGAAGAGGGCCGAGTCACAATACTGTATAGATAATAGTGTGTACATGTCTGTCGCTCACGTAGTAGTGGCTATTGCGCCTGAGCGAGAAGCAAATACTGCCGTCGCGTCGGTCGTCATTCTAAATCCCATTCTCTAACTAAAAAAATCGAGTTGTAGATTATGTAGTTACTGTTCGCCTGTGCATTTTTAGGGTTCCGTTGCCGTATGTCATAGCCACTTTATTCCGAAACTATAAGAACTATACTGTTTAAACTTGGTAAGTAGATGTATTCTGTGAACCGCATTAAGATTTTCACACAAAAATAGAAAAAAAAACAATAAATTTTGGGGGATCCCCATACTTAGAACTGAAACTCAATTTTTTTTTTTCATCAAACTCATACGTGTATCTATGGATAGGTCTTCAAAAATGATATTGAGGTTTCTAATATATTTTTTTCTAAACTGAATAGTTTGCGCGAGAGACACTTCCAAAGTGGTAAAATGTCCCCCCCCCCTGTAAGTTCTAAAATAAGAAAATGATAAAACGAAAAAAATATATGATGTTAAGTTCCACCGAAAATTGGTTTGACGAGATCTACTAAGTAGTTTTTTTTTTAATACGTCATAAATCGTAAACCGCAATTTACCTTTCATTCAATCAACTCAAATTAATATAAAAAAACATTTAATTTCATAAACATAAACCTTACGCATAAACCCGGATGTTACGGAACCCTCGGTACGCGAGTCCGACTCGCTCTTGCCCGGTTTTTTTTTTAAATACGCCTTTAGATCTTGGTATCGATGAACTGCAAAGATAAAAAGTTTTATTAGCAAAAATTATCTTTGTTGTAGTTGTGCTACTGTTTTGTCTATAAACTGAAATATTAAAAACTAAAATATCAACTAGTTTATATTTACTTTGATATTACTATACTTCATTTTATTGTAAATTTATGGTACGCCAGCACATTAAGCTACTACAATCTGTCAAATTTCTTTAATAGATTTTCAACTTTAACGCTAAAGCATAAGGTTCAAAGTTGATTGGAAAAATTTGACAGTTTCTGATATCTTGATGTGCTGGCGTCTGTACCTACCTGCTACTGCTAGTACTGTGACGAAAGCAAGTAGGTACCTAATTACATAAACAACTACAATATTGTTCTGTCCCGTCGACTTTTACAAGTAGGTAAGTCATAAATACGTAGAAAAATAATAATCAAACTTCCTTTTTTTTTTTTAAGCTCCTGCAGTTCAATGCTGGACATTTTTTCTTCCTTCTGTTTTTATTCCCCATAATTTAATCTTAATTATCACTATACATATAATATACCTACTACAACATAAACTAATCATCATCTGCCTAGCCTTTTCCCAACTATGTTGGGGTCGGCTTCTAGTCTAACCGGATGCAGCTGAATACCAGTATTTTACATGGAGCGACTGCCTATCTGACCTCCACAACCCAGTTACTGGGTAATACGATACCCCTTGGTAAGACTGGTTGTCAGACTTTCGGGCTTCTGACTACCCGTAACGACTGTCAAAGATCCACAAATGACAGCCGGGACCAACGGCTTAACGTGCTTTCCGAGGCACGGAGGGGTCTCGGTATGTAAAGATGGTCACCCATCCACAGACCAACCGCGGCAAGCGTAGTTTAACCTGATCGATCGACCTGTGCGGCTGTTATTATTTAGCCACGGGCCCCTCAACAACATAAACTAATATCTAGTTTAATTATTAATACTAGAACCTACAACAATATTTACAGACTGATTTTTAAAACGAATACACAAACACGGTAAATAACAATACTGCATTATATTTCAGTCTGTGAACGTATATTTCGATCAATTAGCGGGGGAACGCAGCGAGCCAGGAAAAGCGACACAGGTCCTACCTCGGTGACGCCTGGCAGGCTACTGAAGCGATGCGCGCGGGCCGCCTTGTTATATTATATCTTGTTAAAACAATAAAATTCTGTTTTGCGAAAAATTAACCATAGAATTTTCTTCTATACATCATTGCCTATTTTTTGACATATTTTTTGTGAGTAAAAGTTTGATCTACTTCAAGTAAAACTTGAAAAACGATCAAAAACTTCCTTGTTTTCGATTTGTTTGCGATTTTTTATGATCGAGTGAAGTTGTAAATATCGTGTTTTGAACCGTAGAATAATCAAGAGTGTTAATTGAACTGCAACATATATTTTTTTCAGATTAAAACAAAGAATATTTGATTGTTTAATGTTGAATCAAAAATAGGTCAATTTTGAGAGTCCTGGCCTTAATTCACATCTCATCATCTTCCTCTTAGCGTGTCGATAGCAATCTAAATGGACTCGGCCCAGAATTCAGCTACTTGTTTGCCGCCATCACCAGCGTCCTTCAGTTCCAGTAAAGTGCAGCAGACGGGACACGATATTAAGTGTCCCATCGTTTGTGGAACAGCACAACATTTACACTCCAAGGCGGTGTCGTCTATGAATCTCCACCTGAACAGGTTGTGCTTACTTTGGCCAACCGTGGTCCGAAGGTTACCCAAGGTAACTCATGTCCTGGTAGGAGCTCTTCAGCCGGTGGAACGAATGGTTTGGGTAAGGAAGCACTGTGTCGCCACAGCTTCAGTCTGTATTGTGATCGTTCGCAAGTGAGTGGTACAACACCCTTCCCACTTTTCTCATCATGATGCATTTAAATGTATATTTTGAACTTAGTTAAACAGCTTCTAGTATTAGCTGTAAACAACAAAATACAAATGTGGTGAAAGACTTCCATTATATCCGTTGCCTCTCCGACTTGATGACGGGGTAGACACAGCTCCCACAGCGTGACATTTTTAAAGAAATCGTTGGTGATTTACTGCAATGAAAACACAGGCCGTAGCCGTAAAAACGTTCTACACAATCCACAGCACAGAAACAGTACAATGGTCTCTATAAGAATTCTTGACCGTGCAGAAATCTGAAGACTCAACTGGACACGATGTTAACGCAATGATAAGTTATTTTTTAGCACAACAAACTCAACCACTACCAATAAACAAGTAATAACAATGTTCGCTGCGAAGTGCTGGTCGGCAGGTCGACCGACATGAGATGCTTTGTTTGACAAATAATTATTGACAGTGAGTGACACTTTTGACACATTTGGCAGTTCACCTTTCACATTGCCCGTGATAGTGTTACCAACAGTTAATCTTAATCACCCTGACCATGTGATTTGTCAATAATAGAAATAGTTTTAATTAGTAAAGTAATGTCACTACACTAACAAGTATGGACAAATAATAGCCTGAAATAAATGATTTAATTTAATATTATTTTAAAGATCTTAAAAATATATAATTATATTAAGTTAATTATGTTAATTAAAAAATAATAAGGAGGAGAAATGATAAAAAAACACTTTTACACGTCAAACATATTTTTTAAACTAGATGAGAAGGGCTTTTCCTATCTGACAACTCTGAGAAGAAAGGCCGAAACAAACTCAGAGTCACAATCTCTTTTAAAGCCCAGACATAATCTTGGTCAGATCATGTGCAGACCATGTGTAAAGGTGTCTGAAATGTTCTTTTGAGAAAAGAACCACACAGATTGAGTGGACCTGTCCAGTCAGTGCTCCCATTTGTCAGTAAACGTGCAGCTCAACGCAGAACTTAAGGAGCTCAACGATTCGACGAACAATACCAAAGGAGGGACATTTGGGTAGGCCGTATCAATTAGGTACTCCAACTGCCAGATCATGACTAAAACGGAATCAATGACCCAGGAAGAATGTCATAGTGGAAATTATTTTTAAAACTCAGCGTCTGCCTTTATACTAAGCGTTAAGACCGATTATGGGGAGGTTCTTAAAATTGGCAACACTGCTTTTACAAAAATACTACATTTAAAAAAGTATGCAATAAAATCGAATTAATAACTAATTAAATACAAAATATTAACCTCACATACGATTTCAATCAACTGAACTCAGAAAAGATAAAAAAATATTTTATAATTTATAAGTATATTTTTATGGCCATACTCTATTGCTTTAAAGCGGTACTGGTTATGGGCAATTTCCTTTAAAAATAACTTTAATTTCGGAAGTCGGTGGCAACACTAAAATACAAATCCAAAGACACCGACTTCCGAAATTAAAGTTATTTTTCAATTTATAGTGTTTTTGGAAGTCGGTTGTTTTTTTTGTAAAAAAAGTTTTTATTACTCTAAACTCGCCAACTCGTCTTGAGCAAGCGTAGTCATCAATACTCGTACCTTCTCTGTATGAGAAGGGGCCTGCAGTGGGACAGTTATAGCACAAAATACAGAGAGTAAGAAGGCAATCTACATACAAAGTGCGCTCGAGCAACGCACACATAGACACCGCTCCCGGACACGTTATCTCGGACGGGTTGGGTGCGGGTGCCATCCGCTTGAGACACGCGTCTGTGAAGTGCAAAAATGGAGCAACAAAAAAATGCCTATCTAAGCTCGATTAATATAATAGTTTCCTATTTTGAATCAGTATATACGAAGTAACTTTTTTGTAAGGTAAATTCACGCCACCAACTATTACGTAAGTTGAAAACATGATTTTTTGTTTGTGTAGATATTGTGTTGTTTTTAGTGTCATTTGACAGGTTTAGGTCTAAAACCGATAAAGCAAAATAAATTGTGTAAATAGGGTAATCCATTTTGAAGTTATTAGGGATTTTCGATAGTGAAAATTGACAAATGTAAAGTTTTATATGTGTTTGTTCTGTAAACTTTTTGTATTGTAATATATGTTTATTGTTTTGTTTTAATATTGTAGAATAAGCTCAACAATAAATCAAACAACTAGATACGAGTGCCACTACCATGTTAGTTTTTTGTGCATAAGCCAAAGTTGACATCCATAGCGCGACCGCCGAGCGTAGTAGGTATGAAAAGTGAAGTACATACATGTGCTTGCCTTGTGTACTCTCTGTATTTTGTGGTTATAGGCTGGTATAATTATTTATTATTATTACACTAAAACCACCCGGACGCAAAATATGCTCAATGACGTGAAGTTGCGTACACCAGCCCGTATTATCTATTACCTACACTAAAACCACCGTTGACCTCTATAAAATCGATTCGTTTTGTGAAAGTCGATTGCTTAGCAGCAGTTTAGTATTTTTTGGGAAAAGAAGAAGGTTTGTGCCTATCGAAGTTCCCTACATCGCGATGATGAACATTCTCAATGAAGTAATTCGTCATAACAAACTTTCGAAGTTCCGTACATCGCGATCATGAACATTCTAAATAAAGTAATTCGTCATAGCGTACCTTCTAACTCACGTAATTCGTAATTTTAAACTTTATGAATACAGTAGATTGGTATTTTCGAAGTTCAGTATGACAGTCTATAGTGAAAACTTATATGACTAGAGTACACACGATTCAGCGTGGCCCGTGGCTAAATAATAACAGCCGCACAGGTCAATGGAAGAGGTTAAGCTATGCTTGCCGCGGTTGGTCTGTGGACGGGTGACCATCTTTACATACCGAGACAACTCCGTGCCTCGGAAAGCACGTTAAGCCATTGGTCCCGGATGTCCTTCGTGGATTTTTGACAGTCGTTACGGGTAGTCAGGAGCCCGAAAGTCTGACAACCAGTCCTACCAAGGGGTATCGTATTACCCAGTAACTGGGTTATGGAGGTCAGATAGGCAGTCGCTCCATGTAAAATACTGGTATTCAGCTGCATCCGGTTAGACTGGAAGCCGACCCCAGCATAGTTGGGAAAAGGCTAGGCAGATGATGATGACACACAATTCAGCGTCGCCGGCTGACTGGAACCGAGTATACCCGATTCAGCGTCACGGACCCGAGACAGAAAAACGTTATAAAATTATAAACTAATTGACTAACTATTTGCCTTGTCTGTAAGACTGTTACGCAATTCAAGTGTCGTTTTTCTAAGAGGGCGGTTATTACAAATATTTATCGTCTTTGAAGCATCCTTCACAAGCTCTATAATATGTTGGGGCATTGAAGGGGGCCATATTATCGCCCTTCAATGCCCCAACATGTGCGAATAATAGTTTGTGCCTGGAGCATCTTGGAGATTTTTATCACATCTTGCATATAACGTGCAAAAAACTTTATTAAAAATAAAGAAAATTTGAAAGCAAAGTCAGCATTACAAATAGAAATACCAAAAATAATTAAAAGTAAAACAAGGCAAAAGTTAATAGTATATGCATGTATAATGTATCCCACAAAAACATTTCATGTTAAATGTTGCCAAGACGAGACCATGTAGCTCGCACTGTCAAAAAGTAATCAGATCTCATGTAGAACCAAGCTTCTAACTCTACACACCCTAACTCTACAAGGCCTAACTTCGCAAACTCTACACCTTAGTCAAATTAATATATGGCTTGGCCATTTCGCTACATTCACATGAGCGTAAGGTGAAAAACTCTCATACTGTTATACAATGGTTCTTGTAGTAACGAAACGGCCAAGCCATATATTTTGACTAAGGTGTAGAGTTTGCGAAGTTAGGCCTTGTAGGGGTCTCCCCTACAAGGGGGCAGGCGTGTCTTGATCATGTCATGTTAAAGACGCAAAAAAGTGCAACCACACTAGTATTGGATACTTTGATCACGGATCATAGCCCAACTATACTGAGTGTCGGCATGACAAATAAATCACCCAAACCAAACTATTACATTAGGCGTACCGATCAACAAGCTGTGTTAGATGACTTGAGGAAAACAGACCTGTCTTATTTATTTAAAATTAACGATGCTAACGAAGCCGCTGAGTCTCTAATTCATAAAATTTCATCCACAGTTGAATTACATACTAAAGAGGTTCTAATTCCGCACAAAAAAAGGATCATAAAACCTTGGGTTACCCCTGGCCTTCTGAAATGTATAAAAAACAAAGACACAATGCACCTTAAAGCTCAAAGCGATCCCGATAATATAATACTTAGTACTACCTACAAACGCTATCGTAATTTTCTCAACAACTTATTGAAAAAACTCAGAATAAATTATGATCGAAGCTTACTTCAGGAGGCCAAGGGTAACTCCAAGGCAACTTGGGATGCTATCAAAACTATTACGGATACGAAGCAACAAAATACCTTACCAAACGACTTACTGAGTTTGAGTGGAAACCCTAAAGACTCAGTCGATATAGTCAATAAGTACTTCGCAAGCATAGGGAAAAAACTGGCAGACCAAATTCCAAATTCCGCGTCTCCCACGTCACAAAACATAAATATCCCGTGTCACTCAATGGGTATTTTTGAGGTGTCTGAACAGGAGCTGGAAAATGTTATACTAGGCCTAAAAAGCAATTGTGCGGTTGGTTGGGATGGCATATCTGCATCCCTTCTAAAATCTGCCCGCCACATCTTAATACCAGGTATAAAACATATATTTAACCGTGCAATAACTACTGGGACATTTCCTAAAGTTTTTAAGAAGGCCATTGTTCACCCAATGTTTAAAAGTGGCGATAGAGACTTTGTCGGAAATTATAGACCAATTTCAGTACTTACTACCATTTCTAAGGTCTTTGAAAAAATCTTAAACAAACAATTAACCAATTATCTAACTAAACATAACATACTTTCTCAAAACCAATACGGGTTTATTAAAGGTAAGTCAACTGAAGACGCTGTAATAGATTTGACAACAACTGTCATTCAGTCTTTAGATAACAAACTAAAAACCATAGCAGTATTTTTGGACCTGTCGAAAGCTTTCGACACGGTTTCAATTCCCATCCTTCTGAAGAAGCTAGAAGCAGTAGGCGTCAGGGGCACGGTCCTAGAAATCTTTCGTAGTTACCTCACTGAACGTAGTCAGTATGTCAGGGTTGGAAGTTACACCAGCAATGAAGAATTTCTCACATATGGAGTCCCACAAGGTAGTGTGCTTGGTCCAACATTATTTTTGGTATACATCAACGACCTGTGTCAACTGGCAATTAGCAACTGCAGATTTATTACTTATGCAGATGACACGGCGTTGATTGTGCATGGCAAAGACTGGCAGTTAGCCTATAAGGAAACTGAAAAGGCCCTTTCGATCGTAATAACTTGGCTAAACGATAACCTGCTAACCCTTAACGCACTTAAAACAAAATTTATAGCTTTTTCTGGTTCTTCCGCGTCTCAACCATCGGACTCACTTAAAATTATAGCTCACACTTGTCGTCACTCTAGTCCTAATTGTGATTGCCTACCTCTCACACGCACAACCGAAATGAGGTATCTGGGAGTGCAAATAGACTCCTGCTTTAGATGGGACAAGCATATAGGAATTATGGTTTCCCGTACAAGGAAACTTCTGTACATTTTCAAAAAATTAAGATCCTCTGCTGACCTAGAGACATTAAAATTAGTTTATTTTTCCCTAGCACAATCGATACTAATGTACTGTATACCGGCGTGGGGAGGCACGTTTGCTACTGGTATGCTGCGTGTGGAGAGAGCGCAAAGGGCGGTCCTAAAAGTGCTTTTAAAGAAGCCCATTAGGTATCCGACTGTAACTTTGTACCAACAATGCTCTGTACTCACAGTAAGACAGCTCTATGTGCTTAAGACCGTTCTGCGTAAGCATGCTTCAATCCCATATAATCCAAACAACAAGCGCAGGAAGGACATAGTGTGCGAATTTCAGCCGCATAGAACTGCTCTCGCCAGTAGAAATTTTTATGTAAATAGTTCTCGTCTTTACAACCGTATTAACAAAATAGCATACGTACATAACTTACCAAAAAACAAGTGCAAAAAGGAACTACAAATCCTCTTACTGAAGTTATATTACCGGGAGACTGAAGATCTTCTCAAACCAATCCAATAGATGTATCCCAAAAATAGACGCATACATACACTCACTCACACACTCACACATCCACTCTCACATACACTCACCCATACACTCACACATACACTCATACATGCAGAATCACTCACCTGTGCACTCTCTTGCACGCACACGTACAAATATTAACTTAAACAAATAAGTAGCTTAATTTTTGATTTAATATTTGTATATATAATTAATAGATTTTACTCTTTTTAAATTACTTTTACTGCTTATTTTATTACCATAATTATATTTTTTTACGAGTTCACTATATATATACATATAGCACGTTCGAATTTTTAATTTATTATGTAACCTATCTTGGAAGGCGCTGGTGTCTGTGATACAATGATTTAATTCAATAGTACAGGCACCAACGATACACTTTTTTCTGTAATGTTCATTTTAGTTGGAAAATTGTTTTGTGAACCTTATGTGAGTTTTTCAGAAATAAAAATTATTATTTATTATTATTATTTATTTATTATTATTTTTTCTATTGTTGATTTTTTCTTTATTTTTTTGGGGTTTATTTATAACAAGGACCCAGTATATAAATTTTCAGACCTCTAGCATCAAAATTTACGGAAGTCTCATACAAAGTTTCACCCCCTATTTTAAGGGGTTGGGGGGGTAAAAGTTTCAAGTTTTTTTTGATGTTTGTGTACTATTGCTAGCTTACATACCAAATTTCAGCTTTCTAGGACTTCAGGAAGAACCTTAAGAATATTGATGATCATCAGTCAGTGAATCAGTGACGAAATCGGGGTATTTTAGATATCAATAAAATCTAAAGTATAAGAGCTATGCAATTGAAACTTTCTAGGTTTAATAAGTCAACCACTGATATCATATACCGAAAATTTTGTTTATCTGGTATACTCCAAACCCAAGTTAAGAGGGTTCAAAAATACAACGAAGTGCATCGAGAAAAGGTAGGTTAGGCGCTTCGCTTGGCTCGTCTTGGCGGGGGCACTCCCGTGCCCCCAGATATACAAAATCCCAGCACCATCTTTATTAATAGTTCGGGTAAAATCGGCTATCATCGTCAACCATCGGCAAAGCTTCTCAATGTGAACACGGAAGCTGAACATAATTTATTACTAACTATCTTTGGTCACAGTTTTGTCGTCACACTTTCGTCACGTGCCACATTTGTCACAAAGCGTTTGAGGGTTGGTCCCATTGTTTGTCGAACGGGAGAAGTGTCGCGGTTTTTCGATTATTTATAGTCTGGTTGTTTTGGGGTTGTGATAGTGTTTTTTTTTGGGAGTATTTTTAATGGTAGGCTTGTGCGGGAACTAAATGGGTCATCGATTTGATAGTTATGATAGTATCCTAACGACCAGATGAAATTTAATAGTAGTATTGATAAGAGACATCGACTCCCGATTTTGTTTCGCCATTTTCTTCTTAGTTTTTAGGGTTCCGTACCCAAAGGGTAAAAATGGAACCCTATTACTAAGACTTCGCTGTCTGTCCGTCTGTCCGTCTGTCTGTCACCAGGCTGTATCTCAAGAACCGCGATAGCTAGACAGTTGAAATTTTCACAAAGTATGTGTTTCTGTTGCCGCTATAACAACAAATACTAAAAACAAAATAAAATAAATATTTGCGGGGGGGCTCCCATACAACAAACGCGATTTTTTTGCCCTTTTTTGCTCGATATCAAAAATGGAAACAGGTAGGCACATGAAATATTCACAAAATACTCAGATGTATTTTAACTAAAATAAAATAAATATTTAAGGGGGGCTCCCGTACAACAAACATGTTTTTTCGGCGTTTTGCCTTGTGGTACGGAACCCTTCGTGTGCGAGTCCGACTCGCACTTGGCCAGTTTTTTCTTTTAATATAACTTGTAAAATTATTCCGATGTCCTATTTACAGATAAAACAATTTCATTTCATTCATTCATTTGTAAAACTTTTCTTGCATTGTAACTTTTTCTTTTTCCTTTTATTTTTGCTACCCGCCCAGGTGGGTCAGTAGGTAGTAATTAAAAAAAAACTCGTAGAAAATTATTCCAGAAACATGAAAACGCGCCACCATGTTTAAAACCGTTCCAATTAAAAATGCAATTATGAAACTCGGAGATACTGCTCAAGCAATCTCCCTAAACCAACATATCAACTATTTCCAGCGTACAATCGCTCAATCACTATTTATCTATCATTTAAATACCAACTTTCATTACTCACAAGGGGCTCATGGCTCAATACGAATAGCCACACGGGTCGATTTTCAAAGTTCAGCAACGCTTGCTGAGGTGTGTCCCTAGATGGGTCTGTTAGAATAGCGAGGTCCCTCCATGCTTCGGAAAGGACATTAAGCCGTTGGTCCCGGGTATTATTCATAGTACTCTGACTGTCGTTAAGGTTAGGCCGAAAGTGTCGCAACCAGTTGGTAAAGGGTACCGTGTTACCCAGTTGTGGAGGTCAGATAAGAAGTCGATCCATGTAAAATGCTGGCATTTAGGTACATCTGGTTAGACTGAACAGCCGACCCCAACATAGGAAAAGGCTAGGAAGAAGAGTTCAGTAGTTTTGCCTGTCTGAAGTAACAAATTATCTCACATAAGAACCAGCTAGTGTGATATGGGAAAATATATGTTGCAGCGTCAACATTGATTCAACATCTTTATATTTGACTATCTGCGCCCTGCGTTTTCACCCGCATAAGTTTCGATCCCGTAAGAATGTCGAGATAAAAAGTAGCATATATGTGTCAGCTACCTCCATACCAAATTTTATCAAAATTGGTCCAGCCGTTTGAGCGTGAAGAAGAAACAAACATATAAACACACACACACTCACAATCTTTCGCCTTTATAATATTAGTGTGATTAGCTTGTGTCCACGGCTTCGTCTGCGTGAAATATCTTGAACCTTTGTTCCATTCCGTCGCATCGCATCGCCCGCGCTATTACTTCGTTTTCACTTAGCGTTCTTTCTGACTTATTACTATTTTTGCTGATCCTAGCTTGATGATAAGCTTATAACCTTCCTCTAAAATTGGACTATGAAATGCAAAAACATTTTTCAACTCCTACAACTAGAAGTATTATTATAATGCACTAGCTTTTGCCCGCGGCTTCGCTCGCGTTAAGTATTATAAAAAAAAAAACTAATACATTTACATCCTCCATCATCCCTTATTTTACCCCCATGGGGGTTGAATTTATCAAAATCCTTTCTTAAAGGATGCCTACGTCATAGTAGCTATATGCAAGCGAAGTCTCAGCCCGATCGGTTTAAAATTGACAAAGTTTCATACAAATTTTCATCCCCTATTTTATCCCCTTGGGGGTAGAATTTATCAAAATCCTTTCTTAGCGGATGCCTACGTCATAACATCTACCTGCATGACTAATTTCAGCCCGATCCCTCCAGTGGTTTGGGCTGTGCGTTGATGTCAGTCAGTCACCTTTGAGTTTTATATATTTAGATTAATAGACGTCGGTACTTTGCGTTTTGACTATTAGTTTAAGAGCGTTTACGCCATACGGCATTTCATATAAACTTCCAAGCTCTTATTTTTCGAAATTAACGAACCGATTTTAATGAAACTTCATACGCATAAGCAGGATACAAAGGTCTAAAAAGTTAGTAGAAAACATTTTCGAAATGTCTTTTTAAAAAAGATAACTGGAAATCTCTGTTTCTATGGAAAATTTAAAATCAGTCTAATTTGGCTGCAACACTATTTTTCGAAAATGTTCTTTACTAACTTTTTAGACCTTTATATCCTGCTTATGCGTATGAAGTTTCATTAAAATCGGTTCATTTTGAAAGTTTGTATGAAATGCCGCACGGCGTAATCGCTCTTAAGCAAGGCACACCAACGATATATTTACAACGGTAGTTACAATAGGTAATCATCATCATCATCATCAATTCAGCCGAAAGACGTCCACTGCTGGACATAGGCGTCCCCCAAGCACCTCCACTTCGACCGGTTCTGTGCTTCTCACATCCAACGGGTTCCTGTGGCCTTTACAAGGTCGTCGGACCACGTTGTGGGAGGCCTTCCAACGCTACGTCTTCCGGTACGCGGTCGCCACTCCAGAACCATTCGGCCCCATCGGCCATCTGTTCTGCGAGCAATGTGCCCTGCCCACTGCCAATTAAGTTTGGAAATTCTTCTACAATAGGTAATCACGAGTCTTCAATTCTGTGTAAATATACATCACTTATAGGCATGCACAACATTCACATTAAAAGGTTAAAATAATTCATTACTTTATTAAACTATTAGAATATTAGCAAAACATAAAATTTATACATAATAATTAAGATTAGAATACAAAATAAAGTAAAAATATGGCGTCCAGTAGTCGCCATATTGAATTTTCACTAACGTCATGTCTTTAGTGACACTCGCCGGACTAAGAGGAATTGATTAACGTGTGAATCATAAAAATCGGCCCAGGCGTTTGGTCTGTATAGTGCTTCAAAGGAACATACAAACATACATACATAGGCTGATGAACACATTACCACTCCTTTGCGTCGCGCAGTCGGGTAAAAAGTAATACATTTAGTCACTTTGCACTGAAACAATACAACCATACAAAATCATAATTAAATAATTACACATAAGGTAAGAAAACTGGTAGGTAAATAATGAAAAGACGAAAAAAAAATGAAATGACGTGATCAGGAGAAAAATAATAACAAATATCGTAAGTGTAATTAAACTAAATAATTCAGATGAAATGAAATGAAATGATTATATTTGATGACATTATTAAAAAAGAAAAAAAATACATTATATTAAAATTACATTATCATTATTCCATTTGTAAAATTCCGTATTCTGGTTGTGTCCGACCGTTCCGATAACGAGGAAATCCAATTGCTTTCGTTATACAAGGTGTAAAAGAATAAACGCAAGTCCTATAAGTATTTTGTTCATAAGTATTGACTACTGAATCGACTTTAGTAACTTCTAATACAGGTTTTTTTTAGATTTGGTGATTGTATTATGCTTTTAAATCAATACTCTTTGGGGTGTATGTGGTCTTACGTTAATTATGTTACATATTGTATAGATGATTTCTACATCTATCTAAACACAACTTCAATGTGCCAGATGGTGTTAAAACCCTCGTAACATTACGTGCACGGTTAAACAACGCGGATGTTAACACAACTGTGCACTCCTAACAATGAAGATTTGCAGAGGCTTGCAGCGATTTAAGCTGGATTTGCATAAGACCTGACGACAACAACAGTTTCCAATACGACGAAAAGCGCTTATATTTACTGGGAAAGCGCTTTGTGATGGTTTTTTAGAGTCAATCAATCAACTCAGCCTATCGCAGTCCACTGCTGGACATAGGCCTCTCCCAGGCTGCGCCACAACAACCTGTCCTCCGCTTTCCGCATTCAGTTTGTCCCAGCCACCTTCTTTAGGTCGTCCGTCCATCTAGCTGGAGGGCGTCCCACACTACGCTTGCCGATAAGCTGTCTCCACTCCAGGAATCGTCCGCTCCACCAGCCATCGGTCCTTCGAAAAACATGGCCAGCTCACTGCCACTTCAGTTTGCCTTCTCTGCAAGCTATGTCGGTAACTCCGGTTCTTTACCAGATAATTTAATTCCTGATTTTATCCTTCAAAGAGACTCCGAGCATAGCTCGCTCCATAGCACGCTGAGCGGTTTTACTTGTGGACCAGCCCGACCGTTAGTGTCCACGTTTCGGCATCGTATATCATGTCGGGCAGGACGCACTGGTTGAAGGCCATAGTCTTCAAATACTGCGGGATAGGCGACGAGGAGTCTTGACGGAGTTTTGAAAATGTTGCCCAACCCAACTGGATCCTTCTTCTTCAACAAACTTCTTTCTCGAAATGGTGTCTATAGGTAGACATAAACCTTCACAACTTTTAGAAGCGACCCTTTGATGTGGATTGGACTCGCCAAGACGTGCGAATTGTACATGACTTTCGTCTTGTCCAAATGCCGGGGCCAACCCGCCGAGAGGCTCCATTTAGGCTGTGCAGCATTTGGTCTAGCTGTTCCACCGTCGCTGCCATTATGACGATGTCATCAGAAAATCGAAGATGTGAGATGTACTCGCTGTTCAAGTTGACACCCTATCCAGTCCAGTCCAGCGTCTTGAAGACATCCTCCAAGCCTCCAACGTACAGGTTCTAATTTAGGGATGTTACATCCCCCTGTCTCACTCCCCTGAGCACAACGCATATGTAAACAATTTAGGGATATTACATCCCCCTGAGCAGTTAGATGGGGCTGGTTTTCTGATTCTGGATCTGGACAGTCATCGTGGTAGCGTCATACAAAAATTTCAACACTTCGATGTACTACCAGTCAATAAGACATCGTTGCAGAGAGTCCAGTTCTGCCCATATTTCGACGGAGTCGAAGGCTTTCTCGCAGTCCACAAATGCCGTACACAGCGGCTGATTTTACTCGTCGGTACCAAAAACACGGCATAGGTATTGAACTCTTCTATGAAATGGCAATTTTTTTTTAATAACAGGCGAACGATTTCTACCCTTGGGGGTTTAGCAACATGTGCTAAATTCATGGTTACAGTTTCTGCGTCGTTGCCCCTGCTACCCTGTGTAAAATTATAGTCATCATCTGCCTAGCCTTTTCCCAACTTTGTTGGGGTCAGCTTCCAGTCTAACTGGATGCAGCTGAATACCACTATTTTACATGGAGCGACTGCCTATCTGACCTCCACAACCCAGTTAATGGGTAATACGATACCCCTTGGTAAGACTGGTTGTCAGACTTTCGGGATTCTGACTACCCGTAACGACTGTCAAAGATCCACGAATGACAGGCGGGACCAACGGCTTAACGTGCTTTCCGAGGCACAGAGTGGTCACGGTATGTAAAGATGGGCAGCCATCCACAGATCAACTGCGGCAAGCGTAGCTTAACTTGATCGATCGACCTGTGCGGCTGTTATTATTTAGCCACGGGCGCCTCCCCTGTGTAAAGTTATAGTATAAAAGCATAATTATTAAACTTCTTTTATAATAAGAGAACTTATAAACTTAACTGACAACAGCCGCAGTCCCATACTTGAATTAACACCCAAATTCCCACAGACAATTTATGCAAAGCCAGTATGACAATGCCTAGCGGAACTAATCCGGCAACACTGTAACTACTGTTCTTTTGTGTCTGTGACCGAACAGTTGTTCACGTATTGTATGCAGTATGCACAAATGGTCCAATATTAAAGCTTTGCTGTCCAATAATTCGATTAGCTAATTGTTGGTACGTGTTCGCACATTTTCGAATGTTTTGGTGCTGGCGGTTTAGATTTTAGACTGGACTTTTTTATACTGTGGTTAGAATACAATATTCTTTTGTTGTACAGTACTATTATAGGTAAATAACAAAATTATAATGTTTATTCTGTCTCCACAAATTAGATTCTTATGTTAGAATATCTCAGTCTGTGTGGTGTCAGACTTAAAGAATAGCACCACCCCATACTTCCCGTGGGTGTCGTAAAAGGCGACTAAGGGGCGTACCGGAGAATGGGCAGCAGCGTTCTCTATGCATTTCACCACCATACCATACCTACTGCGATTGCCAACACGCCTGCCAAGCGTGGCGATTATGGCAAACAGCCCCCTTTTGGGGGAGGCCCATGTCCAGCAGTGGACGTTTTTCGGCTGAAATGATGATGATGATGATGATGTTAGAATATATTAAGTAGTAAAAAATTTGTAATTTGTGGGAGATCCTGGAGTCTCAACTAAGCCTAGTACTTTCTTCCCGTATTTTCATAAGGAATAGTTCTATGACTCTAATAATATTTATAGGTATAGTTACCGGCACGTAACTTGGCAAGAGATTTTCGTAGTGGGGGAAGTTCGCGCATATAAAAATGTATGAAATTGTGCGTGCGCAAACTTCCCCCACTACAAAAACTCTTGCCAACTTACGTGCCGCTACTTGTACAGACGCCAGCACATCAAGCTACTACAATCTGTCAAACTTCTTTAGTAGATTTTCAACTTTATCGCTGAAGCGTAAGGTTCAAAGTCGAGTGGGAAAGTTTGACAGTTTCGTGTAGCTTGATGTGCTGGCGTCTGTACAATAATTTGAATTTGTTTCGCCATTTCATTTCAGTGTAGTCATATAGGAATTGTCTACTCCATCTAGGTTTTTTTTTATAAATGTCTTGTCAAAGTGATTCCGATATCCTATTTACGGAATAAACAATTTGATTTCATTTTTTTTCATCATAATAAATAATAATAAATATCTGGGGGCACGGGAGTGCCCCCGCCAAGACCAGCCAAGCGAAGCGCAAGGGCACTTCCTACCTTTTCTCGAAGCACTTCGTCGTATTTTTGAACCCTCTTAACTTGGGTTTGGATTATACCAGATAAACAAAATTTTCGGAATATGATGCCAGTGGTTGACTTA
Organism: Mesoligia furuncula; assembly: GCA_916614155.1. Lineage (NCBI taxonomy): Eukaryota > Metazoa > Arthropoda > Insecta > Lepidoptera > Noctuidae > Mesoligia > Mesoligia furuncula. The sequence continues at coordinate 9,018,960 of OU744814.1, forward strand.
TTAAACCTATAAAGTTTCAATTGCATAGCTCTTATACTTTAGATTTTATTGATATCTAAAATACCCCGATTTCGTCACTGACTCACTGACTGATGATCATCAAAATTCTTAAGGTACTTCCTGAAGTCCTAGAAAGCTGAAATTTGGTATGTAAGCTAGTAACAGTACACAAACAACAAAAAAATATTAAAACTTGAAACTTTTACCCCCCAAAAAAAAAAAAAAATCCGTTAATTTTGATGCTAGAGGTCTGAAAATTTATATAGGGGGTCCTTGTTATAAATAAACCCCAAAAAAAAAAAGAAAAAATGAACAACAGCAAAAATACTCGTATAAATATCATAAGCAACTTACAAAAAGAAATGAAATCCCACAAAAACATTTCATGTTAAATGTTGCCAAGACGAGACCATGTAGCTCGCAATGTCAAAAAGTAATCAGATCTCATGTAGAGCCAAGCTTCTAACTCTACACGCCCTAACTCTACAAGGCCTGACTTCGCAAACTCTACACCTTAGTCAAAATAATATGGCTTGGCCATTTCGTTACATTCACATGAGCGTAAGGTGAAAAACTCTCATACTGTTAATGGTTCTTGTAGTAACGAAACGGCCAAACCAGATATTTTGACTAAGGTGTAGAGTTTGCGAAGTCAGGCCTTGTAGAGTTAGGGCGTGTAGAGTTAGAAGCTTGGCTCTACATGAGATCTGATTACTTTTTGACATTGCGAGCTACATGGTCTCGTCTTGGCAACATTTAACATGAAATGTTTTTGTGGGATCTTTATTTCCCAAAAATACAGATAGAAAACATTTACATAAAACATTTGCATGCTGCAGAAATCTGTACACAATAGGGTGTCTCTCTCTTAAACTAGGGTATCCTGTATCTTAAGAGACAGTGATTCGCAATGAGGTTCCCATTGATATCATGTAGGTATGTGTGGACTGTGTCAATATAAATTCAAAAGGGAAAAATAGAAGAAAAAAAAAGAAAAGTTATAGTTTACGTTACAGGTATCATCATTCATCATTTCAGCCCGGAATCACCCACTGCTGGGTTTAGGCCCCCCGGGTGTCACCATTGCCAGGATCGCCCAGAGGACACGGTGGAGCACACGGTGGAGGTCTGCCCCGCTTGGGCGGAGCACCGCCGTGTCCTCGTAGAGGCGATTGGCAGCGACGGCGACCTCTCGCGTCCGGCCCTGGTGCAAGCCATGGTCCGGGGCGAGAGGGAGTGGGAGGCAGTCACCTCTTTCTGCGAAGCAGTCATGCTAGCGAAGGAGGTGGCGGAACGGCTCAGGGAGAGAGCCTCCCGTCCCAGCCGCCGCGGGAGACGCTCCGGGCGTCGGGAGCCGCGTGACGACTCCCGGCCACCGTAGGCGCGGGCCTGCGGGCGGAGAGTAATGGGTAGCTCACCGCCCGATCAGGACCAGGCCCGTGCCGGACGGCGCGTACGTGTTCCACGCGCGCCTCAAAGAGATGTCAGCATCGAGGAGGGGCCCCTTAGGGCCGAAGCCTGCCGGGTCAGCGGGATTGTCCGAAAGGGTTACCGCTGGCCCGGAACATAAAGGGCTAAGGAAGGAACACGGGTGGGTTTTAGTCAGTAAGAGTCTGACACTCCCTTCCGCTCCACTCAGAGCGGGAGGAGTCATCTGCCACACTTCCCGGTTCTATACGTCTCTCATCTCATCTGTTTCCCGCGACTTTGATGATATCGTCAACCCAGCGCGCTTTTCGTTAAATAATAGACGAGTAATTGAGTAACTTATAACTCCATTTGAAATAAGATTAGACATTTAAATAAACCTTTTTTACAGTCCGTTCAACCGATTTTGACTTCTGTACCGTAGGCATAAGGATGGTAATAAAAGCAAAAAAAGTGGTTCCAATACCAACTGTTTACTGCAGCTGCCATATGTCATGCCACCAACGCAATAGAATTCAAAATCGGTTGCATGGACTGTAAAAAAGTTTTTTTAAAATGTCTAATCTTATTTCAAATGGAAGATAAAGTGGATAAGACAGAGATTAAAACAGAAGATGAACTAGCAGGGGATCGAGAGGGGGGGGGGGTCCAGGGGATCAGACCGGAATAAATCTTTGAAAGAATTTACATCCACTGTCTAACAGTTGGTTTAAATTATTATTTTGTGGACGGTTGGTCTTATGTGGTTTGTGTTTTGGCAAATTTTCTCAAGTAATGCAAACTATTTTTACACTTTTGATGGCAACGTGGCTGGCACAGTTTTATCAAACTACCACAGTGTAATAACAAAACTGGCTCTTGTGATACTGAACCTTCTAGTACAAGAGCCAGGGCTACACCAATGTGTGTGTCTTGAAGTGAAAATAAATAAATAATATTATATTATTAAATAAAAATAATAATATAAATCAACTCCTACTAAATCATCACAGTTTACCAACATAATTTAATTACTACCCTCAGCCGCAATCGTCCGTGAAACAAGATAAACAAGCACATTCATTAGAGATGTATTCAACCAATTCCGAACGAGTAAAGTTGTGATGTTGTGTCACTATACCATAAAACTGTTAGATCCAGAAGGTCGACTCTATAAAACGAGCGAAAACGCACACACATATCCACGTAGTCACGAGCTGCAAGCTCAAGCGACGGGAGCCTTGCAACAGTGACTGCAGAGAAAACAAATTAAAGAAGTTGTTCACACCACGAGTCACTTTTACACACGAGGAACTAGCGGGGTGACGAATAGAGACAGATGACACGCGTGCGAGTCGTGTGACGCAAGTCGCATCGCTAGAACGTGAACGTGGCCAATAGACATGCTTGACGTATAGCGAGTGCAAACACACTCGCGACGTCGTCGTAGTCGAAGACACTTGTTTCGGTTAGTACTAGGCTGCGTGCTAGGTGATGCTTGTGGCAAACAACCGCTTGGTTTTACCATTGCAAAAGCTAGTGAAGCACTTGATGCTGCACGACTTTGTAACGTTACTCACCAAGCAAGGCACTAAATAAAACTCCTATAATCCTTTCACAGTAATTGTACAGCTGACAGCAGCAATGCAACATCAACCTTATTGAAACGATTATAAAGATCACTGTGGTTTTGACAGGCTTGTCAGTGGCATCAATCTAACAGCAACCTTAACTTAAAGAAATTGAAGATCACTATGATTTTGTCAGTGATGCAACATCAGAGCTAAGAAGCCACACAGCTACAGTATTGTGTGGTTTCCACCAATCAAATGACAGTCTCAAAAGTGAGTGCAACATCGCATCAGTTGACAGGCTTGTCAATGGCATCAATGTAACAGCAACCTAAATTGAAAGAAATTAAAGATCACTTTGATTTTGTCAGTGATGCAAAATCACAGCTAAGAAGCCACACAGCTACAGTATTGTGTGGTTTCCACCAAACAAATGACAGTCTCGAACGTGAGTGCAACATTGCGTCAGTTGACCGACGTACGCCTGACCGACGGTCCTCATCAGCGCGACGTAGCTGAACGTACGTAGTGATTCATCAGCGCTGCACTGTAGTTGTTCATAAGTTTTCATTGATATAGCTACGTTCGACCAATGTCACGCAGGGTTGACGGTTTTCGGTCGAGCACTGAATCCAGCATTCCACTTGCTGTACATGAAGCGTGTCTATGTGTGCGTGCCTTCTCGCTCGTTGTATGGAACTGACCTTCTGTACTTAATCTATTCTGTTACTTCACACACTACGTCGCCAACTGCGTCGATAGAAAGTTAGGCTTTATGTAAAGAACCTTCATTCGGATAATTGTTGGTAAAAGGTTTTAGTTTGACTTTTTCTTTAAGTCAGTATGGTTATGTGCTATCTGAATCTAACATTGGGCAGTATTCTACACTAACAATCCATTTTTGATTTAACGTCGACACTCATCAGACATAACTAAGAATGTAAATCGGTGGTGCCATCTAAAATTTGGTCTTTTGCCAAAATCTATGGTCGTTCGTAAGGTTTCGTCATCTAGATTTTGCGTTTTCATTTCTGACTTTTCTTTCAAAGAAGTAGCTAAAATAAATCGTATGGGCATGTGATACGGAGGAATGAGGAAAATGTCGTGAGGAATGACTTGAGTATGAATGTTCATGGCTATAAGAGTAGGGGAAGACCAATGAAACGATGCCGTTCTCGTTTGAGCAATAGAAAGAAAGAAAGAAAATACGTTTATTTGCGGTAAACATGACGCAATGAAGAACATAAACAAAAAAAAATAAGAAAGGGTTGGGGGAAACATGCGTCACATCCACGCAAAACGGCTATCGCTCAGCATTATGCTGCGACCCTATGCAAGACAGAGCCCCAGCGCTGGTTTTCAGCGACAGCCGGCGCCGACGTATTGACGTCGTCCGGTGCAGCAAACAAATATTAGGACGAGGATTAGGACGAATAGGTGCTGTTCCACAAACGATGGGACACTTAATATCGTGTCCTGCGTGTCCTGTCAGCTGCACGTTACAGGAACTGTTGGACGCTGGTGATGGCGCCAAATAAGTAGCCGAATTCTGGGCTGAGTCTGTTTAGATTGCTATCGACACGCTAAGAAGAAGAAGAATGAGACGATGGATGGACTGTGTGAATGGTGATATGGTTAGAAAGAGGGTGACTACCGAGATGACGACTAATAGAGAAGCATTGAAGAAAACGACATGTTGCGCCAACCTCAAATAAATCACTGTAAGGGCAGGTGGAGGTAAAATAAATGTGTGCCAATTTTATTGAAGCTGTTACTGTGACTGTTAGGGTCTAAACAGACGGACTGCTTTTCAGCTGCAACATCGCAGTTTGGATGCAGTTGACTTAACGGCTTCGAAACCTAGTCAAGACAACTGCATCCAAACTACAGTACACAAGCCATGCAAGCCATGGTCCGGGGCGAGAGGGAGTGGGAGGCAGTCGCCTCCTTCTGCCAAGCAGTCATGCTAGCGAAGGAGGTGGCGGGATGGCTGAGGGAGAGAGCCTCCGGTCCCAGCCGGAGCCGCGTGACGACTCCCGGCCACCGTAGGCGCGGGCCTGCGGACGGAGAGTAATGGGTTCAGCTCACCGATCGATCAGGATCAGACCCGTGCCGGACGGCGCGTACGTGTTCCACGCGCGCCTCAAAGAGATATCAGCATAAATTTAAGGGGCCCGTTAGGGCTGAAGCCTGCCGGGTCAGCGGGATTGTCCGAAAGGGTTACCGCTGGCCCGGAACATAAAGGGCTAAGGACGGAACACAGGTGGGTTTTAGTCAGTAAGAGTCTGACACTCCCTTCCGCTCCACCCAGAGCGGGAGGGGTCATTTGATGATTTCCCATCCTGAAAAAAAAGGGTCTACACAGACGGACTGCATTTCAGCTGTAACGTTGCAGTTTGGATGCAGTTGACTTAACTGCTTTGACACCTAGTTATGACAACTGCGTCCAAACTGCGAAGTTACAGCTGGAATGCTGTTCAAATGCAGTCCGTCTGTTTAGACCCTTACTGTTCGTCTGTATCATCCCACTGTTGGGCAAAGGCCTCTCACCGTGACTTCCAGAGCTTGCGATCTATAGTCGAACTTTTAATTAGCTGCATTAAAATGACAGCTTATGTGTTACGTAAATTACTGAAATTGGCGTCTCTTTGTTTTTTCGCGGCCATCAACCGAATCTTGTTTTTCTAGTACAGAATAGTTGTAACAAACGAAACTTATTTGACATGCATATCTCTAAACTCAGTCTGAAATGAGTTATTAAGAAGTGTCATTTTAGTGCAGCTAATTAATAGTCGGACTATAGTGCTAATGTGGAGCACTCGTTTGTGTGAAGCTGTTATTATCAACCATTAAATCTTATCATGAAATAGCGCAAAACACAACCTCGTACATGAAATGAAATGCACACAAATTAGATTTTCCGATACGCCAGTTGTATCCAAATCCCCACAAAATACCTTTTACCATTTGCATAACTTAAGGTTGATTTAAAATTAAAATAAGCAGCCCTCGTATCTTGCAACAATACGGGGACTAACATGTACATCTATTAATATATTAATATAGATTCGACCCTAAATTCGGATTCTTCATACTGGCAACATGTAACATTAATATATTCGCGACACAGCTGATGCAATTTCAGACTCTATTTTCAAGAAAATAAAGAAGGAAATTGAATGGAAGGTACGATGTGAGGTGTAAAGAATAAATAGGGACAATTTATCAAGGATTAATTTTATGGCTTGTCATGTTGGGATCATAAAGGCATAAAATGGCTCCTAAAACTGTATAATCCAGTGACGTGCACTTTTAGAAAATGTATTAGTTTTTAGGGTTCCGTACCCAAAGAGTGTCAACAGGACCCGTTTACTATGGCTCCACTGTCTGTCCGTTCGTCCGTCTGTCACAGGGCTGCATCTTTTGAACCGTAATAGGGAGACACTTGAAATTTTCATAGAGTGTGTAGGTACTACTATGACCGCTATAATAATCACACTAATATTATAAAGGCGAAAGTTTGTGAGTGTGTGTGGGTGTCTGTGTGTGTGTATTTATATGTTCGTTACTTCTTCACGCTCAAACGGCTGGTCCAATTTTGATAAAATTTTGCTGTCACCCTGGATTAACATACAGGCTTTTTTTTATCCCAATATTCCCACGGGATCGACCTTTACGCGGGTGAAACCGCGGAGCGCAGGTAGTAAATAATAAAAATAAAATAAAGTTAAAAAATAATTATACAAAAGACGTGTTTTTTTCCGCGTTTATTGATCAATTTTAATAATGGAATTCAATACTGTACAGTGGTACGTAACCCTTCGTGTGCGAGTCCGACTCGCACTTGGCCACTTTTTTTCTTATAGTATTAAATTAACATACATAAATAGTTTGCGTGATTTATTAGCAGTTTTCGTCGAATTTACATTTTCCATAGTGAAGTCCAAATCCTCGGAGGATTATCTGATTGGTTCTTTGCTAACGCACATATGCATTTTGGTAAATAACCTTTACCAACAGCTGCGTTTTCTAATCGCTCTAATTAGTTAAATCAAAAACAATATTATCAAAATTACCTATAGGTATGGATATACAGGGTTATTGGTAAAACATTGACAACCTCTTAAGGGGTCATTGTACTCGTCATTATGAACAATATGGGACCAAATCTGAAATCGCGAAAAAAGATCAGCTGTTCCCTACATTTTGACGAGTTATACGAACATAAATGTAGGGAACAGCTGAGTTTTTTTTTCGCGATTTCAAGTTTGGTCCCATAGTAAAAGTTGTTCATAATGATGAGTACAATGACCTCTTAAGAGGTTGTTAATGTTTTACCAATAACTCTGTATAGTAGAGGTGGCCAACCGTTCGATCGCGATCGAAATAGTCCAGTCCATCGTGGCCAGGAAAAAAATATAAAGACGTAGAACAGACTGCGCAGTGTACCTAATCACTGACTGTTGCACGCATCATCTTGCATCATTTTTCATTCGCCTTTCCGTCACTTTATTTATCCTCTCTTCTATGCAGTATAGCTCTCTTTTGTTTTCGGAAGCGTGTGGCACGCGGGAGTGGGGCGCGGGCGTTTGTCAATCCGTCAGTCAGTTGACGACAGACTAGGAGTTACGAGTGGTTACGAGTTATATTTTCCCTATTAATAAAATAAAAAATACTACATAATTGTGTACTGAACTATGCTGTTATATTTAAGATTTCAAGAAGTATGTAAAGAAAGAAAGAAAACGTATTTATTGCGACTCGTACAGGAAGATCACAAACTAAGCTAAACACAGAAAAAAATACAATTTATATAAAAAAAAATTACAACAAAAGGTAAATGAAACAGAAAGCCCTATACGAGGCCAAAAGGCTCCTATCTCAGCATGATGCTGCGACATTTAAAAAATAAATGTCACAGCGCTGGTATTCTGATAGGGCCACATCCTGATAGGGCCATATATTTTTCTGATTTTGTTTACTGTAGTGGATCATATACTTTTATTGTTTCTAAAACTTGCGTTTTCTGCGTTTAGGTCCTGTAATACCATTAAAAGCGTTTTCACTATAACATAGAATAAGATATTTTTTTGTTCGTAAGAATTTAATCAGTTATTTGATCGTCGTTTCGATCGTCTTAATTTATTACTTGGACACGAGTAATCTAAAGCTGGCCATATACACTACGGTCCACCGGAGACGTCTTCCTGTCATGCCTGCGCAGGTGAACCGGAGCGTGTGTGAGAATAGACCTATGCAGTTTTTTGAACCCGCGCAAAATCGAAAACCAATTCTTTCGAGTGACCGTACGGTGTACCTGTAAAGAACTGAAGACCGCTTCGGTATACCTGAACGTCCCCATACACGCTACCGACGTGTGGTTGACCTGCGCAGGCAAACCTACACAGTGAACCTCTCCATAGCGTGTGTGGCTTACATGATTGATAGGTACCTACAGCTTTTCCATATCGCAGTCCACTGCTGGACAAAGGCCTTTCCCAGGCTGCGCCACAACACCCTGTCCTCTGCCTTCCGCATCCAGTGTGTCCCAGCCAAATTATTAAGGTCGTCACTCCAGACTCAGGACTCAGGAGTCCAGTGTAGGACGCTCCCCAGCTTGACAACTGGGAGGCGTCCCACACTACGCTTGTCGATGCGCGGTCCAGGGCTCGTCTGTTCCATCGGTCCTGCGACAAACATGATCAGCCTGCGACCAACTTCAGATTGCTTACTCTGCAAGCTATGTCGGTAACTTCGGTTCTTTTCTGGTAAATTTCATGACTAAGGAAATAAGCTGTTTATTTCTATATTGAATATAAAAATAAACAGCTTGTGCACTTCAATATAATAATAAAATTAATACAAATTTTAAATCAATGAGAGGTTTTTCTTTTGAGTATAAAAAAAAAATATAGTTTCCAAGAACCCTGAAAATGACGTTGAACTGACTACGTTACTAGGTGCCAAAGTCAAAACGCTTGGAAAAAAAAACATTGCGTCACGACATATACGTTCGTTGAGTGACAGTTTCGTTTGCTTTCGTTTTACGATCTCAAAATTACATCCAAGTGAATTAATAAAAAAATTATGTGACGTTCCGTTCCTTGCAGTAACTTACCAAGTTCAGCGCCATCTATCCAGCTACTAGGGAAGCGTTAAAAAAAAAAAAAAAATCCCTCATTATGAATTTCGCAGAGCATGAATGGATTGTAGCTGACTCAACATGGAACCCAAACAACAAACAGTTAATATAAAATAATGACTAATAATAAGTTCCATCAAAATAATAATTAATGGAAAGCACTAACAATGTGTGGTCTATCAAACGTTAAAATCATAATTCAAACCAGCACAAACGGATCCCCGCCCCTTTTGTGCTGCAGCTGTAATCCATTGAACATGAAATTCCGGTTCTGAATGGGTGGATCAATTTATAATGGCCGTGTCGCTATATGTTAGATTATTGTCACCCTTGTATTCTGAATCAATTCTGTTACGGACAGTGGGGTATTAAATTTGTAGGATGACCACAAATCTATTGTCCAAATGAATGTCCCTGTAGGATTAATTACGGATAGTGAATTTGCGAGCGAATAGGGACTGCGAAGTTACTGTTGTATAATTATGTATTTATTTTTGAAGTGAAAACTTCTTCAGTCGTGTTGGGCATTTTTTGAGATGGGAAAAAACCATTGAACTCGCGCGACTGTTGCCGAAAGCGACACCGCGCGTGTTTTGTTTATAAGACGACTAAAAAAATACCCGCTTCGGATACGTTCGGCTGTTCTCGGTTTGAATGTATATCCAATATGTCAGTGAGTGATATCAAAGTATTCTGTTAGTGTTTTGTTTTTTTTTTAAATATTTTACTGTAGAATTAACTACGCTATTTTGTGCTTTTAATGACTGAAATTTGGGGTCGGAGCAATATGTTTTTGTTAAGGACCTAACTAAAGGTTCGTAAATGAAAGTAAAGTGGACTGTAAACACTTATAATACGGTTCTAAAAGACAGTACAATGTTGGGACAAACTTCGGACAACAAGTATGCGCGCGCGTCTTCGACCGTGCTCGGTAATGGAGTGAGGTGCGGGCGGCGGCCAGTCTGCTGCCGCGGTGTAGTCCCGCGCCGCGCCGCGCCCTCCGCGCATCCCCTGGCTCGGACTAAGATTCACGCCTTGTCTGCGTGAACATCTTTTTCTTCCATACTTTTCTATTAGTCGTCATTTCAGTAGTCACCCCATTTATAACCATTATCATCATTCGCACAGTCCATCCATCGTTTCTTTGGTCATTCCTTTTCTTATAGCCATCGACATTCATACTCAAAACTTTCCTCTCGTTTAGGTTTCCTCTGCTCAAAATTAATACAATCATTTGAAACGTGGTTCTTTTAAAAACATAAATTTTGAGTCATTCTTCAGTTAGTCAATTATTTATTTATTTATTTAATAAGGCTTACCAACTAAACACATCATACATAGCATTAACCCAGAGTCGTTGACAGATTATTGATCTCGCATGTATTTAAATTATAGGAAAGCACGGCACTATCAATTATGAGCTACTAACTAGTACATCATACAATAAATTGAAAATTAGACACTAAACAAATCAAAACAATTAAAAGAGAATTTGAATACTTACTACTTTATAGCTTAAAAATGCCGTTTTTTTGCTGCTTTTTTATACTTAACGATTTACATATTATTAAAAATACTTTTCTTAAAATTACACAATTTACCATCGAAAACATCAAGATCACAACTGTGGAACAAATCATTGCATCTTCTGAGGATATAGGAAAGGGGCGCATTGTATCCGTACTTGTTTCGACTGGATTTGATCGAGAAAGGTCTATAATTTTGAACTCTGGCGGACGGCCTAGCTACATTCATGCTCAGCTGACTCACCAAATAATAATATTTGATATTAAATATAGTATCTTGACTTGGCTCGCGAAGTTGTCGACATGTGGGATGTAGACTCAGCGATCATTGTGCCGATAGTCGTGACAGCAAATGAACTAATAGCCAAGACCCTCGACCAACACCTGAGGAGGCTCTCGTTGGGTAGCTGGATCAAGGGCTTGATCCAAAAAGCGGTACTCCTGGACACGGCCCGCATTGTTAGGAGGTTCCTCTCTCTGGAGCTCTGACCGCCGCCCGGTGGCTTGGACCCTGTTCCCGATACTGGTGGGCTACTATTTTTTATATTTTTAAATGTTTATATACTAATATTTAAAAATATAATTTATATGTATTTAGTTAAAGGAAATAATAATATTTGATATAATGTTAAGTATTATTATTTAATATAATATTCGATTATTTTTTATATTTTTATTGATTTTTATGCTTTTATAAAAAAATATTATAAAATGTATATTTTATATGAGCTCAACTGTTACTAATGAAACACAATTACTTTTTCTATTGTTACCGAACTTATAAGCTTGCGTAACTGATATGTAAAAAAATAAATAATCGGAATATTAACATATTATGTCGATTATTTATCTCTTGCTGCACCATATCAGAAATCCATCCTATGTGTATATTGGTAGAGCAGAATGAGCGTTAAAATCATGCAAAAAATTATCATTCTATCTACCTTTGATAAAAATGAATTTTAACACGAATGAAATATATGTAAAAAGAATCGTGAGTGATGCGTCGAAAGTCGAAAAAAAAAAGGTTTTAACCTCAAAAATTTTATCGCAATACCCAACCCGACCTTCATTTCTTTTACAATAATATTCATCCACATTAAATTTTCATTACAAAACCTGCTACCTTCAAACTGAACAATGAACATCGAGTAAAGTTCTTTGGCAAAATTACACCAGCCCTAGATTACATCTGTACCAAATTATATTTCACGTGAAATTACGCATAACTTATTTGACAGTCGTGTTGGAACGCGTCCTGTATTTGACATTGATTCATGGCCAACCTAGTTGGTATAGAAATGAGGGGTGGATGTATTAAATCGTTCGAGATTCATTCCCCTGAAATGTAGTGGAACAAAATAGTGCATTGTTCTCACAGGATTTAAATGTGTAATTCATTTCAGAATTTTAGCATTAACGCTCTGTGTTGATTTCGTTGTGTGAGCAAATTTAATTAAACAGTGTTTCTGGTAAGATCCTCTTAATTGGAAAATTGAGTGCAAAGAGGATAGTGGACTTGTCTTTGTTTTAGTGTGCAGTTGTGTTGTTTTGTTTCCTTGTTAGGCAGGGAAGCTAGATGTTTGTATTGTTTCTGGTAAAGTTGCTTCAGTATATAGAACTGAACGGAGATTTCTCGCAAGCAGTACTCTCTTGGATTTATTTTTAGGATTGAAAATAGGAAGTTTATCTAGATTGACCTCGATAAGAGTATTTGTATTTATATCCTGTAGGGTAGTTGCGTAACACAATTACTCTCAAGCTTCGTTCTCGATATTAGCATTAACACACATGTAGTTTCACTCACAGACTCGCCATTTCGCATTGAATTTAGGAGAAAAATAAATTATTTAATCCAATGTAAGGTAGATTAAAAACGTTTGTTACTATGACATTCGCGCCTTGTCATCTCATTCACGTATCAGTGCTTCGCTGTTTCGCATCTATTCCTTTGTTTTACAGTTATTCAAGTGCGTTTTCATATTTAATCTTTAGAATGCCGAAAAGAAAGAATGATAGTGGCGATAATTATAGTAAATTGTATAAAAAACTTAAAAAGTTAGAACGTGAAATAAAACGTGGGAGACGTACTCGCTATGAAAGTACATCGTCATCGGATGGTGATTTACCTACGCCTTATAACCTGCAGGGTGAGTCATTGAGCTAGTTATTTCGTGTTTTTTTAATAGGTTACTTTTAGCATAGCAACAAGATGAGAGAGCTCGGTTTCTTACACTTTATAAAATACCGTTACGTAAAAGTGATATGTTTGTGTTTTGAATTCATATCGGATTCATAACAATAACTAAATTGGAAAATCGGATTGTCCTTTGGGGTCCTTCCACTTCCGAAACTAAGTACTTGCTGCTCGGATCTACCTGTAGGGTTTTTCTATAGCATGTACGTTATTCCTACAGGAATATTTATATTATATTGCCTATTGGGATTGCGTGTTTCTCACAAGGAGTCTCACTTCCCACCCGTAAATAGGTTTATTTAAGCAAAATACTCATTTTGCTTGCAGAGAGCGAACCTATACCAATCGATAACGATTGTGCCGCATATCGCGGCGACACGGATCCACAACCTGGATGCTCGTACTGGCAACAAGCCCCAGCGGAATGTAGTGATGAGGAGGAGGTTCCGGCCCCGACAGTCGTACAGTCCCCTACTGCCGACAACATCTCGGCACACGTGAATATACTGCCGCCGAGCTCCGCGTCCGCCGGCGCCGCACTGTCCCCAGCGCAAGTACTTGCTGCGCCTACTGTGGAACCAACTGCCGTGCCTCTTGAGAAGGCGGGCGAACCTGAAACTCCTGCTCTTCAACAAGATGTTCCTGAATTAGATCCAGAGTTAATGGAAATATTAGGTGAGGACCCCACCTCACCAAAAGAATACGGCAGTGAAATCCAAAAGGATTTGGCGATTAGACTCAACCACATTGCTACCTCCGGTCTCTCTAAAGAGAACCGCAAGGAGCTAAAAGATAGATATTTAGTACCGGTGAACTGCAAGTTTATAAAAGCGCCTACCCTTAATCCGGAGATTCGAGCATCTCTGATAGAAACTCAAGCAAAACGAGATAAGGGTATAGAAAGTAAACAGGTATTAACATCTTGTGCCTTGTCCTCCATCAGCGAGGCAATTACCGCGTTGCTCTCATCAGGTCACAAAAACCCTGACCTTCTAAAGCTGTTGATGGATACAGCTCGAATCCTCGGTGATATGCAATATACGGACTCAATCTCACGACGTGCGTTTATTCTTTCTACTGTCAAGAAGGAACTAAAAGATCAGTTGGACAAAACCAAAATAGATGAAATGCTTTTTGGAAATAGCCTATCGGAAACCTTAAAATCAGCGAAAATTATTATAAAATCTGGAGCTGATCTAAGGTCATCTTCGACAATGAAGTCTACGGCTCATAAACCAGCTAAAGCAGCCAACAGACCTTTAAACTACCGAGCCCCCCCGGCGGGTCGCCGTCAGTTCCCACCACCGCCGCCGGGGGGCGCGAGATACGCGCGGGCGGCACCATCAACTCCGACTCAGAGGCAGCAGATGAGGACGACGCAGAACAACGCTTTCAAGACATCGTCACGTCAGCCGCAAGCAGGTCACCGACGCTAGACACGGTAAGCCCCGCGGGCCGACTTTCGTGTTTCTATGAACAGTGGTGTTTATTAACAAATAACCCTGTTATACTCTCTTGGATTACTGGTTATAAAATTATTTTTTCTGACCCAGTTATTCAGACAACAGTCCCATCAGAGCCCAATTATTCAAAATCCGAATACGAGGCTTTTAAAGTATCAATACAAGACCTCATTAGTACTGGGGCAGTATCCTTATGTCAACCATGCGCGGGTCAATATATTTCCAGTATATTTCTTGTTCCTAAGCCGAACGGCAAACAGCGTTTCATTTTAAATCTAAAACAATTAAATAAATATATACCAACTCAACATTTTAAACTTGAAGATTTAAGAACAGCTTTGAAACTTGTATCAAACGACTGTTTTATGTCAACAATAGATTTAAAAGATGCCTATTTTTTAATAGGCATACATCCAACCTCAAGAAAATATTTACGTTTTAAATTTAATGGCAATCTGTACGAGTTTAACGTGTTACCGTTCGGCTTAAACACTGCTCCTTATATTTTTACGAAAATTCTCAAACCAGTTGCAAAATTATTGAGATCTTTGGGATATTTATCTACGTTTTATTTAGATGATTTGTTTTTGGTTGGTCAATCATATACGGATTGCTTACAAAATATGAATTATACAAAACAATTATTAAAATCGTTAGGATTCATCATCAACATAGAAAAAAGTTCTGTTATGCCGACGAATAGTTGCAAATTTTTAGGAAATATAATAGATTCAAAAAAAATTGAAGTTAGATTACCTGATGATAAAAGACAGAAAATTAAAACAGAATTACTAAGATTGAGCAAGCTCAAACGATGTAAAATAAGAGATTTTGCTCGCTTCATCGGTCTTTTAACATCCGCATGTCAAGCCGTGGACTACGGCTGGCTTTATACCAAAGACTTTGAGAGATGTAAATACCTAAACCGCAAAAATGATGAAAACTACGATAAGTTTATGATTTTACCAATCGAATTGTCCCCCAACTTTGACTGGTGGCTTAATGCTGTAAATGAATCAGTATGCAAAATAAAGGTTGATACATATTCCTTAGAGATATTTAGTGATGCCTCAACAACGGGGTGGGGCGCCGCCTGTGGTGACGAGACTGCCAATGGACCTTGGAGCCAACATGAGCAAACTCGACATATTAATTATTTAGAAATACTTGCAGCTTTTCTTGGGCTTAAAGCTTTTGCACAAGATTTTAACGATTGTCAGATTTTGTTACGTATTGACAATACAACGGCAATATCGTATATAAATAGAATGGGTGGCGTTCAGTTTCCTCATTTAACAGATATTACGAAACAATTGTGGAAATGGTGCGAAGCGCGTAAAATTTTAGTTCATGCCGATTATATACGTTCTTCCGATAATATAGTTGCGGACGCTGAATCAAGAAGATTACACCCCGACATAGAGTGGGAAATATCTCAGATTGCTTATAATAAAATAACACAACATTTCGGTATCCCTTGTATTGACTTATTTGCGAGCAGAATAAATCATAAATGTGATGTCTATGTTTCTTGGTATAGGGACCCTGACGCTTATGTAATTAACGCGTTCACTATATCATGGACTAATTATTACTTTTACGCGTTTCCACCAATTTCTGTTATTTTAAAGACCTTGCGTAAAATAATTAACGACAGAGCCACTGGTATTGTTGTCGTGCCAAAATGGCCAACACAGCCATGGTACCCTCTTTTTAAAAGACTCCTCACCGCAAAACCACTTGTTTTAAGATCAGAGGGTGATTTAATTATTTCTCGTTGTAGCGAACGTGCAATTCACCGACAAATTACACTGGTTGTCGGGAGGTTGTCCGGACATCATTTCTCCGAAGAGGAATTCCACAGTCGTCCATACCCATAATGCTAGCATCTTTGTCAGACAATACTGTCAAGCAATATGATACATGCCTTAAGAAATGGTTTACGTTCTGTCACGAAAACAACATAGAACCTTACAATGCTTCAACATCAAATATTCTCTGTTTTCTAACACAATTGTTTAATACCGGAGCTCGGTATGGTACCTTAAATAGCTCCCGATCCGCTTTATCGTTGTTACTTGGACACGAGGTAGCAAACAGTGAATGTATACAAAGATTCTTCAAGGGAATCTTTCGGTTGCGTCCCACACGTCCTAAATACCATTTAACGTGGAACACTGATCAAGTTTTAAATTATTTGGCGGAATTACACCCCAACGAAAATTTAAGTCTTGAAATAATTAGTAAAAAGTTAGTGACCCTTCTAGCCCTGATAACAGCCCATAGAATGCAGACTTTATCAAAAATACAGGTCTATAACATTACCGAATCTGATTCAGGGTTTATTATTAAAATAACTGATCTAATTAAAACTTCACGAGTGGGTTCCTTACAACCAGTGTTTTCCTTACCGTATTTTTTACAAAGGCCGCAAATATGCCCTGCTAGTACTCTTAAAGTATATCTTAATAAAACTAATCAGATACGTCAAGACCATCAATCACTTTTTATTTCATTTAGGAAACCATACCGTGCTGTAACATCGCAGACTTTGAGCAAATGGGTAAAGAGCGTTTTACAAAAGAGTGGCATTGATATCTCGCTATTTACTGCACACAGTACCAGACACGCAGCCACTTCTAAAGCGTATAGCGTAGGTGTTAGTCTGGATGTCATAAGAAATACTGCCGGGTGGAGTTCAACTTCTACGGTATTTGCTAAATATTACAATAGAATAATATCAAACGATATGTCTACCGGAGATGATTTTGCCAAAAGTGTGTTAAATGGATAATTATCTTCATTAATTAATAACAATGTAATAATAAGCTATTAAATTTTGTGTTTGACTTTAATAATTATAGCTATGAAACGTAGTAGATATTTATTTATTTTCTTCATTCAACTCCCAAAGCAAATATACAATATGTATGTACATATTCAATTGATTTTGTATTTCACGACTGAGATCTCTAAACATCTACATGTGTGTTAATGCTAATATCGAGAACGAAGCTTGAGAGTAATTGATGATCAAACGAACTTACCTGTACGTGAAGTTCGATCACAATTACTCGAAGAGCTTCGTTCGAAGATATTAGCATCCCTCCCTCCCATTCATCCTGAACCCATGGTCGTGAAATAATAAACAGCTCAGCAAACCTCCAAACTAAATGAGATGACAAGGCGCGAATGTCATAGTAACAAACGTTTTTAATCTACCTTACATTGGATTAAATAATTTATTTTTCTCCTAAATTCAATGCGAAATGGCGAGTCTGTGAGTGAAACTACATGTGTGTTAATGCTAATATCTTCGAACGAAGCTCTTCGAGTAATTGTGATCGAACTTCACGTACAGGTAAGTTCGTTTGATCATCAATTATAATGGCAATGGCGCCGATTACTTTGTTCACAAACTAGACTAAATTTAAGTTCAGTGCATCTTTTTCTTTCTGTTTCATTAAGAAAAGGAGAGAAGATAAATATTAGTTAGTCTTAAATCAATCTTTTTGCTTATTTCTCACACATCTGTAGAATGATTGTAAACTGGAGGAGCAAAGATTTGCTTGTTCAGGTGGTTCCGCCACCTAATAGAAGCAAATCTTTGCTTAAAAGGTGACTCAAAACCTCACATAGTTATATCCTTAAGTGAAGAAATAAACATTTTTATTTTATTTTATTATTTATTAGTTTAGTCCTGTTAAATTAGTCAGCGCCTGACGTAAATTGACGTATTTTTAGTAGTCAATTTTTTAATCTCGTCTAAACTTGTCTATGGAGTATCTTAATTTGACAGGATTAAACTAATATTTATATTTTGTCCTTTTCTCCATTTTTTTTTCCATTTCGACAGCTCAACAACATGCATTGCGTTTTATACGTTGTTGAGCTGACTGTTTTTTCAAACATATTTATTATACAGAAAGAATAGGCATGACTATTAACTTCTCTATTCGCTACTTATACTTACTTGTGCTTAAGAGCGTTTACGCCGTACAGCATTTTATACAAAGTTTCAAGCCTTTATTTTTCGAAATTAATGAACCGATTTTAATGAAACTTCATACGCATAAGCAGGATACAAAGGTCTAAAAAGTTAGTAGAGAACATTTTCGAAATGTCTTATTTAAAAAAAGATAACTGGAAATCTCTGTTTTTATGGAAAGTTGAAAATCGGTCTAATTTGGCTGTAACACGATTTCTCGAAAATGTTCTCTACTAACTTTTTAGACCTTTGTATCCTGCTTATGCGTATGAAGTTTCATTAAAATCGGTTCATTCATTTCGAAAAATAAGGACTTGAAAGCTTGTATGAAATGCCGTACGGCGTAAACGCTCTTAATAGTAAAACAGTTACAATTGTGTCTCATTCATGAGCATGCCGCTACCGGACTAGGTTGCAATATATGTAGGTATATAATCATAACTATGTACGAATTCCTGATATGAAGCAGTGGATTAGAAAACCCCTTTAATTTTTTTCGGATTGTGATGGGAACTGTGTTTGTTACGCAATTAAAATGTTGTACGACAAGTGTGAAACAACGATTTTAATTTGCAAAAAATAATAATATTTTATTTGGGACGCGCACAGGAAATACAAACAGTAAAAAGGAGCGTTCAAAACTAACAAAATTACACTAAAACAATAAAAAAAACTGGTCAAGTGCGAGTCGGACTCCGATACGAAGGGTTCCGTACCACAAGGCAAAAACACGTTTGTTGTATGGGAGCCCCCTAAAATATTTATTTTATTCTCTTTTTAGTATTTGATGTTATAGCGGCAACAGAAATAAATCATCTGTGAAAATTTCAACTGTCTAGCTATCACGGTTCATGAGATACTGCCTGATGACAGACGGACAGTGGAGCCTTAGTTTAGTAATAGGGTCCCGTTTTTACCCTTTGGGTACGGAACCCTAAAAAACAAGAAAAAAAAGACCTGCGCAAGGCCAATAAGGCTCCTATCTCAGCTTATTACTGCGATATTTTAAAAATAAATACCGCAGAGTTGGTACTCTGATAGGGCCCGCTGTGATAAATTTAAATCGACGTTAAAATGATCTTCCTCTACATTAAATTATGCTCGAACATTTCGCGATATACAAAATGATTTGCTTCAGTATCTGTAAATGAACGCGGACCGCTAGCATATTATAACGACTAACAAACATTTTACGGCAATAACGTGTCATAATCGGTGTTTAATACGGTATTTACTTTTCACCCATACGAGCATTAACTAAATGCGATTTTAGTACATGAAACCAATTTATTTAACAAATCGGATCGGAATTCACATTAAATTAAATTAAGGGTTATTTGGTGTAAAATTAACTGTTTGCACTAAGCGGGGGCTTAGGCTGTGGTCATATGGCTCTCGTTTAGCCACAAAATGTTTATATGCTATGTTTGATATTATTTTCATTGATATATATATATTATTTTGACCAGCAAACCTATTCTATTCTTCTATTTCACAAACATGTTCTTTCTGTCTTTTTTTCTTTTTGCCCGGCTCTTAAGGGTGATGTTATATATCATATAGCATTCCTCAATAATTAGGCTATCAAACGCAAAAAGAATTTTTCAAATCGGACTGGTAGTTCCAGAGATTACCCTCTATATACAAACGAACAAACTTTTACCTCCTTATAATCTACTAGCTGACCCGGCAAACGTTATTTTGCCATATAAATGCTTTCTAGCTGCCCGGCGCTCCTTCGTTCGCGCGTATCCCTTACCCTACCCTACTTCTACCCTACTCTTAACCTACTCCTGCCCTACCATACCCTACTCCTAACCTACTCCTACCCTTCTCCTACCCGACTCCTATGCTACTCCTACCCTACTCCTAACCTACTCCTACACTACTCCTACCCTACTCCTATAAGTATTAAAAAAAAAAGTATCCTATTGCCGTTTCCTGTTTCTAAGCTACCTCCCCACCAATGTTAAGCCAAATCGGTTTAGCCGTTCTTGAGTTATAAATAGTGTAACTAACAAGACTTTCTTTTATATACACACATCAAAAGTGTCTAGGCATCAACATATATTTTTGCAATAACTTTTCTCCTGATTGATATTAATTAAAATTTTCTTTAAGGATTCATCAAATAAAGTGTTTTCGTTTGTCACAGTAACGATAAACCAAGTCACCTTTGCATTAATAAAGAAATTTGCCATTTTCCTAATAAAGGGATTTTTGACATTTGAACCACTAACACAAAAGTTCGAAAAAAAGACTGAAATAACAGTTTTCTTTAAAATTTTATTGGGTAACTTAAACAATTAATAATCCGTGTTTCTACCGCGAACACTAACAACACAAGAACATCGGTTTGGCATACTCAAACTGAGTTCATCCAAATCACGCTGTGGAATGGCCGCCCATGTTCGTTGCAACAACAAAAAAAGGTCTTCTTGCGACTGGATACCCTCCATATTCGGCAGAGCTCTTCTCTGTAGCATATCCCATGCATGCTCAATCGGGTTCAAGTCTGGCGACTGAGCAGGCCAGGGCAGGACATTGATGTTAGCTGCGGCGAGAGTCTGTCTTACAACTCTTGCGGTGTGCGGTCGTGCATTATCATGCATTAACTGAAATAAGGGACCGATTTGCACTTGTAGAGGAACGATGACGTCTGATACAATCGTCTCAGCATAAATTTGAGCGTTGAGGTTGCCTCTGATCCAAATCAACTCAGTTCTTCCGCCGATCCAAATACCCGCCCATACCATGATGGTTCCACCACTATAAGGATGGACTTCCTGGCAGGATTTTAATCGCTGTTAGCGTCCAGGGGTTCTCCAGTGTCGTATACGTCTTGTATCCGGTCTCATACCAAAACGAGACTCATCAGAAAAGCACACGAAACGCCATTGTTCTTCTGCCCAATTTCTGTGTTCAAGAGCCCATTGATATCGAATCCTACGATTGTGCATTGCTATAGGTGGTACCCGTAGCGGTCTTCGGGAATGAAGGTTCACTTCATGCAAGCGGTTTCTGACTGTTTGGTCGCTAATTAAGTTCCCTGAAGAGTGATGAAGCCTCACGGCTAACATCATGGCGGTTATTGTTGGAGCTCTTCGAGTTAAGATTTGAATGTATCGGTCTTGTCTCCGTGTGGTGCAGCGATACCGTCCTCCATGGCGCTCAGCCACGGTACCAGTGCTTCGGTAACGTGTCCAAAGTCGACTGATAACACTCTGACTTGTATTCAGAGCTAAAGCCACAGTACGTTGCCGGGAACCAGCTTCTATCATTCCCACGGCTCTGAGCATTTCTTCCCTGCTTAAATGACGTCGCCGCTCCATAATAACGTTGGTTTTAATCAGTAGTAGGGAAACAGTAGCACTAATAATGTCTTCAATGCGTTGTATGTTTTTATAGGGAAAATATTGACGCTGATTTTCATCTTTTACTCGAATTTGATTCACAGTTCCTGATTCAAATTATGAAATGCACCAAAAAGGATCCATATAAA
Organism: Mesoligia furuncula; assembly: GCA_916614155.1. Classification (NCBI taxonomy): domain Eukaryota; kingdom Metazoa; phylum Arthropoda; class Insecta; order Lepidoptera; family Noctuidae; genus Mesoligia; species Mesoligia furuncula. The sequence goes on from OU744814.1 coordinate 9,040,756, forward strand.
TGTATAAAATCATAAATTTATTACAAAGCCACATCTCAATCTCAAGAAATCCGCATAAAAATGCTTGATCCCTAGACACTTTTGATGTGTGTATTATATAGATTAAAATTCAAAGTCCTGACTGACTGGTATATTAACGCACAGCCAAAGCCGCTGGTCCTAGAGACATGAAATTTGGAGGGTGTGTTCTGTGTGAAGAGTAGGTATCCACTAGGAAAGGGTTTTTCGAAATTGCACCCCTAAGAGGTCGAAAATGCGCGGCGACGAAGTCGCGGGTAGAAGCTAGTATTAGTAAAGATTAACATCACATGCATAACATTACAAAATATATTATCTCAAGGCATTGTACCTACAGAGCAATTTACAAACTAAAAAGTGACACACAATCATATGAACATACAGTAGGTAGGTAGGTTAGGTAAAATAAAATTTAAATAAAAATGTAAACACGAGAAAATAACAAACAAAACACAATACAATAACACTTGTAAAATAAACGAAATGCAATCACTGAGAATGGCTTAAATATCTACAAATGGCAACTGGGCCCAGTGCTTTCCAAATTCCGGAGGGGTTTCGATATGTAAAGTAGGGTCACGCATCCACGGACTGACCTTGGCAAGCGTAGCTTAACTTGCGATCGACCCATGCGACTGTTATTACATAGCCACGAGCCCCCGATTAAATGCCCCCGTTACCGACATAGCTTGCAAAGTAAGCAAACTGAAGTGGCAGTGGGCTGGCCATGTCTGTCGAAGGACCGATGGCCGGTGGAGCAGACGAGTCCTGGTGGAGACCGCGTATCGGCAAGCGTAATGTTGGACGCCCCCCAGCTAGATGGACGGACGACCTAAAGAAGGTAGCTGGGGTAGACTGGATGCGGAAGGCGGAGGACAGGGTGCTGTGGCGCAGTCTGGGAGAAGCCTATGTCCAGCAGTGGACTGCGATAGGCTAAGTTGATTGTTGATTGAGCCCCCGATTGCAATAGGTGCAGGTCTGATTTGTAAAATATCGGATGGCAAAAGTACTAATAATGTGCAGCGTATTAGAAACTTGGTCTTATAAAAAGATCTTCGTATAAGTGGCTTAAGCGAGCTCAGAGTCCTTCTTACTCGCATTACCTCAAATCCTGAGTTAGTCTGGCCACGACCTTATCAAAAAGCATTTAAAATGTATGAAAGCCATAACTTTGGCTTCCAGCCAAGTCACACCGCTGAAAGTTAGTACCGAGAAGTTTGTCGCGTTTTAGGAAATAAGAAACTTACTCCGGAAGGAAAAGTCAACAGATTTTTCATGAAATTAATTTCATTTTATTATTAGTATTTGGTGGAGTAAAAGTGAGCCAGTTGAGAGGTTGAATGAAGGGCGACTAACGGAAGTATTTGTAAGGCAGTTTAGAGTGGAAACGCCGAGAGGGGACACCCTAGGTGGATATATGTATTTATAGTGACAATGGTGACGTTCTTGAGAAAGTTCAGGTGCGTCGTATTACTCACAATCGGCGCGCGTGTATGAGACTTATGAACGTAAACGAAGTAAAAGGACTATATGCGGATTTATCACGTGGCGTTATAATTATAGTTTCTGCCTGACCCTATGGGTGGAATGTGTCCCTTTATTTATGTATGTAAAAGTGTTTTAAAGTAGATTTTTAGTGTGTTAATTATGGGTATATATTAGAGCAAAAAAAGTTTAGTTTATATTTTTTATTTTTTGTTAATAAATAAAGAAATTTCTGTGCCTTCTGCTTGGTAAAAAAAGTCATCCGGTATATTTCCACCACTAAAAAGCTGAGATCTCCCAAGACAGTCAGGGAACGTTCCAGTCTCCATATGACAATGCTATGATTAACGACGGGACGTGATGTCAACAACCCCGGTGAATCATCCGAATATTCATATAATTTCCATACCGAGTGTCATTCCCTTAAATTGATGATCTGGCCCGCCTCGTTAAGTTTCCGAAGTGAATTCTTTGGTTGGTTATGTGTTGGTCGCGTTGGTTATTTAGTTACAGCTGTTTTGGGCGTTGGATCATTAATTTAAAAAATTAAGACTGTTCCGTGCGAAGGAGATGCGGCGATCTAATTATGTTTGCGGGGCCAACATGGCCAGAAATCGCACAAGATAGAGAGTTTTTGAAAGGAAAAGGGAAGTACTTTGCCCAGCTATGGGACACGATCAAGAAAAAGTAAAAAAAACCTATTTATTACGTAACCCATCTATTCTTACTTATCTCTTCGGTTTCATGACCTTTATCAGATACTTATCTTGTTACTAGAGAGGTAAGACAAAAATAAAGATAGACGATTTGAAAAAATATCTTTAGACGAATTAGACGCCAGCACATCAAGCTACTACAATCTGTCAAATTTCTATATTTATTTTACCATTTATGTACACACATCTTAAATAAACTGACAAGAAAAAACAGAACAGAAAAATAGGTACAAAGGTGATGCTTATTTCATAAGAAATCTCTTCCAGCACAGGTACCTGCGATAGGACAATAAATAGAGAGATGTAGACAAAGTGCGAAAGAGTAGAAACAAAAAAAATAATACATAAAATCTAAAAACAATTCACTTAATAAAACCAACAAGTATTATGTTATGAGAATATACTTACTTACATACTTCTTTAATAGATTTTTAACTTTAACGCTAAAGCACAAGGTTCAAAGTTGATTGGAAAAATTTGACAGTTTCGGGTAGCTTGATGTGCTGGCGTCTGTACGATCAGATGCACGCTATTAGTACAAAAATTTCACTTTAAGTAAGTACTAGTATTTACATAATCAGCCTATGATGCTCCCACTGCTGGGACACAAGTCTCCTCTCAGTGAGAGGGAGTCGGCCGTAATCCACTACGCGGGCCCAGTGCAGGTTAGTAGAGGTGACACGTCTTCAATTTTTTTGTTCTAGGAAAGCCGGTTTGCTCACAATGTTTTCTTCGGTAATCTCTTGTATAGTGACAATACTCGTCAACTATCTAATCTCCTATTATTAATGGACCACTGACACGCCATTATGAATTTGGGAGATTACGAACTTTTGGTACAAAGGCAATGGCTCTGTTTTACTCATCAACCGGGCAGAAATCCAGACTCCGGGCTGCTACTGAGAAATCCCAGATGGAAAAACTCAATAACACTTTGCCCGACCTGGACCCAGGAGCTCATGCTCAACAGTATCGATCGCATAATCCTGCATCTCGCAAGCAGAGTTTACCGCGCAACTAGCATAGATACAACGGCCCAACATGAATAATTGGGCAGTTGCCCGCCAGACACAACACCCGTCTGGTCGGAGGATCCTCCCTTTTCTATAGAGTATGAGTGAACTTTACGCCCTGTTTCTCATACCTCTATGCACTGAAGAACTATACTTAATCAGACATCCATATTTAGGTATTTTGATATTTTGTCAAGCCAACATTCATAAAACAAACCAACCACCACAACAACAAGGCAGTCTGACGCATGAATTACCGAAAACCAAAGACATTTCGTATTAAAATATTTCACGAAAATTCTAAACAAATCATCTCCACAGAACGTGTAGCAGCTCTCACAATTAGCTCACTACCTAAACAACCGTTGAGTTGGCAGTTTATAACTTACTTTCATTTGGGAGTGTCAATATTTGGGGACAAACTCCCTACTTCATAGTTTATGAATTTGTAAAGCTTCTAACAGTTGTTGATTAACTGGGGATTGTGTTTGTAGTGTCAATGTGCTTTTTCAAAAATGTTCGGTGCTGGCGTAGGCCCTGAAGAGACAATGAGGTCAGGCTTTTTTTTTTTTGCGGATGCGAAATCATCAAATGACTCCTCCCGCTCTGGGTGGAGCGGAATGAGTGTCAGACTCTTACTGACTAAAACCCACCCGTGTTCCTTCCTTAGCCCTATATGTTCCGGAGTAGCGGTAAATGAGGTCAGGCTTGGAAAGCTGGTGGTTAGAAAATGCGTTTTTGTTGCAAGGCCGCAAAAAGGACCGTTTGTCCACCGCAGCCGAGGGACGAGATTATTCGAACCGAACGTGACGTCCTGGTGACTGCGATCGTGTATCCACCGCAACCGAATTCGGCGCTTCAATATGTAATCTAATGATAGAGAAAACAAAAATCGGGCGAACGGCGACGGTGACGGCAGTGTGAGGACAAGATCGAACATATTTTGTATTGCCAGCACATCGGTCCATCACAATTTGTCCTCGTTCGCATGGTCGTAAAAATATCGGTGAGATTTTATCGCCTACTGGATTTTTAACTCTAGGTGTTAAGCCGAGCATTGAGAATCCAATAGAGCACATTCCAGTGCATCAAAAAAAGACGCTGTAGGATTTCCAACTCTCAGCGCTACGCAGAGCCTTGAAAATTAAATGCGCGAAAAAAATTCACCACGGGATAAACGCGAGTACTAGCGGTCGGGCCGGAATGCCATGATGACGGCGCGATGGACACGCAGCCATAGTACATGTATGGATCGCAACTCCGGCGCCGTCATCTCGTTCTCGGTGATGTTCTAGTGACGGCTGAAAAGGACAAACGCACATAAAGAGTATATCGTTGTGGTGAATGGGTTAGTCAACTAGATTCTGCGCTACCGAGAACTAGCTCTCCAGCGTGCGCCAGGCATTAGAATGACAGAACGATTTAGATTAACGCCGCTTGAGGAGGCGCCTCTCATGCCCACTGAAAATTGAAATACGTATAATTGTAGACAATGAAAGTCTGACTGCATCGTTGGTCTAGAGATCGTAAATGCTGGTCCTGGGTTTTATCCGGTGGTCTACCACCGGACCGGACCGGTGGTGGTGGTGGTGGGTGGATCTCTTGGCAAGAGGCTGGTGTTGTACCCTGTTGATGGCAGTAGGCTCGCCCCCTATTACATATTAATGGGACTTAGGTAAACATAACTTGCGAAATGTGGGTATATACCTCGGTCTACGTCACCTCTCCAGGGAATACAAACGTGATGTTTACACTTGTAGCGGTATCTACAACGCCACATGAGAACAACGCGTCATACTGACGTCACGCAAAATCCTGCATCTCGCAAGCAGAGTTTGCCGCGCAACTAGCATAGATACAACAGCCCAACATGAATCATTGGGCAGTTGCCCGCCAGACACAACACCCATCTGGTCGGAGGATCCTCCCTTTTCTATAGAGTATGAGTGAACTTTACACCCTGTGTCTCATACCTCTATTCACTGAAGAACTATACTTAATCAGAAAATCCATATTTAAGTATTTTGATATTTTGTCAAGGCAACATAAGTCAAACCAGCCATCAGTCACAGGACATTAAAACCACTTATTATGAAAACAAATAAGGATACGACGACAAAATATCAAACTATAGATTTCCAGTTTCAGCTGACCTCGCAATGTATATACTTTTCGTACAATAAGAAGTCAGCTTATAATGGAAATGTATAGTTTGGTATGTCGTCTTGCGTACCAGCCATGTTTGTATATCAAACATATATACCATTTGATATATTGACTCAACTTGATATATTGCTGTGCCTATGCCTATTGCCAACGTTAGAGTATACAAGCAAATACACGCATGATGATTTACGAGAAATAGTCGAAATAATATTAGTTTGGGGGCAAGACTTACAATAATTACAATCACATCGTCTTAGCTTATGCATATACGAATATACCTTATCAGTACGATCCTACTGCAGGAATATAGGCCTCTCTGTGAGAGGGTTTTGGCCGTAATTTACCACGCAGGCCCAATGCGGGTCGGTGGATGTCACATGTCTTCGAATTTTAGGTCCATGTTTTTGGTTTACTGTCGATGTTTTCATACACGATTTTGAGAGCAGTCAAGTGTAGCAGTAATTCATCACCAAGTCACCACGATTAGATTAAATAAATTACACAAAGTATAGTGTCTGTCTGGGGCTCTTGACTTAATAATACCTGCCGCAAGGGTAGATAGAAGGTTAAGCTTCGCTTGCCGCGGTCGGTTCGTGGATGGGTGACCATCCATTACACATCGAGATCCCTCCGTGCCTCGGAAAGCACGCTAAGCCGTTGGTCCCGGCTTTCATTTGTAGATCTTTGACAGTTGTGGCGGGTATCCAGAAGCTCAAAAATTAGACAACCAGTCATCAAGGGGCGGGGGGGTGTTACCCAGTAACTGGGTTATGGAAATAGAAAGTCGCTCCAAGTGAAAATTAAAAAACCTATTCCTTTGATCTTTAAACTTTAAAAATTGGCCTGAGTACTGATATATCTAAATAAATGATAAAAATTATAAATTTAGAGGAAAGAACGAAATACACGCGGACGAAGTCACGGGCAAAGTGCTAGTATAAAATACTGGTATTCAGCTTCATCCGGTTAGACTGGAAGCCGACCCCAACATAGTTGTTAAATGCCTGGGCAGATTGAACCCTAATTCGTCGGCATCATTTTCCGTTCGTTTTTGGTCGAATAATTCTCTGTTACCCAAACAACGTACACCCAAGCCATAAACACACAACACAACGCAATATTTAACGCATTCTGCACCGAATAAGCAAACATTGCATGTTATACGTACCTACAGTATCTACATAGAAGTGGCAAATGTTTGGGAAGATTCCAATTTGCCTGTCAAGCGCTTCTGTCGCCACAGCGCGTGGCACCGCGTTGTTGCAACATTATTACTGAGAGACATACAGATTTCACTAAGGGATTAAGCCGCTTCGCCTAGCTTGCGCTGCAGCGTCGCAGCGTCGCACCGGTGGCGCAGTCTCGTCAATTCTGTGTCGAAGTTTATGCTTAGAATTGCACAAAATATTAGTTGGAACAATCTTGTTATGAATCGAACAAGCAAATTCCCATTGTTTTCCCATGAGTGATTGACATGAGACTGTATGATATGATGATATATGTACATATGATGTACCTATGTATATATGACTGTGGAGATGACAATACAACAATAATTTAAACTTCGTATACATAATGATGTTCCCAATCAGCATACAAAAATTCAATAAAATACATATATCCAATAGTTTAGTCACTGGAGATTATTTATCATTTTTAACATTTTCTACATAATGTATGTATCTGTTAACAGGCCAGCACCGACAGGTTAATGACATCTTCAGTTAAACGCAATTAAGTTGCGAGCTCGATAGTTCAATAACCTTCGCCAAATTTGTTCTTAAATTTTATTTCCCGATGCGAACTAATGCCATATTATACCTTATGCTTGAGACATAGAGTCCTAAAGCGTAAATATGATGCCATCAAAAACAAAACTTGTAAAAAAAACCAAGTCTCGGAACTCAGTTCTTCTACCATAAAAAGTTGTGAGATCCATGTAATACCAAGTCGGTTAATTTATTCAGTCCCTACTTAAGGGACCTTCTGTCCTCAGTTATTACGTAATTAGCTAACCTAACAACATCTTGTAGTGACGATATCAATATTAAAATTTTATTATGTTTAAAATAAATAGATTGACTTGGCCATCGCATGAAAACACAATGTATCTCACAGTGCGATTGCCAAGTCAATCTATGTATTTTAAACATAATACATTTTTAATATTGATATCGTCACTACAAGATGTTGTTAGGTTAGCTAATTACGTAATAACTGAGGACAGAAGGTCCCTTAAGTAGGGACTGAATAAATTAACCGACTTGGTATTACATGGATCTCACAACTTTTTATGGTAGAAGAACTGAGTTGCGAGACTTGGTTTTTTTTACAAGTTTTGTTTTTGATGGCATCTCACTTCTTTTTGTAGATTGTCCTACTTTTTTTCCTTTCCGGTACCCTTTTAACTTTTTTTTTAACCTAATCCGTTGACCATTTTACAAGTTACCTTTGAACATCTAGGTACATTCAATTATACACTATAGCTTCCGCTCGCGGCTTCGCCCGCGAGGAATGTCGATAAAAACTATCCCAAATCCTTTCCCGGGATGCAATCTATCTCTCTGCCAAATTTTATCGAAATCCGTTCAATGGTTTAGGCGTGAAAAGGTAACATACAGACAGACAGACAGAGTTACTTTCGAATTTATAATATTAGTATGGATAATTGATATTTTCCTCGCTAGAGAGCTCCGATAAACGCGTCCGATCGCTGCTAATCATAAAGTGCTGTAGACATTTACACTCCAAGGCGGAGTCGTCTATGAATTTCCACCTGAACAGGTTTTCCTTGCTTCGGCCAACCTGGGTGCGGAGTCTGTTTAAAGACTTCCAGGTTACCCAAAGGAAACTCATGTCCAGGCGGGAGGTCAGCGGGTGGGACGAACGGTTTGGGTAAGAAAGCACTGTCTCGCCACAACTTCAGTCTCTCTTGTGATGGTTCGCCAGTGAGTGGAACGACACACTTTAAAAAACTGTTTCGAGTTTTCAGCTTTTGTGGCACAAGGATGTTGTCGTGCAAAGGGTTTTGTGTGTCGGAGACCATTTTGGCTCTTTCGCTGGAGCTTGCCACCGCTCTGCGAGGCACTGGTGGCGCTATTCCTGCTAGTGGATACAGCATTTGTACCGGGGTTGGTTTTAGCCAGCCAGTGATGTTCCGGCACGTTTCATTCAAAGCTGTATCCACCAGCTTTGCATGAGCAGAACGGCTCCACACGGGGCACGCGAATTCTCCCGCAGAAAAAGATAGCGCCAGTCCAGTAGTCCGCTTGATATTCTTGCAGTTTTTGCTATATGTTAAATACCTGTGCAGGGTAACACCAAGATGTTTAGGGGAGTTGCTGTTCTCGATGGATACCCCACCCCAAACGATGAGAGGTCGTGACTACTTAACCGGACTATCCTGTGGTTGCCTTAAGTAAACTCACCAGCGCTACCGCTATGTCCCTACATTTGAAATCTGTAATATCTTCGAAAATATTCATTTAAATTACATGCTGTAAGGGCCAAATTGATCTATATTAAATGCACATTCTATTTAAGGTACTTAATTGGATAAGGATTAACTGTATTGCTTAAAATCGCTTCGTAAATAAGCCATTATTTCTCGTAAAAAGTAAAGGATAAAAAATGGTTATTGTGGGTTATCCCTAAAAGATAGACATATACCATTGTGGACTTTTTGTAGAACTTTTTAAGGTGTACAATACTGTAATACATTATTTTGATCTATCTCGTAGGGTTCACCTAGCTTTTGCAATATTAGCGCAAAAAATGTGTTTAATTACGACATCACATTAGAAACCTCTAATCTAAAATTATTATCAGTGTTTCTCTAATATATTATGCATGTATTATACATATAAAATCGTATCAAAACCCGTTGCGCAGTTTTAAAGATCTAAGCATACATGCGGACAGACAGACAGCGGGAAGCTACTTTGTTTTATACTATGTAGTGATAAACAGGTACACTGATTCATTAACTGCAAATGTAACTTTGTAATACTATATATTTATATAGGATTACAAAGTTATTTATGCAGTTGGTGTATCTAGAAAACTGGAACGAAATTGAAAAATATTTTAGTTTTCCCTTGATATATACACTAAACACTAATTGTATTCTAAATTTTAAGCTTCTATGTCTGCTAGAAGTGCCTTAGAGTTTTGATGATCGGTCAGTCAGTCAGTCAGTCAGTCAGTCAGTGAGTGACAAAATTAAGAAACTTTTTATAATTCTTAAACTACTGGTTCAAATTGAATGAAATTTGAAATATACCGTGTTTATACAATGCCTGCTTGATTACTGAAAATTCAGGTCTCTAGTTTTATCCACAACGAAGTTATAGGGTGTCGAAAATGGCCTGAACTGCTTCGAGAAAAGGATGGTACGGCCGTGCCCCTTTTTGCTCGACTTGGTGGGGGCACTTCCGTGCCCCCAGATAAAAAATATTATAATTTATTTTGGGGGGAACGACTGCTGGTAGTGAAAAGAGTTCAGAAAATCAAATTATTAAAATAAATCTATATTGTATAAAAGAAAGTCGTGTTATTTACACTATTTATAACTCAAGAAGGGCTGAATCGATTTGGCTGAAAATTGGTGAGGAGGTAGCTTAGAACCAGGAGACGGACAAAGGATACTTTTTATCTTTTTATTTAAGTAATCTTTTTTTTTTACCTATAGGAGTAGGGTAGGAGTAGTGTAGGAGTAGGGTAAGAGGACAAGAGTAGGGTAGGAGTAGTGTAGGAGTAGGGTAGGAATAGGGTAGGGTAAGGGGTAGGACACCACGCGAACGAAGTAGCGTCGGGCAGCTAGAAATAATTTATATGGCAAAAGCAAAACAACGTTTGCCGGGCCAGCTAGTTATTAATCTTTTGTGTTTAAATATCGCGACCTACCACGTCTGTAAAGTGTACAGAAACAATAATAAATTTTGAACTGATATTTAAAAAAATAAATTACATAATAAATATTGTCGTTGACTTCAAAATAAAGTACCTATCATCAAATTATACACCCTTATATTTTGATCGTTTTAATCCTTAAAAGTTGTTTATAATGAGTACAATGACCCCTGTCATTGTACTCATTATAAAAATCTTTTACTATGGGACCCACCCGGATATTGTGAAAAAAAAAATCAGCTGTTCCCTACATTTTGACGAGTTATATGAACATAAATGTAGAGAACAGCAGATTTTTTTCCGTTTGTCGTTTTCTAGACCGATTTTAGAGTTAAATAAATTACTCTAAATTCTCAACATTCTGACCGATTTCAAGGTGCATGACCAGCTTAAAACATGAACTGAAAACCACTAATAACACACAAAATACTAATAAATCATAATATGAAGCATACCATGTACCGACTGCTGACGTTTCACGGACGAAAACAATTTTAACGGTTGAGACAAATCCTGTCATTAAAATAAAATACCACAGATTATTAGGTACAGAGGATCTGTTCCTTACAATAGGTAAAAGTAGGCGCACGCACGTATACTGGGTTCAAATTAAATGACGTGATGGGTATTGATATCTATAAATACTACACTCGCGATTTAGTTTCCAAACATGTAACCAAACATGTGTTTTTGGAAAAACGACTTTAATACTCACACTAAAGTTTACTTTGCGTTACAAATTCAAGCATTTTATGACATTTTTTAAATAGGTACAGCCACAGATATAGATATACCTAGATAACGCAAGAGTAACTACTTCGCGTGCCAAAAATTGCACCAACTTATGATTACAAATCATAAGCCGCCCCTTTCGCGCTCAGTCCTTTGTACTGCTGGCTGGGTAAGTGTGAGCGAGAGCGCGAGCTTGTGACGTCATAGTAGGTAGTCAAAAAATGGCACGCTTGGTTTTCATACAGTTCGTGATACTTGCGTTATCTAGGTATATCTATATCTGTGGGTACAGCACTCTATCCATTTGAAATAAGATTAGACATTTAAATAAACCTTTTTTACAGTCCGTTCAACCGCTTTTGACTCCTATACCGTAGGCATAAGGATGCTATTAAAAGCAAAAAGTGGTTACAATACCAACTGTTTCCTGCAGCTGCCATATGTCATGCCACCAACGCAATAGAATTCAAAATCGTTGAACGGACTGTAAAAAAGTTTATTTAAATGTCTAATCTTATTTAAAATGGAGTATAATTGCGTAACACACTCAGTCATAATCTTAATAATCTTGAAGAATATTGCAAATCCATTGCTTCATTTGTTCGAAAAATTTGTCAGCGCAACGAACGTTGTTTAACTGTCATAAGGAAAGCCATTCCTACATGTGTTACGAAATTACCCTGCTGGTCATTCTGAAATCATTTTAATTTACACAAGTATTAAGTTGATATTCCTTTATGTGGAAATAACAACAATTGTAAAAAAGTATTTGAAAATAGACTTTCGATGAGTATACAAAGTTATTGGTAAGAGGTCATTGTACTCATCATTATGAACAACTTTTCTTATGGGACCAAACCTGAAATCGCGAAAAAAAAAACAGCTGTTCCCTACATTTATAATAATAATAATAATAAACCATTTATTTTCAGGTAACAGAGACCCATAGATACATACCTTAATCTAAGTAGGTACCTATACATATTAATATAGTAACAATTTTGTTAGTAAATAAAACTTAATAACTATGTTAGTATAAAACAGTACTTCACTAGCTAACTCTAGAGCAATTTTGTGGTACTTGTCCGCGGAAGCGATGGAACACCACGTCCAGCGGCCAGAAGTCAAAATAACTGTTCGTATATAACTCGTCAAAATGTAGTGAACAGCTGATTTTTTTTTCGCGATTTCAGGTTTGTTCCCATAGTAAAAGTTGTTCATAATGATGAGCAGAATAACCTCTTAAGAGATTGTTAATGTTTTACCAATAACCCTGTATACGGCGATCTTCATATATCCCAGCCGAATAGGGTGCGCTTGCACTCGCTGAATGTGAAGCATGTCTATGTGTGCGTGCGTTCTCGCTCGTTGTATGGAGTCGGCTTCTGTACCTATTCTGTGTAAAAACAGTTGCACATGCTACGATTAATCATAACAATAAAACATGTGATGTATTAATCTTTGTATTTTAAGTTGAAGTGAGTTATGTTCTTCGTAATTTATCAAACTTTCAAGATTTTAGTTCGCTTTCGAGATTTGTAACGCTTGAAATAAAATGAGGTTTTGTTCAGAATAAAGATGCGGTTTGGTCATTAATTAATTGCTATTGAATAGCTGCTAGTAACTAAATGTGTTTAGTGAATACATTTAGAAAGAGATGCCCTTTTCTAACCTTGGAGGACATTCCTATCTTTACTTTAGTGGCTTTTGTATTGTTAACATACAAATATTAAAATGCATCTAGTTTGACCAGCACGCATAGCATGAGCACCGGTTTGTCGACGGAAGCTGTCTTTAGCGATTACAAAATCTCGTCACTACCTTAGACAACTGTCAGTTGTCAATATGATTTTGACAGTTTGGATAGAAAACTTTCTTCTGAAATAGTCTACATAAAAAAGGACCTAGACAAAGATCGTTAGAAACGAAAGACAAAATGACAGATTGTAGAAGGATTTCTAAGGCGGTATGTCAAAAATGAAGAAGAGAAATGTCACTTTGTATAGAAAGCAATGTGTCTACTCTTCGTAGAGATAGAAGTGTTTATGCTACGCGTGCAGTAAGCAGGCAGTAAAACAATTTTACACATCTATTAATAGTTTAAAAAAACACTAGAAAAACACGCTTGGCCTTTCTCACAACTGCAAACACGACTATGATACGATATTCTATCATGAAATGCCAGTGCCTATCTTCCGGCTTCATCATCAGACCTTGAAACCTAATCGTGGTCAAAGTTCATTACAAGACTTTTCTAAGAAATCCAAAACAGCTATGATACGATTTTTCCTCATGAAGTTCCAGTTCATATCTTCCGGCTCCATCATCAGGTCAGTTCGACAGTACCATATTATTGTATTGTCATCAGAACTATATACAGCTGCCAATTTTCACTACGCTACGACCCTTGGAAGATGGTTAAATTAGTTACCTTAGATTCCATTACATAGTTACATACAGGTCGACCTAATAAAAGCGTGTTAAAAATAAATTATGTTTTAAAACTAAATGAGTTCGGTGTTTCCTATCCTTGAGAGAAAAGATCGAAACACTACTCAGAGATCAAAGTTGACCAGTTAATTGCGTTATACAATAAAAGTAGGAATAGCTTTCATTTTGAGTTCAACGACATCATTGCGTTAGTTGTGTTGGTGAGCAGACAAATTTTTCGAACATAGGGAGCAATGGATTAGAAATATCCTTCAAAAGATATAAATTGTGATTGACAGTGTGTTTCGCAATTACAATGCTGATCATGTAGATTAGTGTATGAAATGGTCTTTTTTATAGAAAAAAATAAATAAAAAGTGTTTCACACAGTTTTTCAGTGTTTGCGTGTGTTTGTGTGTGTTGTCTGTTTTGTTGTGTGTGTGTTTTGTTGTGTGTGTGTTGTAAAGAACCACACAGATTTGAGTGGACCTGTCCAGTCTGCGCACGCATTTGTCAGTAATCGTGCAGCTCATAGGCGAGATGTCCTAACTTTACGTTTTGTACCTATATTACACACATTTGTATATATACAAAATATGTAGGTATAGATCAAGAGCTCTTTCTTAACCACAAAATGCAGAGAGTACAGAAGGCAATCAATTTTTGCACGTTTGACGTGTGTCGCAAGCGGGTGGCTCACGCGCTCGCACTAGTCCCAACCAGTCCGAGATAACGTGTCCGTGAGCGGTGTCTATGTGTGCGTTACTCGAGTGCCCTTTTTATTGTAGATTGCCTTCTGTACTCTCTGTATTTTGTGTCTTAACTTTATCTCCAGCTACTTCGACACTTGACATTTTCAATGAAAACAGCTGTTATCTGACTTTTAGCACTTAAATGTCATCGTCCACTCGATCGCTTTTGTGCGAGTTTTGTTTGCTTATTTAGTTAGTCAACTTGACTAAGTTCGAAAACCAGGGCCAGCAGATGTCACTTTGGAGATAAAATATCAATTAATTTTGGTAATGTTAAATTTATTTAGACAGTCTGTAAATGTTTTTGTTTTACTTAAACAATGAAATTGATTAAAACAGTTGAATTGTGTATCAAAAAGCTTTTAGCTTCATTTAATCTGGTAAATTAAACGATGAATAATAAATTATTTTATTTCTGTAAGTAGGTGTTTATACAAACAGTTTTGCATATCTAAACTTAATTTATAAAGTGAAACGATTTGATTTTTTGAACTTATGTTTCTTTGTTACGCTTTTACGTTGAAACGACTAAACGGATTTGGATGAGACACATGAATAGAACACGACCTGAATTAGGACATAGAACTCTTTGAGGTGAATGGGAAGTGGTAGACCGTGAAACTCAAATTTTCTTACGTTTTTTGCAATTTGTAGGTCAGTCTGTGTGGTGCCGGACCCCCCACTTCCCCATGGGTGTCGTAAAAGGCGACTAAGGGTCGTACCGGAGAATGGGCAGCAGCGTTCTCTATGCATTCCACCATCATACCATACTGCGATCGCCAACCCGCCTGCCAAGCGTGGCGATTATGGCAAACCCCCCCAAAATTGGGGGAGGCCTATGTCCAGCAGTGGGCGTCTGTCGGCTGAAATGATGATGATGATGAGGTCAGTGTCAGATTGTATCTTGATCAAAATTTGTTTCGTGACAAAAACAGGTACATATTTAGAGAATTATAATCATTAGAATCATTAATATATCTTTCTAAGTTAGATTTCTACCACCAACCACCAATCTCTTATGGAAAAGTGTTAATGGTGTCTCAACCACCCATTCACCTTAACCAGATATTCCCATTACGTCTGTGTGGTGCCGGACTTAAAGAATAGCACCACCCCATACTTCCCGTGGGTGTCGTAAAAGGCGACTAAGGGAGACCGGAGAATGGGCAGCAGCGTTCTCTATGCATTACACCATCATACCATACTGCGATCGCCAACCCGCCTGCCAAGCGTGGCGATTATGGCAAACCCCTCCCAAAATTGGGGGAGGCCTATGTCCAGCAGTGGACGTCTTTCGGCTGAAATGATGAATGATGATGAGATATTCCCAAGGGATCGAGACTTATGTAGGTAAAATCGCGGGGCGCAGATAGTCAATTATACTTTTAAAAACAAGAGGTTTCTGTTTTCTATCCGACTACGCTACCAAATACTCAGAGTTCACAGTATCTTTTAAAGTCCAGACATAATCTTGGTCAGATCATGTGAGGTGCATGTAGATTACTATCTGAAATGGTCTTTTGAGGAAAAAAAACACACAGATTGAGTAGATCTCTCCAATAAATGCACGAATTTATCCGTTATCGTGTACGTTCATTTAAAATAGGACTAAATTTGGGGCTCATGGCTCAAATCACATCAAATCAAAATATAATAAAGGCGAAAGTTTGTGAGTGTGTGTTAATATGTTTGTTACATCTTCACGCTCAAACGACTGGACCAATTTTGATAAAATTTTGCATAGAGGTAGCTGACACCCTGGATTAACATTTAAGCCACTTTTTATCCCGATACTCCCACGGGATCAAAACTTATGCGGGTGAAACCGCGGGGCGCAGCTGGTTTCATATAAACCTACGAGCACTTATGAAACGTCAGAAGCTAGGTGCATGGTTCCAATTAGTCGTTTCCTATGGATATGAGCCGACAAGAAACTCCACGGTTACTCTTTACAAAAAAAATAGTTTATAAAAATTAAATTAATATTAGTTTATTAATTATGCTTTATTACTTAGCCAGGAACCTCGAATTTGGTGACGCGGCCGTGCAGGTCAATCGATCAGGTTACACAATGCTTGCAGAGACCGGTTCTACGGATTTGTCAATACTGAAAAAGTTAAATAAGTAAATAACAAGTCACCTTCCAAATATATTTTTTTTGTATCAAAATCGGTTCAGCCGTTTGGGAGTTTCGATGGCGCAGACAGGCACGACTACATACAGATAGATACACACGTTAAACTTATAACACCCCTCTGTTTTTGTCGGGGGTTACAAAAGAAAATTAGAAGCCAGTAAACCAACTTACTGATACTACACAACAATTCCCGACAGTTGTATTAAAAATTAACCATATTTACGCCTCGCAAGAACCCTCTAATTAAGGCAGCCCCCAACATGGACATATGGGAGCGTTATAATGTAACACGCGGCGTGACTTGTGATTCTATAGCGGTATGGCGTAGTTTCGGCCAATTACTGGCAATTTTGATGGGGAGACGCTTATAATATACGATTGGGGATAATACGTCATTTTGGTCGGATACAATACTCAAACAAGAGTCCTAGAAAGGCCACTTTGGAGAATCATAAAAGGATAACATTATGAATCAAAATATGGCGAAGACCGTCCGTGTTTTCCTTTTTTTTTCGCTGCACTACGTAGGTATAATCAAAGAGATTGGGATTGGATTTGGATTGGATTGATTGGTATTTTAGCACAAACAAAAAAAAATAACTGAAAAATGCTTCACCAATGGGATTTGATACGATTAACTTAACAGTTAACTGTCCATTATATTATCCTTTTATGATTCCGCCAAAGTGGCCTTTTTAGGCCCCCTGTTTTGTTATAATTAGTTTCTTTTGTTCATATAAATAATTATGCCCTGACTACAATTACGTTTGCCATAATAAATAAGGTTTGTATGTCTAAGTTGCAATATGTGGAAAATGTTGTGGGTAGTATATTTGTTAAGTTATTTTTGTTTATTTTTATTATACTGTTTATTTTTCCTAACAAAATAAAATAAGTAATTTTGTTGGGAAATAAATAGATTATTTTCAGTTATGATCTTGGTCCTGTCTTTCTGTACTTACATCAAGTTTGAGAAATAAAAGCAAAAAACTTTTTCTATCAGTGAAATGGTTCGTAGATGAAACTGTTTAATTATCTAAGATTTATTTGTAATTAGGACAAATTTATTCTAAGGGTGTTTATATAGGGCACGTCACGATAGTGGCGATAAGACCCCTCTTTGAGGAGTGGCTAGAGAGGCGTCACGGCGCCCTCACCTACCGCCTACGCCTGACGCAGGTCCTCACCAGACACGGATATTTCGAGAGGTTCCTCCACATCATCAGGCGGGAGGAAAAAGGATGTCAGCATCAAGGTAGGGTCCCCTTAGGGCCGAAGCCTGTCGAATCAGCGGAATTGTCCGAAAGGGTTACCGCTGGCCCGGAACATAAAAAGCTAAGGAAGGAACACGGGTGGGTTTTAGTCGGTAAGAGTGACACTCCCTTCCGCTTCACCCAGAGCGGGAGTGGTCATTTGATGATTTCCAAACCAAAAAAAAGGGTGCTTTATATAAAGCAGCTGGTGTCCCGGTACAGATCGTTGCAGGCTGATCTAGGGAAAGAAACGGTCACAGTAGTTTACCTGTTTCTTTATGTGTAAGCGGATAAGTTAATACGGAGATATTTTACTCGAACAGATCGGAACTGGTTTGTCTTTACCAGGAACCAGCATCTTTACGTAATTCGGCGCAGCGGCGCGTTGTTTTGAGCGTGCACGCTCGACTACTGAACGTATGGATTTCTCTCTTGGTGTATTCATAGCAGCGTGTTTAGCGTGTAGTTAAGCGGCGTGATCAGTGTTTTGGCGTTTTAACGAGCGTTTACACGTGATATTTTGTTCAGTGTGTCAAGATTTGCCAGTAAAAGAAGAGGTGTGTTCATAAATAAAATATGGAATAGGAAGAGATTGACGTTAATACGTCAATATCTTCCTATTCATTAAATAATTCATTTTTAAGATGTGAATTATTTTATGAAAGAAAAACTAAAAACTAAACTCCGGCCGTGATTGCACTTCGCTAATTATCATTTCGAATGCCATTATGTTGACATTAATACTATCCCGGAAGGATTGCATCCGTAGATTAAACAACAATGTCTCGTAATATCGTTTCTTTGACGTGATGACACTTGCCCTTGAATGGCGGCCTCCGATTGGTCAACGTTCGTGGACGTCCCGCTCGCACGCACGCTCTAGCGAAAACTAGTTGCGTGTGTTACGCTGAACGCGACGCTGCACGCGACATTACACGCTGGAACGCTCCGCTGCACGCCCCGCCGCCGTTCCGAATTTGCGGCCTAAGAAACAGCTGTTGGATACCTGTCATCATCGTCGTTCATATTTATCCATCTATTTCAGGCATCAGGGCCCATATAAAACACAAACAATACAATATTAATAACTTAAATATAAGTACTATAAATACATACAACACTATAATTAAGTACACTAAAAAAAACTAACAAGTGTCTGTGTCGTTTTTCGCTGACTGGTGTCATGTATCCGGCCACGAAACCGGCGGTACACAACCATTGCCCAGTAACTGGGTTGTGGATGTCAGATAGGCAGTCGCTCCATGTAAAATACTGGTATTCAGCTGCATCCGGTTAGACTGGAAGCCGACCCCAACATAGTTGGGAAAAGGATAGGCAGATGATAATGATCGTTCATTTTCGACCGCCCCGTTGGTCTCGTGATAGCAAGCGCGACTGCTGAGCGTGGGGTCCTGAGTTCGATTCCCGAGTCGGGCAAAGTGTTTTTGGGTTTTCCATTAGGAATTTCGAGACGTAGGTCCTGCGTCTGATCTCTTTATTGCTAACTTGTTGATGTAATGTACCATGCGTACGTTCCATTATTGATAAAATCAAAAATACTTAACCACTCAAACGATCGCGCACTTTCCGCGGTTACGTCATCTAGAATGTCCCAGTACATTTTTTTCGACGGGCCGCGGCGCGCCCTCGTCACTTATACACGACTCGTACAGAAAAAAATTCTATGGACCGCTGTTAAACTAATGGCTGTTTCTTCAAGTGGGTAGACCAGGGTACATTACAAAGCTTGTTCCGTAACTTTAAATTAAATGATTTTGATTTTTTTCAATAATTGTTTATTTTTAATGTTTGTTTACATTACGACAATTAAAAATTAAAAAGATATTATTTCAAAATCGAAACCCATCGCTTTCAATTTTAAAAACCCTTTTTTTTTTATTTACCAAAAAAATAGCCATACTATGGCTATTTTTACCGACTTAACAAAAAGGAGGAGGTACTATGTTCGGATGTTTGTGTTTTTTTTTGTATGTTTGTTCATCGATTACTCCGCCAATTGTGGACGGATTTTCAAAATTCTTTTTTTGTTCAAAAGTAGATAGTTCTGAGGTGGTCCCATTGACACCAAGTTAGGATCTGATAATGGGATCTTAGAGAAATCGAGGGCAACCCCCAAATTTTATAGGCTCACTTATTGTTTTTCGCATATTTTATGAAGTATCTTGTTTATTTGCGTATGATTGTCACCATCTCAGGTAGCTGGGCTGATGATGGAAGGTAGAACTCCTTAACAGTAAGAAGTTACTCGAACAGGCAAGGACTGTTTTAGTAAATTGTTTTGATGTTTGATAGGGCATTTGTCACATTGGTCTCATGATCATCAAGTTATAACCTGATGCTGCAGTCAGGATAGTCTGCAGAGTACCTAACTCCTCGACAACTAACAGCAGATATATCGTGTTTAGGCTCATTGAAAAGGGCTCGATGTGTGGATAAACGTACTGTTAATGAGGATTACCGAAGTACATAGAGACCTGATGCTGAAGCCAGTCGAGCATCAGAAAAAGTACAAACCTTGAAATTACAGCACCGTAGTCGTGTTTGGGCTCTTTTAAACAGGACTAAATTTTAAGTTCAATGCAATGTTGACATAAGTCTGGCCTGATGGTGCAGCCAGGATCTAGCCAGCATCTTACTCAATACTTCTTAAAGTGAAATACTTTTGCGAGTTTTTTTTTCTGTATAATTATCCTAACAAAGGTTGCCGGTAGTGGCTGGATGAGAGAAGCGGAGGACCGTGAACGTTGGAGCAAACTTGGGGAGGTCTACGTCCAGCAGTGAACTGCAATTGGCTGATGATGATTTATAAAAGCCTCAATCGTTGCATTTCACGCAATGTCTTTTCGTCATGTGGTCTATTTAGCAATTTGGTAGGTTCCAAGTCGCATAATACAATGTCATCCAGCGTCTTTACACGACTAAGCGTAACATAAACTTGGCCCTTAGCAAATTTTTCTTCCTAAGTCTATTATTAAAGTAACTTGAGCATTTGCTCTCGGAAATTATGATTTGGTAAAGTGGAGCTGATGATGAAGACCACAAATGGCACTACTCAATGACAAATATTTCACGCGTTGCGATTCGATTACTTTAATATGGCTGCTAAGCAATTTATGCTCATTACAATGCGTATGGTGAAGTGGAGCTGATGGTGACTTCTCAATCAGCTCCAGTTCTCCTGGTTCTTACTAAGAGAACTCCTCAACAATTAACGTCCATGCATCGGGAAAAGCAATATTTTGTAAAAGGTGATAAGCAGTTGACATTAGGCTATTATAACTTAGATAAATTACAAACTGACCCGCTAAAAAGTGAAAAATAAAAACTTTTTTACAAAAAAAAACTACCGACTTCCAAAAACACGGAACGGACGGAAGTCGGTGTCTTTGGATTTGTATTTTAGTTTTTTGCCACCGACTTCCGAAATTAAAGTTATTTTTCTCTTTATAGTGTTTTTGGAAGTCGGTTGTTTTTTTTGTAAAAAAGTTTTTATAAACTTGTTTATATACATATATGTATAATTCATGCTCAATCGAATGACATAATATAATACATACCTTCCAATATCTTAGATCTAAACTTAAGTTTCTGCTGGATATCAAAATTATTAATTAAAGGTGCTAAAGAGTTAAAGAAGAACTGGTCATCAGTTTGAAGTGCGGAAGTGTTTGCAGTAGTACTATTCTTCATACGTATAAGTTTCAAAAGTTTTGTCTCAAATTCTGTCATGTTACTTTTTAATTTTCTCGTTCGAGGGTTGCGAGGCTTCCTTCTTGGTGGTCCAGTGACATCTGCAGAGGCCAATGGATCCTTTGATGATGTTCCAGCTTGACATTCATCCTCATTGTCATCGTTGACGGCTACGTCGTTATCGCCATCGGTAGTGGTAACTACATTTTTTACCTCCTCTTCAAAATCCTCATGGATATCGATGTCGAAATCCATAACTTCATCGCTCGCTTCGCCGACGTCTTCTTCAGAAACTCCGAAAGTGGATTGACTTGCAGAGTTATCACCGACAAAGCTGTTGGAGCCTTCTTCGTCATCTCTTACTTTGTTATTGATGCTTTCATCTATGTCTTTGACTTGTTCCAAGAATTTTAGTTTCTCCTGATAAATGTATCTGTGTTGTTTTGCTTTGTATGTCGGTTTCTTTATTTCTGTTTGTCTGCACTTCATGTAAGCGTCGCGGGCTGTCTTCCATCTTGATTGCACGGCTCTCACTGTTAATGAAACAATAGTTTGAGATTAATGAACATGGAATAGAAGGTATTATTTATTTTTTAGTAGACGATACTTGGCGACACTTGGATTTTAACGCTTGGCTCAGCTTCGAGAGAATTAAAAAAGGAATTTAATTCCAAGAGTGCAATAATACTTAGGCATTCATTGGGGTGGCGCCTAATGTTATTGAAAATGGGCATACTTAACTGTTACGTATTATAATAAAGTTTAGTTATTTTAACTATTTTCGAGATAAGTACGGTCAAAAGACCTACTGTTTAAAATACCTAAAGATCGTTTCACCGATTTTTGTAATAACTGATGAACGAAATACATAAAGGAGAATTCACCTACGGTTAACTCGTCTACGGTTTATTCACCTACGGTTTATTCAGCTATAATTAATAAACCTAAGGTGATTGAACTAACGGTAATATGGCTGCTAAGCAATTTATGCTCATTACAATGCGTATGGTGAAGTGGAGCTGATGGTGACTTCTCAATCAGCTCCAGTTCTCCTGGTTCTTACTAAGAGAACTCCTCAACAATTAACGTCCATGCATCGGGAAAAGCAATATTTTGTAAAAGGTGATAAGCAGTTGACATTAGGCTATTATAACTTAGATAAATTACAAACTGACCCGCTAAAAAGTGAAAAATAAAAACTTTTTTACAAAAAAAAACTACCGACTTCCAAAAACACGGAACGGACGGAAGTCGGTGTCTTTGGATTTGTATTTTAGTTTTTTGCCACCGACTTCCGAAATTAAAGTTATTTTTCTCTTTATAGTGTTTTTGGAAGTCGGTTGTTTTTTTTGTAAAAAAGTTTTTATAAACTTGTTTATATACATATATGTATAATTCATGCTCAATCGAATGACATAATATAATACATACCTACTATTGTTCTTCCAAAGTTTTGATATACAATAATGAGATAATACGCGAATGAGTGGTTATAGAAAGGAAAGGATAACATTTTTAGTGAAAAACATTCTGGCCCGAATATCCTAAGATGCGTATGTTTGCGTAGTAGTTTTTTGTATCATGAATGGTCTTTCATCAACATCAAAATTATTATTTTCCGTACCCTACCCACGAAATCCCGACTACGAAACTGCATCCCTTCAAGTCGTCACATGTAAAGGGGCTTTGCAACTAAGGGGGGTTTTTAAATTACGGGTTTAGCGCATACCGTCATTAAGACACTCCCTAGGGACGTTGTATTTACAAATGACAGTATCTTTAATGCCGTGTAATAACTTGTGGCCTGTAATTTCTGACAAAATAAGTCGAGGTTCGATTATTGATAGGAAATTATCGATAATTGCTTCATTATGACAGGGGAAGGTGGACTGTGGGTCTTAATTGGTCAGGTGAAGGTGTTCTTGCTTTCTTAGTAGTGGTTATAAGTCGGATGGAGCAAAGACACGGACGGCTCAGATCGTAAGTGCGTATGCGGCATCTCCCCACAGACAATGTCCCATCTTTCATCCTGTGCCGTGTGCACCTGGAATTTAATCAGCACCTGACGTAAATTGACGTAATTTTAGTAGGCAAGTTTTTAATCAGGTCTAAACTTGTACGGAGTAGTGTCAGGCGCTGATTAATTTGACAGGGCTAAACTAAAATTTATCATCTGTCCTTTTCTTAATGATATAGAAAGAAAAATATGCCTGAACTTAGTTTAGTTTGTGAACAAGGGAATCGGCACCAGTGTCTATATTGATGACAATGAAAGCTCTTGAACGCTCTCTTGGTAAAATCCGCCTTAAGTTGAAGTGGCTAAAACTGAAATACTACATAAACAACACCACAAATTGCCAGTACCCAGTGTTTACAAAACAAAATCAATATTTCTGACGTCATTAACTATAACCAGCTATGCTTCCCACTGGAATGATTTCTGGGTAGTCTTTAACAACCCCCATGGGAGGGCGAGGAAACCTATTTATCTATTAGTTCCCCGTTCCGACTATTCAGGTTTTGTCCGATTTAGGTCTCATGTACGATTTTGTGTTGTCTTTATGTATAGAACTCTTACATCACAATTTGAAATCATGATGACCTAGAGGTAATGGGAGATACATCTTATTACGTGAAGTTGCGATTTCAAGTCACACCACTACCAATTATTTATTTTTAGCCTATTTTGACTCACCGCAGGGCAAAGGCTTTCCTCTCATTTCCAATTAGAATGTTTTCAATTCAAAATTTATTTTTAATTTCTTGGTCACATTTTTATTTTCTAAGCTAGGCAAGTCGTCTTGGATCATTGAAGACAGACTACCGGAAAATATCGATACAGGACTTGTATTATAATCATTTTTCCTCTTACTCTCTCTCTTTTAGGTAAAGGTTTCTCTGAACAATTTTATTCTCGCAGTTGGTGTTCAAGAAATAAAACAAAATCTCTCTATAATCGAAAATGTATTAATAAATCGTACAAAAACTTTATGAAGAGGCGTTTAAAAAAAAAGTTATTTTTATGTATCGTCTAACCCCTCAAAAACATAAGTCTCTATCTCCTGTTTCACACTTGGACCTATGTTTCTTACTTCCATAAGTACTTCCAATATCTTAGATCTAAACTTAAGTTTCTGTTGGATATCAAAATTATTAATTAAAGGTGCTAAAGAGTTAAAGAAGAATTGGTCATCAGTTTGAAGTGCGGAAGTGTTTGCAGTTGTACTATTCTTCATACGTATAAGTTTCAAAAGTTTTGTCTCAAATTCTGTCATGTTACTTTTTAATTTTCTCGTTCGAGGGTTGCGAGGCTTCCTTCTTGGTGGTCCAGTGACATCTGCAGAGGCCAAAGGATCCTTATGATCATTATTCTTTGATGATGTTCCAGCTTGACATTCATCCTCATTGTCATCGTTGACGGCTACGTCGTTATCGCCATCGGTAGTGGTAACTACATTTTTAATCTCCTCTTCAAAATCGTCATGGATATCGATGTCGAAATCCATAACTTCATCGCTCGCTTCGCCGACGTCTTCTTCAGAAACTCCGAAAGTGGATTGACTTGCAGAGTTCTCACCGACAAAGCTGTTGGAGCCTTCTTCGTCATCTCTTACTTTGTTATTGACGCTTTCATCTATGTCTTTGACTTGTTCCAAGAATTTTAGTTTCTCCTGATAAATGTATCTGTGTTGTTTTGCTTTGTATGTCGGTTTCTTTACTTCTGTTTGTCTGCACTTCATGTAAGCGTCGCGGGCTGTCTTCCATCTTGATTGCACGGCTCTCACTGTTAATGAAACAATAGTTTGAGATTAATGAACATGGAATAGAAGGTATTATTTATTTTTTAGTAGACGACACTTGGCACAATAACACTGGGCGACACTTGGATTTTAACGCTTGGCTCAGCTTAGAGAGTTTAAATTCCAAGAGTGCAATAATACTTAGGCATTCATTGGGGTGGCGCCTAATGTTATTGAAAATGGGCATACTTAACTGTTACGGATAATAAAGTTTAGTTATTTTAACTATTTTCGAGATAACTACGGTCAAAAGACCTACTGTTTAAAATACCTAAAGATCGTTTCACCGATTTTTGTAATAACTAACGAACGAAATACATAAGAGAGGAGGAGGAGGAGAGGAGAATTCACCTACAGTTAACTCACCTACGGTTTATGCACCTACGGTTTATTCAGCTATAATTAATAAACCTAAGGTGATTGAATTGAGGTGTTTGATTTAGGTGATTAAGTCGATTCACCTACTGTTGGTTTTTGAACAAAAACCTATTTTTTTAGTAGGTTGTTTTTAGTTATTTTTAGATTAGTTTTAGTAGGCTACCCGGAACCGAACTAGTTAGATTAGGTTTATTATTTTTTTTAAATGGTTAGGTTAGGCTAAAACTCTGACCCCTACGCTAGATTATATAGTAAAAATACTTTTACACTTTATATGCCAGAAACGACTTGCGCTAATAGAAAAAACTGGCCAAGTGCGAGTCGGACTCGCACACGAAGGGTTCCGTACCACAAGGCAAAAACGCCGAAAAAAACACGTTTGTTGTATGGGAGCTCCCCTTAAATATTTATTTTATTCAGTTTTTAGTATTTGTTGTTATAGCGGCAACAGAAATACATCATCTATGAAAATTTCAACTGTCTAGCTATCACGGTTCATGAGATACAGCCTGGTGACAGACAGACGGACAGACGGACAGACAGCGAAGTCTTAGTAATAGGATCCCGTTTTTACCTTTTGGGCACGGAACCCTAAAAAGAGATTATTTTTAGTAGGCTACCCGGAACTGAACTAGTTAGATTAGGTTAATTTTTTTTTTAAATGGTTAGGTTAGGTTAGGTAAAACTGTGAAACGACTAAATTATATAGAAATTAAATAATTTTATAGAAAAACATTATGTTTGCGTTACAATTATTTGTAAAGAGTTTATTTACTAATTAAAGATTTTGCAAGTGCAATTATGCGGAAAATTGTTAAGAATTAATTAATTTTATTAATTATTTTAATTAATTAATTGTTAAAATTGTTAATTTTATTTTATTTAAATTTGTTAATTTTTCTTTTGATAAAACAAGGGAGAACCAATAAAAATGAGAGTTTTAAGAAAACATAAAAAATGGTTAAGCCATAGTTTATTAACTGTATATAATTAGGTTAATAAGTTGAAGTCAAATCAGGAATTATTAAAGAAAAGTAAAAGGGTTTGTAGGATACAAATTAGTAACTATTACACCACTGTTAAAACAAATTAAAGATTCTAAGCAAATAGCTTGCGATAATTCCATTTGTGTGTACTCTGGGATTTCTTTTAGAATTTTTTTTTTTGGAAATTATGCTCATTTTTGGTCTTCTTTTCTTGTCTTTCGTTTCTGATTGTATCAATAGCTGTAAGATTTGTTGTAGTCTCTGACATTAACTCACTCACGAGACGATAAAACCCAATGTGCCGCTTTGCGCATATTTCGTTTATATGATGGTGGAATCCCTAAGCATGTTAAGCCGTTGGTCCCGGCTGTAAATTCGTGGATCTTTGACAGTCGTTACGGGTTGTCAGAAGACAACCAGTCTTACCACGGCGTATCGTATTACCTAGTAACTGGGTTGTGGAGGTCAGTTATGCAGTCGCTCCATGTAAAATACTGGTATTCAGCTGCATCCGGTTAGACTGGAAGCCAACCCCAACATAGTCTGGAAAAGGCTAGGCAGATGATGATGATGGTGAAATCCCTCAACACTATTCTGAGTGCGTGGTATGGTTTTGTTGTGACACAGACTCCAAAAACTTGGATTCTCTATATAGGCGGCTGAGTATTTGTCACATAATAAATACCAAACCAATCAGCTTTTTTGCGGGCATCGTTGGACATTGTATTTATTAAATCATTGAAATACATGGCTATGTTAGCAAGTTGTATGTAATACATTGCCAATATACATTTGATCTCAATATTAAATGTACGACCCGAGTTATATTTTGTAGTTAAACCTTCGCGCTGTATTTTTCGATAGAGTATTTGTTGAAAATGGAAAAAAACAACTTTACAATAACTGATTCAAAATTTTGACGGAGACTTAAATTACCCGTTTTCTCGAAATCCATGAGTACAATTTTTGTGTATAATGATATGTTATTTTCATTGCGATATTCTATCATTAATTCAAACATTACATCGTAAGAAGCTTTGTCCTTGTTAGTGAATAGTACAAACGCCAGCACATCAAGATACTACAATCTGTCAAATTTCTTTAATAGATTTTAAAGTCTGTCGCTACAGCATAAGGTTCAAGGTTGATTAGGAAAATTTTACAATTTCGGTTAGCTTGATAAGCTGGCGTCTGTTTGTACAGCCGCCAGCTTACCAAGCTTTCTTGTTTGTACAAGAAAGGAAACGTTTTATCACAATTATTCTGAACTGGTTCATGAATATAGTGTATAACTGTAGGAAAATACTAGGTACAAATTTGAATGTCCCGTCCATTATCCAATATTCGCTTTTTCCCAAATAGGTCATTAAGGCTTTAGTGCTAAACAGCATTACTCTTTTATTTCCGAAAATTCTACTTTTAATACAAACCATTCTCAGTCACCAATTGTAACTGCTTCTTCGTTAACTTCAAAATCAAAATTTGTAGGTTCTTTAATAGATGTCATACCTTTCTTTTTTTCACGATTAACTACTTGTCTAAGGGCGTCTTTGGATGGCAAATTAGTTGAAATGTCAGCACTAGTGGATGCCAAATGATGTTGCACTATTTGACAAGTTTTAGCTATCGGAGAAGCACTAGTTTTACATTTCAGCTCATAAATTTTATTAGCGACCTCAGCACGCATTGTCATACCTTCGTGGTTATGTTCGCCACTACATGATAGAACTGACAACGTTTCAATATCCGTAAATACATTAGTTATGATGTTTGCAATGCATTTGCGCATTTCACATTTCCAATAAATTTTGTCAGTTCCTGGTCTATTTTTTACATATGTGAACCCATTTCGATACACTTTCACTCCCCCCTTTTGCGTTTTCAATAATTTCACAACGTTTTCAGCCATAATTACAATATTAGTCGTCCATTAGGATTTCATGCACAGTTGAAATGTCCAACATCTTAAAAAAAACATTATATTAATCGTTCGTTATTGCAATTAATTTCAGTTTAAGAGCGTTTACGCCGTACGGCATTTCATACAAACTTTCAAGCCCTTATTTTTCGAAATGAGTGAACCGATTTTAATGAAACTTCATACGCATAAGCGGAATACAAAGGTCTAAAAAGTTAGTAGAGAAAATTTTCGAAAAATGGTGTTACAGCCAAATTAGACCGATTTTAAATTTTCCATAGAAACAGAGATTTCCAGTTATCTTTTTTTAAATAAGACATTTCGAAAATGTTCTCTACTAACCTTTTAGACCTTTGTATCCTACTTATGTGTATGAAGTTTCATTAAAACCGGTTCATTCATTTCGATAACTAAGGGCTTGAAAGTTTGTATGAAATGCCGTACGGCGTAAACGCTCTTAATCAAAATTAAGTAAGTACCTAAACCAGTAGCTCAGTCGACCAATATGTGTTATGAACATATGTGAATAAACCGTAGTTATATCGAAAATAGTTAGAATAACTGTAGTTATTATAATACGTAACCCTCCTTTCACAGGTCAAATTACGATCGATTAATCTAATGGTTTTTTAAGATATTGGATGTTTCAACTATCTATGAAATACCTAATGAACGACTCGCCTACAGATTATTAATACTGCGCGCTCGTTTTATTTCTAACGACGTCAGGTCAATGGAGCCCCGCTGCGCGGGGGCTCCTATTTCTGCCTGCAGGATTTAAAGGAACCTAACCAAACCGAACCTCGGGGTGCTCCTGACGTGGACCGTCTTCTTCTAGTTCAAAAGCACAAAAACAGACAAAATCGGGTTTTTGTTCAAAAACCAGTAGTAGGTGAATCGTCGCTTAGTTCAATCAACCTTAGGTTTATTAATTGTAGCTGAATTACCCGTAGGTGAATTCTCCTTGTGTGTGTGTGTCTGTGTGGTGCCGGACTTAAAGAATAGCACAACCCCATACTTCCCGTGGGTGTCGTAAAAGGGAGACCGGAGAATGGGCAGCAGCGTTCTCTATGCATTACACCATCATACCATACTGCGATCGCCAACTCGCCTGCCAAGCGTGGCGATTATGGCAAACTCCCCCCCCCCCCCAAATTTCGGGAGGCCTATGTCCAGCAGTGGACGTTTTTTCGGCTGAAATGATGATGATGATGATGATGAATTCTCCTTTATGTATTTCGTTCATTAGTTATTACCACAGATATAGATATACCTAGATAACGCAAGAGTAACTACTTCGCGTGCCAAAAATTGCACCAACTTATGATTACAAATCGTAAGCCGCCCCTTTCGCGCTCAGTCCTTTGTACTGCTGGCTGGGTAAGTGTGAGCGAGAGCGCGAGCTTGTGACGTCATAGTAGGAAGTCAAAAATATGGCACGCTTGGTTTTCATACATTTCGTGATACTTGCGTTATCTAGGTATATCTATATCTGTGGTTATTACATAAATCTGTGAAACAATCTTTAGGTATTTTAAACAGTAGGTTTTTCGACCGTAGATCTCGAAAATAGTTAGAATAACTATAGATATTATAAATACGTAACCGAAAGGAGAAATGAAAAATGATGAAGATCTTCTCGCTAAAATTATTTTAAAGACAGCCGTCTGATGTCATGAAAAGCTTACGAGAACTTCTTTATAGAATTGGTAGGTATAATAATTATAGGTAGTTATCAAACAAGAAGGAGAAACGAATTAAAAATATCTTGATTTAGCACACGAGGTTGTCAAATTAAACTTGACTTTAGGACGCGAGGTTGTTGACATGTGGAATGTCAGATCGGCTGTCATTGTGCCGATTATAAATTATTATCGTATCGGCCAAAGGTCTCGATCGACATCTCTCGAGGCTGTCGTTAGACAGTTGGGTCAAGGGCCTGATTCAGAAGGCAGTACTCCTTGACACGGCTCGCATTGTGAGGAGGTTCCTGTTTTTGGAGTTCGGGCTCCACTGGTAGCTTGGTCCCTACCGATACCGGAGGACTACTATTTATAAATATGTTTTTTTTTTTAAATAAAATTTATAAATATACAACGTTATTTTTAGTATATGCGAAACCTGAATATAGTTTCTCCAGAATAAGTAACTGAATCGATTCCAATAATTTTTACCCCATGTTATATTTTGTCCCAAAAATATTTTTAAAAGGTTAAAAGTTGGACACCGAGCGACACTTAGTAGGTTATCCAATTTCCGCGCCGAACTATTAGGTACCTAGGTACTATAATCAATGAGCGCAAGACGGCGCGGCGCAAAAGCCGCGGGTGCACATTGTTTTGTACGGACAAACAGGTAACTTAACAAGCTTATAACTTTGTGATTTTTCAAGATACAGTTTTGAAATTTTGTACATAGATTCTTTACATAAAAATACTAGACACGTGTTTCGGGTTTCGCATATTATACTAAAAATAATGTTGTATATAAAAATGTATTTTATAAAGAAACGGAAAAGCGGAAAGCGGATTATAAGATTCAATTTTACGATCGTATTTTTTTTTTCATTCTAGTTTTTTTTAATTCGAGTTGGCTTATTAGCCAATCTGAAAAAATTAACTGCAGTGCGATTTATGTTGTCTTTGGGTAAATATTAACAGTGCGTCTATTAAAATAAAAAAATACTACCGACTAGTCCGCGAAAGTAAGGACTATACGGCCGAGCATAAATATTAACCTTAGCCACATTGGAATAAAGTCGAAAATATACAGGATAAAATTGAAAAATTCCGCCAAATCGAGATAGGAGGTGCAGTATCTGCTACATAATCATTATAAAATGTAATTTACAAAATCAAAATTCTTGAAAAAAATCGTGTAATTATCGTCTTAGATAGTGCAAACTAAGTAATTGCCTTCAAGTAGACACGAATTCAAAATCAATATATTTTATTTCACATAAACCAACATGGGCACTTAAGAAACGTCAGAAGCACGGTCATTTCCTATGGTGAAGAACCGTCAAGAAACTCCACGGTTACTCTTTTTAAAAATAATTGCTTTTTAGAATGCTTTCAAATTACAGTAGGTATGGGAGGACATCGTAGGCCTGTCAACAAGTACCAGGTACTTGACAAAATAAAAAAATGGTCTACAGATCTAAAGTCTATAAGGCCTACAAAGTCCTCACATTTACAAAATAAGAATGTAACAAAATGATAAATAAAAAATAAAATATAAAAACCCACTAAGACCAAGTGATATGATTGCCATTACAACCACTAATAAAGAGGAGAAAAAAACATTTTTACAAAAAAAAACAACCGACTTCCAAAAAAAACACTACAAATTGAAAAATAACTTTAATTTCGGAAGTCGGTGTCTTCGGTTCCGCGTTTTCGTTTATTGACACCGACTTCCGAAATTAAAGTTATTTTTCAATTTGTAGTGTTTTTTTTGGAAGTCGGTTGTTTTTTTTTGTAAAAATGTTTTTATTTTTCACTTTTTAGTGGGTCAGTTTGTAATTTATCTAAGTTACAATAGCCAACTGTTCATCACCTTTTACAAAATTTTGCTTTTCCCGATGCTGGGACGTTAATTGTTGAGGAGTTCTCCCGGTAAGAACCAGGAGATCCTCAACAATCACTCGCAATACGGATTGTGACGAGCATAAATTGCTTAGCAACCATATTAATGTAAATCGCAACCCGTGAAATATTTGTCAGTGAGTAGTTCCGATGGCCATCTGTGATCTTCATCATCAGCTCCACTTTACCAAGTGATGATTTCCGAGAGCAAATGCTCAAGTTACTTTAAAAAATATCCAAATCGCTGTAGCTTTGCCTATAAAATTTGAGGGTTTCCCTCAATTTCCATGGAATCCTCTCATCAGATTCCAACTTGATGATAATGGGACCACCTCGAGAGTATACCCTTTCAAATAAAAAAAGAACTTTTGGAATCGGTCCAGCCGTCTTCGAGTAATCGGTGAACATACACAAGGTAGCTACTGTAAACTGTTGAGGAATTCCCTTAACTGTCCTTCGTCTTCATCATCAGACCCCTAATGACAGTCGCAACCCATCTAGGTGTAAAGTTCACATCCATACAAATTAATCAAGCCCAAACACAAGGTAACTGTTGTAAATCGTTGAGGAGTCCCCTCGACTGTCTTTCGGCTCCATCATCAGATCGACTCCAGGCCTTCATCAAATTGTAGTGCTTTAAAATACTTAATGAAAAAATTAACAAACGCACTAGTCGCTCCTACGATTTTCGAAAGTTCCCCTCGATTTCACTGGGATGCCATCATCAGATCCTGGTTTCCTTATCATGGGACCACCCTTGGCATATATCCTTTCCAACACAAAAAGAATAATCAAAATCGGTTCATAAATGACGAAGTTATCCGCGAACACACATAAAAAAAAAAATATATATACGGTCGAATTGAGAAACCTCCTCCTTTTTTTGAAGTCGGTTAAAAATAAGAATTATCTGTATATAATGCCAAATAATAAAAATATTATGTCAAAGAAGTATGTAAAAAATAAATATCCTAATTTGAGAGCAGTTAATAGACATTTACATAGTTATGCCGTTAATGAGGCGCCAGGGAAGCCACATGTGCAGAAGGAATTATTGCCAAACTGCCTTGTCTTCAACGTAGTCTTTCATCTTATAATATGCTTTTTTTTTCCAGAAAAAAAAAATCGTAGATCCAGAAAAAAAAATCAAAATTATCAAAATATGCAAATTAAAGTAGGTATCAATTTAAGCCCGATAAGCAATATTCTTCGCGTTGGTCTGTGGATGGGTGACCACCTTTACATACCGTGACTGGACAGTCACGGTATGTAAACTGATTGTTTCGCCATTGCACCCATTCTGCGAGTGCGTGAGCACTCGTCACGTTCACTCGCGAGTCATTTTCCTCTCCGTCAGCTGTCTTACTCACAAAGTCTAGTCAAATAAACTGGCCAAGTGCGAGTCGGACTCGCACACGAAGGGTTCCGTACCACAAGGCAAAAACGCCGAAAAAAACATGTTTGTTGTATGGGAGCCCCCCTTAAATATTTATTTTATTTTAATTTTATTATTTATTATTAAAGTTAAAATACAACTGAGTATTTTGTGAATGTTTCAAGTGCCTACCTGTTCCCATTTTTGATATCGAGCAAAAAAGGGCAAAAAAATCGCGTTTGTTGTATGGGAGCCCCCCTTAAATATTTATTTTATTTTGTTTTTAGTATTTGTTGTTATAGCGGCAACAGAAATACATCATGTGTGAAAATTTTAACTGTCTAGCTATCGCGGTTCTTGAGATACAGCCTGGTGACAGACAGACAGACAGACGGACAGACGGACAGACGGACAGACAGCGAAGTCTTAGTAATAGGGTCCCGTTTTTACCCTTTGGGTACGGAACCCTAAAAAAGATAACTGGAAATCTGTTTCTATAGAAAAGTCAAAATCGGTCTAATTTGGCTGTAACACAATTTTTCGAAAATGTTCTCTACTAACTTTTTGGACTTTTGTATCCTGCTTATGCGTATGAAGTTTCATTAAAATCGGTTCATTCATTTCGATAAATAAGGGCTTGAAAGTTTGTATGAAATGCCGTACGGCGTAAACGCTGTTAAGCTACTACAATCTGTCAAATTTCTTAAATAGACTTTCAACTTTATCACTAAAGCATAAGGTTCAAAATTGATTGGGAAAAATTTACCGTTTCGGGTAGCTTGATGTGCTGACGTCTGTACTAGGTCGTGGGTACGATTCCCGCGTGGAATTGTGTTCCACATGTGCTTATATTGTCTTCAAAATCATTGTTGTTATTGGAGTTTGTACACTGTATGATGTAATCATGTAACCAATATATTATTGTAACCATATTATTTTGTTTTATAAAAGAGTGTCCGTGCAGTTTCTTGCCCGTTCTTTTCCTTATGAACCTACTACGCTGATGAATGGGCAACTAGCTTCATCTTTTTGACTGACCGACCCCTTGACAATTTAAAGGTGCCTGTAATTGGTTCATTTGAGATAAATGCTTCGAGTTTTGAGTTTGAGTATGTCAAAATTCTGTCAAAATTCGGATATTTTCCAAACAGTCGTAGGCTGGTTTTAGAGTCGCGCTGACCGCACGCTGACCGTCGGCGCTGACAGCTTGAAACGTATGAACTTCTAGGAAGCGTTTTAGAATAACGCGTAGCTATCAGCGCGTGCCTTTCATACGTTTCGGCTGTCAGCGCCGACGGTCAGCGTGCGGTCAGCGCGACTCTAAAACCAGCCTGAACCTTTCACTTTTATTATCGTTCTTTTTAATACCTACCTAATGAAATGAATTACTTATTTTCTTTTTTATAAAAAATCACCTTAGTCAAAACCTCCGGAGTCAGACAACAAAGCATCACAAATTCCGGACCGGGGGTCAAAAAACATCTCCGGATATTACCATCCTTACTTCGAAACCACGTCAATTCCTTAGTTAATGACGCTAATTTCGCGTTCATTTCGCGCGGTACCGATTGTGTCATAGAGAATACATTACGTGTACAATGCGTTTCAAATAAGAATAGGATCGACTTAGCGCCATGTTGTGACGTCATGGCTGTCAAATCGAATAAATTGGGTAGGGTGAGCAAAACAAGATATTTTTTAATAACATTAATTATTTACGAATCATGAATGAAGAATTTTTAATCTGAATTTAGTTTATCAATTCCGCTCATGTCTGCATCACTGTTTGAGTGGTCATCGTCAACAAATACCAACAATAACAAATTTAACAGGAAACAACCATAACATACAGAATTAACGAAAGAAAGAGTAACACTCCACAAGCACTCAGTCTCACGAAGAAGCACACCAACAACCACAGAGCATGTCACACCCAACAACGAAAAGATGGCGGCTGGCATCTTCTTTACTTTCTGGTGAATTGTTGTCAACAATGAAAATAAGAAAGAATGTAGCATAATTAAAAAAAAAAACTAATTATGACAAATTTTTTGATGTTTTTTTCACTTCGATTTATCTAAGACTCGGTTAAACAAAAAAAAAAGTTATTGATACGCAAATAAGTTTTCTTTGCAAACCGTACTTTTCAATCAACATTTGACAGATAGAGGTCATTGACGTTCCTATTCTTATTTGAATCGCATTGTACTAGAGTACGACGCGGTCACATTAAAGGGGCAGCGCTAAGGTAGCCCGCGAAATTCTAATTTTCTTACGTTTTTCGCAATTAAGTATTAAGTTGTACGTTGATTAAAATATGATTCTCGGTCGTAACAAATATGTATTTACAGAATTAAAATTATTAAAGTCATCAACACAACTCTCTAAGACCAAGAAATCCCCAAGAATGACTATTTCATGAAATCTTGACATTTGGGGTTTATAGGTACTTACTAACTTAACAAGTTGTGTTACTGATTGTAATGATTATAATTCTGTTATACATATTTGTTACGACCGTGAATCATATTTTAATCAACTTACAACTTAATACTGACC
The DNA here is from genome assembly GCA_916614155.1 of Mesoligia furuncula. NCBI lineage: Eukaryota > Metazoa > Arthropoda > Insecta > Lepidoptera > Noctuidae > Mesoligia > Mesoligia furuncula. The sequence continues at coordinate 9,076,683 of OU744814.1, forward strand.
AGCTAATTGCAAAAAACGTAAAAAAAAATGAATTTCGCGGGCTACCCTGGCGCTTGCTCGCCTGGGCGAGCTAAAGGAATGCGGGTAAGGAATGCGGGCCTCGCATTCCAGAGCAATAGTAGTCTATGTTCCAGAGTGACTGCGTTGTAAATACAAATTTGTTTTTTTCATACTCCGGCCGCGCCATAAACAGGTAGCAGACAATACAATGCGCATGGCATATTGATCTCTCTCTCTCGCACGCAGCAGGGTGCGAGCGAGAGAACAACATGCCTTGCGGATGTAAATGCGCAGCTGGTACGTTTGTACGAAGCTAATCGGCTGTAATTATCATTATTACGCGGTGTTACATTCATGTAACACGTTTCTATATACAAGGTCAAATTAAATTAGTTAGAAAAACTCCGCAAACGCGATGTGTTTCGAAATCAAAATATGATAAAACAAAAAGTTATTAATTTGATGCCTTTTTTGGGGTCATCGACCGCAGTTATTGTAGTCACTCTAAAAATGAGTACGTATAAAAAGTCAGTTTTTTTTGTGTAAATTTTACAGACGTGATACAATATTATCGATACCTAAACGCGATACAAAAAAAAAACAGATTTCCACACTTCTCACGTCATCATGTCTGCAGAGTTTCGCTAGCTAATTTAATTTGATCCTGTATAAGTAGTTGTAGATCTAATCAATATTATGTTACAAGATTCACCGATTCGTTGCTGATCATCTTCGGAACACGTCACGTATTTGGGTAAAACCGCTATAGAAACTTCTTCCCACGCCTTGTATTTGTCCGTTTTATTTTTGTAATACTTATTTTTAGGATTCCATAAACATTCACGCGATCTTACTTCATTTATCACTACTTCTGTGTCCATAACTCGATATAAGAACATAATGGCGGCTTTGAACCGCGTCGGAGTCCGTCGCTGTACCGGTTGGAGGCGAGAGGCACGCGGGGCGACCGTGCGGTGCGCGGAGCGGGGCGCGGATGACTGACGCCTGCGGCCTGGCGCTCGCCCGCGGTTACGTCAGCGCGCGGCTTCCGCTGTTGCCAGGTCGCCCGGTCGGATTGAGCGGCGCGGCGGCGTGGCGGTCTGGCAACAGCGCACGCATGCTTAGCCGTCCGCGGCGGACGAGTTAACACGTCATCACACGAAGTTTAGATTATTTGATTATTGATACTGATTAGAGTCTAGCAGCGTTGCCAGACCTACGGATTTGTCCGTAGATCTACGGACTTTTTAGGTCTTGTCTACGGATGTACCTACGGATTTTAGTTTCAAATCTACACTACGGATTTTTGTTTGATTCCATCTACCAGAAACAAACTTAACACGGAATCTATAAAAGGACTGCTTTGTATACAAAAAAAGTGCAAGAAAAACTACCTGCTATGAGGTAGAAGCAAAGAGGAAGCATTTTGAATTATTTAATTCAAAAAAATATGATACAAAAAAAGTTTCACGTGTTACTGAGAATCGTGAGAGTGACACGACAGTAATTAATTATCATTTTTTTTTGATACAATTTTTTTTTCCTTTGTCTTGGAGATTTTCCCCGCTGATTTTTTTAACCGACTTCAAAAAAGGAGGAGGTTCTCAATTCGACAGTATGTTATTTTTTGTGTGTTTGTTACGCGATTACTCCGCCAATTGTGGACCGATTTTCAAAATTCTTTTTTTGTTTGAAAGGGTATACTCTCGAGGTGGTCCCATTATCATCAAGTTGGAATCTGATGAGAGGATCCCATGAAAATCGAGGGAAACCCTAAAATTTTATAGGCAAAGCGATTTGGGTATTTTTTAAAATAACTTGAGTATTTGTTCTCGGAAATCATCATTTGGTAAAGTGGAGCTGATGAAGAAGACCACAGATGGCCATACATTGGAACTACTCAATGACAAATATTTCACGGGTTGCGATTCGATTACTTTAATATGGTTGCTAAGCAATTTTTGCTCGTCACAATGCGATGGTGAGTGGTTGTTGAGGAGTTCTGCTGGTTCTTACCAGGAGAACTCCTCAACAATTAACGTCCCAACAATATTTTGTAACAAAAATAAAAGCAATATTTTGTAACAAGTGATGAGCAGTTAACTAAGGCTATTGTAACTTAGATAAATTACAAACGGACTTACTAAAAAGTGAAAAATAAAAACTTTTTACTTACAAAAAGAAAAAACAACCGACTTCCAAAAAAAACGCTACAAATTGAAAAATAACTTTAATTTCGGAAGTCGGTGTCAATAAACGAAAATGCGGAACCAATGACACCGACTTCCGATATTAAAGTTATTTTTCAATTTGTAGTGTTTTTTTTTGGAAGTCGGAATTGTTTATTTTTTTGTAATAAGTTTTTATTAGTTAACAATTTCTTTAACGGCAAGGAATTAAAAGGTCAGTCCATCTCTAAATAGTCAGGTTTATTTAGCTTTGAAATATGTTCGTAGATACATATTTTTGTAGAGGTAATCTACGGACTTCTACGGATTTTTGAAAATGGATCTAGCAACACTGAAATCTAGCCACGCTTTACGCTATTATGTAAACAAATATAACCTCGACGTATTTTAATTTCATTTAAATATTGTGTTGTTACCTATTAAGAAAATGATAGATGAAATAACTTTAATTTCGGAAGTCGGTGTCAAAAAACGAAAATGCGAACCCAACGACACCGACTTCCGAAATTAAAGTTATTTTTCACTTTTGTAGTGTTTTCGCCCCTAAGACGACCCACTAACCTGTCTTTTTTTTTTGGAAGTCGGTTGTTTTTTTTTGTAAAATAGTTTTTTGATGTGGCGCACGCTTTATTTCAAGCACATTCATCGATACAGAAACATCAAACAAAGTACTTACCCAGGGTAATGTATGTACTTTAACAGAGAGATACCATTGGTCTTATCCTTCATTGCTGATAAGATAACCGTAGATACCAAAATGACGTAGATAGTAGGTAGCAATGTCGCGGGTTCTATTCTCCAGCGGGACCAACATTTTAATTTATTGAGGCTATGTGTGTGCGTAGGTTTGTACCAATCTGTAATCACACCCACGAACGGTAGACTCACGAAAACCTTTACTTTACTTTAGAACCTTGTGAAATTGTACCATGCGTGCCATGTTTTGGGATGTATGATGAAGCCTCCTCGTGTTGCGCAGTTTGTTCCGCCAGTTACTCAACTGAACCGAGCACTCGGCGCATCCTGGACAGTCACACCCAACAACTTATTTGACTGGCCAATTCTTCCCTTGCGATGGTAGGGCTAACGTCTGCCTGGTTTGCGACCACCCTCCCACCGGAGTCCGGCGCCAAGCAGCCTGCTGTGTTTCGTCGATGCGTGAGAGTTCCAGTGCCTCAGGCATCTTCTGGGCACGCTCGTTCCATCATAGACCTCATCCATTGCTTTCCATCAGGCGTGATCGAGGTCAATAGGGGGCCCATTCAGAAAATGTTCAATTGTCAATTGTTCAATATGTTTTACAAAAAAAAAAGAAAAATATATATAAAGGTTTGTGTGGTGCCGGACTTAAAGAATAGCACCTCCCTTTACTTCCCGTGGGTGTCGTAAAAGGCGACTAAGGATCGTACCGGAGAATGGGCAGCAGCGTTCTCTATGTATTCCACCATCATACCATACTGCGATCGCCAACCCGCCTGCCAAGCGTGGCGATTATGGCAAACCCTCCCAAAATTGGGGGAAGCCTATTTCCAGCGGTGGACGTCTATCGGCTGAAACGACGACGATGACGATATAAAGGACATGTGGTTAAATGTACAATCAACAAGGTTTCCACAGATTACTAGTTTACATTATTAATTAGATAGGTAAGTACAAATTATATGGGAAAAGTTATAGCGCTACCTGGTGGTCACTAATTTCTCATACAAAATTCTACACAAAAAAAAAAAACAAAATACAAAAAACACACTCGCAATCGAACGTGAGTCGAAAAAACTCAAGGCCACTGGTTATACGTTATACGCTGATTGCGACTACCTGACAATGTCCAAAACAATATGATTTATTTATTTAACCCTTCAAGCACATAAAGGTACAGAGGCGGACTTAATACCATAGGCATTTTCTACCAGTCAACCTTTGGGTGATGCCGAGACAAATAGTGGTAGGTGCAATCATGAAAATTGACTAATAAATATCATATATAGGTACGCATAAAGCTATTAAAACTCTAAATATAATACATACCTAATTATATATATAAATATAAGCACAAATATATTATATATAAATATATGAATATACTAAAAAGAAATAAGACAAACAATGAGAAAATATTACCGTTGTAATGATACTGCCAGCTTCTTGCGAATTTGCTCGTGAACCTTAACTTTAAAAGATAATCGGTTGGTTGCCATCCTGATTTCCTGGGGGAAATAAATAAATAAATATTCCACAGAGAGATGAAATATGATCAACGTTTTCGTTAGGTCAAAATATAGTAACTAATACTAGAACATAACTAGGACTACGAAACCAGTCTTTATTGCTTCGGAATAAAAGCACTGTCAAAGTATATCCGTACCCGTAGCATGCTATTAATAGCATGGTATGCACGCAGCTGAGAAAAAAACGTAATAGTCACAAATGGTCACAAATCATGTTTGTGGTTTATTTATAAACTAGCTGACTTCGTACCGCCCCGCCAGCCGCTCTGTCCGCGCTTTATAAATCTCTGATATCTTTTAGGATATTAATTTTAATGATATGCCGTAAAGGGCAATTTTGATCTACATGAAATGCACAACGTATTTAATGCATTTAGTTGGATAAGGAATAATACTGTATTGTTTAAAATAGCTTGGTAAATAACCCATATTTGTTTTGTAATATGCAAAAGATAAAAATGGTTACTGTGGGTTATTCTTAGGAGATAAACATATACCATCGCGGACTTTTTTATTGATATTTTTGAGATATACAATTCCGTAGTACATTAATTTGATGTATCTCGTAAGGTTTAGCCAGCGTTTGCAATGCAAGCGCATAAAAATATGTTTGTTACGACATCACATTACAAATCTTTGAATTTCTCGGTCTCAACTACAATATGCATGTTTTATACATATAAACCTTACTCTTGAATCACTCTATTTATTAAAATAAATCGCATCAAAATCCGTTTCGTAGTTTTAAAGATCTAAGCATACATAGGGGCAGACGGACAGCGGGAAGCGACTTTGTTTTTTACTATGTCATCATCATCATCATTTCAGCCGAAAGACGTCCTACGTACAATGGGTTCCTGCGGCCTTCACAAGGTCGTCGGACAATCTTGTGGGAGGCCTTCCAACGCTACGTCTTCCGGTACGCGGTCGCCACTCTAGAACCTTTTGGCCCCATCGGCCATCTGTTCTGCGAGCAATGTGCCCTGCCCACTGCCACTTAAGTTTGGCTATGTCGGTTACCTTGGGTCTCCTGCGGATCTCCTCATTCCTGATTTGATCACGCAGGGAAACTCCAAGCGTAGCCCTCTCCATTGCCCTTTGAGTGACCTTTAGCCTTCTTATAAGGCCCATTGTGAGCGACCACGTTTCAGTGCCATATGTCCGCGTGATGGATCACCACTGGCAACACGCACTGCTGGTCGATTCTGTAAAAATCTCACCATGAAAACTTAGGTGAAGTGAGTTTGTTTTTGCTAGTAATTGACACTATTCACAGCTTAATCCACGCTCACTTCACCTAAGTTTTCACAGTGAGATTTTTACAGAATAGCACCGCTGGTCAAAGATTTTCGTATTGAGACACATCAGACTTAAGTATACTATGTAATCTATACATATAATAAATCTGTAGAAGGGTCAATTCTGTACATTGAAAATATTGAAAAAATAAATAGCGGGGGGTGTTGCTGGATCGATACCAAACCCAAATATGTGATTAAAAAAATGTTTGTGTGTCTGTCTGTCTGTCTGTCTGTCTGTCTGTCTGTCTGTATATGCAGGCATCACGTGAAAACTAACGGTTCGATTTCGATGAAACTTGGTATAATTATACCTTATTATCCTGGGCATAAAATAGGATACTTTTTATCCTGGAAAAATACGTAGAAAAAAAAATCTTATTTTTCGGTTTTATTCATAGTCGTTGTTCTGTAGAACCGCGAACACGTTGCATTACCCGTAGTGGATAATTTTCCATTTCAATTTAAGAGAATACAGTTTCCTGTACCTTTGTGTTACGCCATGACAATAAATAAGGCTCAAGGTCAGACCCTAGGAGTTGCTGGCGTAGATCTTACCGCGAGTTGTTTTTCACACGGGCAACTTTACGTAGCTCTTTCCCGTGTGAGCAGTCCAAGAAATCTTCATGTTCATATTCCGGACGAGCTCACTAACAATGTTGTGTATGCTGAAGCTCTCAATTAACTTTCTGTCGCATTGTCACGATCACTTTTTTATTATTGCAAACTTTTCGTCACTGTCAGTAATTTACTGCTACATGCTACTTATCAAGGTCGGAATTACTATGAAAAAAATACTTACTACAGAACGTGAGCTCAACAGCAGTAGCTCAATAGAGGGATCTCCTTAATTATTATAGGCTTAGCCGTATTTGGGTCCAATAGATATTTATAAGATATCATTGTCAGAGTTAGTCAAAATGGAGAAATAAACCATCCACGTGAAGACCGACATCCGCGCGGACGGAGTCGCGGGCGGAAGCTAGTGATAAATAAAGTAAAGTGACGTTCAAACGTCAAAACTTATGGTTAAACAATCATTAATCACTATCTAACTTTCAGCAACGTTTATGAATAAAGAGGAATTATTACAAGGTAATATCGTCCTACATAAAATCTGCAAATTGGTATTTATTGCAATAACACAAAATATTTGAATCGCGAAAACATAATTCCATCTGTGGTGAAATTTATTGCCTCAAAGAGAGAGGTTATATTGAAATATAAATTCTCATGTTTTTAGCTGTATTATTTTCGCTTGAAATACGGTCACGCGTGTCATAAATAAGAGGAAAAGTTGTAAAAATATCTCCGATTTCGGCTATGCTTGCGGAAATATGAAATTTATAGGAAAATGTATGTTATTATTGCGACTACCTTATAAGGGGCTTACATGATATAAAGCGCGGTCACTGTCGGACTGCATAGAAAAGAAAGAGAAGCGCGATGATACAATGCTGGTAATTTATTGCAAAATTTGAAGAAATTATTTAATTACAAAAATCTATTGTTTGGACTAAAAAATTAAAACACTAGTAGCTTGTAGAATAATCTGACAAAAAATCAGAATGATTGTATGTATATTAGTATGATTTTTATTGAAAAAAGAAAGTTTTTAGAGGTATCTTCATGATTTTTTTCTATCATATCAAATTAGTTGTATTATGTTTTCAATACACTATCAACCTAGCATATATCCTGAAGAGTATCACATATTTTTCTGATTTTGTTTACTGTAGTCGATCATATACTTTTATTGTTTCTAAAACTGGCGTTTTTTTGCGTTTAGGTCCTATAAGCCCCTTAACCGTTTCAGACATCAGTCTACTTTCTACACATGGTCATTACATGTCGTCATGGTCATGTGGTCTTCACATGACCTGACCAAGATTATGTCTGGACTTTAAAAGAGTCAGCGACCTCGGAGTTTATTTCGGCCTTTCTCCTCAGAGTAGTCAGATAGGAAACGCCGACCACATCTAGCTTATGTTTTTTAAATAATATTACGTGTAAAAATTACTACGATATCTATATACAGAATAAACAATATACTTTTAAAATAGAAAAATCCAAAAAAATCTAGACATATCTCTTCCATATTTCACACCATTAAACTATTAAACGGTACGAACATAATTAATATCCATGACCTTGACCGTCGACCTCTCAAGTTCATTTCAGATTTTCGCCTTCACAGAATACGGAACAACCTTTAGGGAACAATAAAAAGTCGGAGATTATGTCTATTATAACTCAGTTTAATTTGTGGGTTAAAGTAATGGAGCGATAAAGGACTCAAGAGAGTTTCCTTAGACCTGGCCAATTCTCGTATTTAAATAAGTTTAAAATCTAGTCGCAATCACAACTCAGCGACAATCAATAACAAAAACTTGGCAAAAATGTAGGGAAATCAGAGGTATTTTTGACAAATTGAGTCAGAGATCTGGGCCTCAAGTCTGCTATTACAATAGTGTCAGAATGTCAAAATCAACAATTATGAAATCAATGGTAGACATCATTGATTTCATAATTGTTGATTTTGACAAGTTTGGTAATCTACTTTCCAATGGTCAACCACTGACACTCCATTGAAAGAAATGGCATAGAATGGTAATCTCGTACATAATGAAAAATGAATTACCTACTGACTTAGGCGGTAATCTGCTAAAATTTTGACAGTTCCTTTGATCAGTAACTTAACATTAGAACGTCATTGTGCAGTCATTGCTTTTAATTCGTTATGAGTATCGTATAATTTCTGTGCCATTGACCGACCAATGATCAAAGTCCTGACTGACTGACTGATATATCAACGCACAGCGTAAACCGCTGGTCCTAGAGATATGAAATTTGGAGGGTGTGTTCTTTGTGAAGAGTAGGTATCCACTAAGAAAGGGTTTTTCGAAATTCCAACCCTAAGAGGGTGAAGTTGCGGGCAGAAGCTAGTATACACATATCACAATAATGGCGCAAATACATCTTTCACTTTCCTACCTTATAATTACCATTCACTCCAACTTCATTCATCGCTGATTACCTTCCCCAAATACTATTTTATTCCTCACTAATTAAAGGGCCTTTTAACTTAGAAAAATTAACGCCATAAAGGCTTTCTGAGCAAACAATGGAGACGGAATAATGAAACCGAACCCACTGACTCAATGTCGCTACATAGTTAATCTAGATTTGGGCGACAAAGCGATATGTCTTGATCTAAGACAATTGCAAAGCATTAAACACGATTTATATCTAACAATTGTTTTGATTATGGTTAGATTATACTGTACTTTGTATTTGGAAGACAGGTTTTGTTGTAGATTTTGATAAGGTGACAGACGACTTGGATTATTCATTTAATCACCCGGTCCATAGTTCCTTTTCCACGTTACTGCAGTGCATCATTATTTCTGACACTATGTTATTCAGCAAAAAATAATCCTTATGATGAAGCCTTTCGATCGGTATGTTAAAGCTACAGGGTAATTTTTTCTGTCGTGTAGCGGGTTCGATTCCCGGTTCAACCAAGTAATTATTTAAAAAACTATGAATGCAGTTTAAATTGTTTTTAAAATTAAAATAATGTCTTCTTTCAGTAAAATGTTCCATCTACAATATTCAAGGTACTTTCCCTCCATGTGGTATGCCACATGGAGGGAAAGTACCAGTATAGGGCCTGAGACGCCCTGTATAAATATTACAATACATAGCCATATCCCTAGGGATATAACTATATCACGGCTTCAACCATCTTACTGCAACATATCTATTTCAAATGGAACGAATTACTGTAAACTGCAAAATCACTCTTGTTCACAAAACAACAGCAAAAAAAGGGAGGCTATTCTGTTCAAAATCTAACACACACACACGAAGTTGAGTGCCATTCAGAGGTATTAAAACTGTGAGTGTTTTGGTATCAGCCTCCAATAACATTCAAAACTGCGAACTGAGCCGATTGTCTTTTTTCTTTTTCATAAAACATCAACCCTTTCGTCGGTCCACTATTCTAAACACGGCTTTGTTACAAAAATCGCTCCATTAACTTTGTTATGCCAATATCTATCGTCCATCAGTTTTGGACAATGGGATATGAACGATTCGTGTCAAAAGGATAAGCTTTGGACATGTTAAAAAATGTGTAACAAATTCTCTTGATATTGTGAATGATCTATGTTTTTAGCTAGACTTTTTTAAAACATTCGTGTTTTTTTATGATGAGGGTGCTGAGAATCGAGGTTTAGTTTTTAGTTCGAAGTACTCACAAGTATTTACTTTAGGAACTTTTTAGTTCAATTCTTCTTCATTTCGTGTCGATGGAGTACTCCTACTCTTACGCGTTGTTTTTTTTTTATATAGTTTGAACCACTGACCTCTATAATACAAGTACGTATTATAGAGGTCAGTGGTTTGAACCCAGTAGGGTAGGTTGTGGCACCAGTGTCATTTTTAAGTCATTCAAGGCGCAGGTAAACGGGCACTTAGAACACTCCAACAAGTGGGGCATGGTGTGATCAGAAGTTACTCCTTGATAGATTTTCGACAAAAAATTTGGTCATTAACTACATTCCTTTCATAGTTATTTTACCTCTGACGCAACAACCCAACAGAAACTTTATATTTAATCGAATAAAGATCACTGTGATTTTCACAGGCTTGTGGATGGTAGCAAAACCGCAACAGTATCTCAACGAAAATGATGATCACTTTGCGTATAACAGTGATTCCAAATAAGAGATAAAATACCTGTGTAAGGACTTCATGGTAGTACTGTGTCGAAAAGCCAATGGATTAAGTAGGTATAGAGTTCATATAGATTATCTACTAACACCTTCTTAGAAATAACCTAAGCAAAAATACAACGTTATTTTTAGTATTATGCGAAACCTGAATATAGTTTGTTCAGAATAAGTAACTGATGCGATTCCAATAATGTTTACCCATGTTATATTTTGTCCCAAAAATATTTAAAAAAGGTTAAAAGTTGGACACCGAGCGACACTAAGTAGGTTATCCAAACTCCGCGCCGAACGGTACCTAGGTACTATATCAATGAGCGAAAGACGGCCCGGCGCGAGTGGCGTGGGTGAGCATGTTTTAGTACGGTCAAACAGGTAACAGGTAGCTTATCACTTTGTGATTTTTGTACATAGATTCTTTACATAAAAATACTAGTTACGTATTTCGGATGTCGCTTATATTAAAAATAATGTTGAATATATATACTTAAGCTGGTTTTTTCGCTCCTGCGATTTGCTGAAGTAGGTACCTATGTAATCGGGATTCAGGTAGAATAGAATAGATTTTATAGAATACTCTGTCTTTCTTGTTGTAGATGAAAGTTACTTAGGGGATGCGCTAGGTGGACCGCGTAATTCAAATTTCCTATTGAATGACTATTTTATGAAATTGTATCTATCAATAGGATTATACCAAACCAGCAGCGCCCCGCTGTTTGACTTATATGACATTATAACAAATACGACTTTCGAGAATTATAATAATTAAAATAACCCTTTAAGTTAATAAAATCCTATTGAATTACTATTTCATGAAATATCAATCAATAGGATTATATGAACCTAGTATTGATGATTTGAATGATTATAATTCCGTAAAGCCATATTTTTTGATGCTCGCGAATCATATTTTAATCAACATTTAATTGGCCTGCAAATTGCTAAAAACGTAAGAAAATTAGAATAGTGTGGGTGGTGCCGCATCCTCCTTAAAACAAGAATCGATTTTGAATAAAGTTCATGTAATAAAATGAGAAACGTTTTCTTATCATTACAAAATCTTTCAATGTATCAATACTGCCATATATCTCTTATAGGTTACGCATTTCACAATTCAGCTTACTATATATCTGGGTTTAGACTGTAAACGTCAAACAAAACAGTACATTTTCTCGACCCAAAATCTTTAGAACCATATGAAAAAGTAAGAGAGGCAAACACTGGCCAACATTTGCCACCACTATTTGATGTTGGCTCGATTTGGATTAATCCTAATGACTTTAACGTCAAGGCTGGATCAAATGACGAGACTTCATTTGTAAATAGGAACTGCCCAATGCTTAGCGACAAATGATCAAAATCAGTTTGTAAAATTGTTCCACAGGAGATAAAATATTAATGTTGATTGAGTATAATTATAATAGATCAAATTACCTGATAATATTATTTTAATTTAGTCTTGATAGCCTACACGAAATATTGATCATTGATCAATTTTTAATTGGCATTTCGTGTGTCTCCAATGTTGGTTGTTGGAACACTGGAACATTGGCCTAACAAATGTTTTTTCTCAGCGTCATTTTATGTCGATCTATCATACGCATGGCAACATGTGCAAAGGGATGTATTACGAAACAACCGGAACCCAGGATTGTACGTACTTTAAGGGTCCTGTAGAAAATGGTTCCTTTTCGTTTCGCGTTTTCCTTCTGTTTATTTTTTATTAGCTTGCGTTTTTGCTTAACGTTGAAATGTTTAGATTTTGCGCGGATTTCGTTTTCCGGAGAAATTTAAGGTCTTTGTGGAAGGTCCTTTCATGAAAGTTGGTAAGAAAGAAATGGGAGCGAACATGAATGAGTTATTTATGTGTAAAGTAGGACAAGGAGATTTGAATGCTGTCCTTGCAGTTTTTGCTAAAGAAACCTATATTCTAGACCTGGACAAGCATGTTTGTATATACGACGAAAACGACAAAGCAAACTTTTAACAAAACACAAACAAGAGCAATACAAGAGCAGTTAAAAGAAAAGAAGAACCAACGCAACGTCTGGCAAAGCGTGCAGAAACGTTCACAAGTTTTTGTGCCCAACGCCCGAATACATGTCATATTGCGATTTGAGTGATGAATGACTCGACACGACTCGCTTTATACATAGATTGTATGCCACAATCTACGGCTCCCGGGCTTTTTTGATGGTAAAATCTAGATAGCGGGCTAAAAGATTTTAGATTGGACTTTTGATGGTTTGACCGTGTCGTGTTGGCTATAAATAGAGGTATTGTTGTTGGGTCGAATACGAATAGGCAGATTTTTGGAGCGGTGGTCGTTAGGAGGGTTATTTTTGGAGGGTAAGCAGTAGCATCTGACGAGGTCTTAACGCCTGTGCCACATACCAAGTAATAGAATTTTCTTGGGTAGGATAAGAGATGGAGAGACCTATGACATACCTTGACTAATTTAAGGTCACAGCTCATTAGAGCCACCCGGCACCCGCTCCGCACCGCCTCGCCTCCTGCGGATAGTATTCTTTATATGGACTTGTATGGGTATGCGCTTACTACATCAACTCCGTAGCGTCACCGGATCGCCTCGGTCGTAAGCCATCCGCGCGCGGACGGCGGGTGGACCACTCGGTGACAACTCGCTGCTCGCATGCTTGCCTTGCGTTGACTGCGCATTGCCAACGCGATAATGTTATACGCGGCGCGAGGTCCACTGGTTGACCGCGCGAAGTTTATTGGTAGTGATAACGCAGCGTCCACCCGTGGACCACGAGTGGACGCCGTGTGACGAGGCGGTGCGGGTTGGGTGCCGGGTGGCTTTAATGAGCTGTGACCTTTATTCATCACACGCCAACACAACACAGGAATACACTTCATGACAACACACGTTTAAATTTAATACATCTAAGTTTATTACATGGAGCAGTGGTGACCCAGCGGTATCGGTCCCGACTTACGAGTGGTATTTGTAAACACGTCGTAAATATTATTCATATTTTCTTGAAACTAAGTGGATTTCTGAGAGAAGGCACACATATATCCCTTTTACTAGGAAGAATAAATTGTTCTCAATTCAAAAAGAAATCCCTACGTCGATACAAATATTGTAAAGAGAAATATCTCGGGAATCTCGCCTGTTTTTTTTCACTAAAATACTGCGCAGATATTCTCTAAGTCCCCCTTAAACCATATTGTAAGCGTAAACGTATTCGGCAAAAATCTACATTCGTGATTCTTACTTATTCCAATAAGTAATATAATATTCACTGAATCTAAGATGGGGTAGGTGACCAGAAACTTTAGACCTGCCTTTCTTGTATCGGTTTTGATAAGTAGGGGTCAAGTTATGCTTGTCTTCGAAAGTAGCGATATATGCTAGACGAATCCTGTAGGGAGATGATCGGCTTGCCACCCTTGATGTCGTTTTGTATTAGTCCTCCCCTTCTGTGATATGAGGGCGAGTATGTACGTGAAAGTTTTTATTGATATTCTTTTCTAAATAGGTTATAATGTGATATCTGTGTAAGGATCTAAAAGGGTTTGGACATGTTGTAGATGTGAATAGCCTTGCTAATATTGTTGCAAAAGGAAATATTTTTATACTTGTGTCACAGAAAAGAACTACGCGGTACTTGGTAGCGTCTTGTATACCTTGATAAAATTTTATAAAATGTAATAGCCAGAAACTTATGTCTATTACATTTTATAAAGGAAATTATCCACTTTGTATGGGCATTTCGCTTGGTATGAATAGACACATTAAGTATAATTATAATACAGGTTTAATAGCTAATACCAGTAGGAAAGAGAAGATTGGAATAAGATTGTATCGTGATGCTTGTAAGAATTGTTTCGCTTACTTTTTTTAAAAATAAGGCACACTTTTATTCATACATTTTCTTATTATTCTGACTCATACGTTAGTAAAATGTTGTCTAGGAACTGGGCGGGTGGATAATGATGTTATCTTGGTACCTTGCCCAGCTTAAAAAAGTATAGTCATTACACGAGCACAGCAACCCATCGTTCTCCGGCCCACTATGCAATTGCAGCAATACTGTTTGATTGAATTGCGTCCCTGACTGATATTTTCATATAATATGTAGACAAAATACACTTTTCTACTATGAAGATAGTATTTGGTTTAGTGGTTGCACAGTTATTTGGATTATTTAAAGAAATTATGACGATGGATGCAAACGTACCACTTGTGGAGCGACCCACTGCCTTATTATAACAGATTCCACTTCCACAAGACCGAGGGTATACCTTCTCCTTTGCGTGATATCAGTACCACAATTAGCACATCGGAGCTGTAACACAGTTTCCGCTACAGGCAGGAGTTGAAGCGGAACTGCCTCGTTCGTATACGTACGATTCAGGTCGGCGAGTTCGAAGAGGTATCAGTGTCCCTTTTCAAAACCAAAACAATACTTGAACAATTATAACAGCAAAACGAGGAAAACAATGTTCACGATGCCAAGACACGTGTAAGACACAGTGAACGACAAGTGACTTGACTTAAAGTGACAAGACAACTGACATTGAAATGAACGTTTTCTTTTTAATAAATAATCGATTTATTAATTGATTAAAATCGAATTTAATTGAGTAACTTCGATAAAAACTAAGGATAACACATTTTCGAATTAATGTAAGTGATTACAAAAAACAGCTTTAATTGACTGTAAACTATTGCCTCTTAAATTAACGAGGAACTTCAAAAATAACATTAATTGTTATTTTTGAAGTTGAATCTATTTGTTGACATTATTTTAAAATAAACGATTAATTGTTGGCATCACTATGAACTAATAAAGATCGAGTACTGTCTCAATATGGCGAAGAATAAGACAATTTCAGTAAGTACTTATTAAATAAACATAAAAACTTTTTTACAAAAAAAAAACAACCGACTTCCAAAAACACTATACATAAAGAGAAAAATAACTTTAATTTCGGAAGTCGGTGTCTTTGGATTTGTATTTTAGTTTTTGCCACCGACTTCCGAAATTAAAGTTATTTTTCTCTTTATGTATAGTGTTTTTGGAAGTCGGTTGTTTTTTTTTTGTAAAAAAGTTTTTATTTTTCACTTTTTAGCGGGTCAGTTTGTAATTTATCTAAGTTATAATAGCCTAATGTCAACTGCTTATCACCTTTTACTCCCTAATATGCTTTTCCCGATGCATGGACGTTAATTGTTGAGGAGTTCTCCTAGTAAGAACCAGGAGAACTGGAGCTGATTGAGAAGTCACCATCAGCTCCACTTCACCATACGCGTTGTAATGAGCATAAATTGCTCAGCAGCCATATTAAAGTAATCGAATCGCAACCCGTGAAATATTTGTCATTGAGTAGTGCCATTTGTGGTCTTCATCATCAGTTCCACTTTACCAAATCATAATTTCCGAGAGCAAATGCTCAAGTTACTTTAATAATAAAAACAAGGCAAGAAAAATTTTGCTAAGGGCCAAGTTTATGTTACGCTTAGTCGTGTAATGACGCTGTACGACATTGTATTATACGACTTGGAACCTACCAAATTGCTAAATAGACCATATGACGAAAAGGCATTGCGTGAAATGCAACGATTGAGGCTTTTATAAATCATCATCAGCCAATTGCAGTTCACTGCTGGACGTAGACCTCCCGAAGTTTGCGCCAACGTTCGCGATCCTCCGCTTCTCTCATCTAGCCACTACCGGCAACCTTTGTTAGGATAATTATACAGAAGAAAAACTCGCAAAAGTATTTCACTTTAAGAAGTATTTATTAGTTTTTAGACTAGATGCTGATAATCCTGGCTGCAGCATCAGGCCAACTTATGCCAACATTGCATTGAACTTAAAATTTAGTCCTGTTTTAAATGAGCCCAAACACGACTACGGTGCTGTAATTTCAAGGTTTGTACTTTTTCTGATGCTCGACTGGCTTCAGCATCAGGTCTCTATGTACTTCGGTGTTCCTCATTAACAGTACGTTTATCCATACATCGAGCCCTTTTCAATGAGCCTAAACACGATATATCTGCTGTTAGTTGTCGAGGAGTTAGGTACTCTGCAGTCTATCCTGACTGCAGCATCAGGTCATAACTTGATGATCATGAGACCAAATGTGGCAAATGCCCTATCAAACATCAAAACAATTTACTAAAACAGTCCTTGCCTGTTCGAGTAACTTCTTACTGTTAAGGAGTTGAACCTTCCATCATCAGCCCAGCTACCTGAGATAGTGACAACCGTACGCAAATACACAAGATACTTCATAAAATATGCGAAAAACAATAAGTGAGCCTATAAAATTTGAGGGTTGCTCTCGATTTCTCTAAGATCCCATCATCAGATCCTAACTTAGTGACAATGGGACCACCTCAGAACTATCTACTTTCGAACAAAAAAAGAATTTTGAAAATCCGTCGACAATTGGCGGAGTAATCGATGAACAAACATACAAAAAAAAAAAAAAAAAAAAAAAAAAAAAAAAAAAAACATACAAACAGCCGAACATAGTACCTCCTCCTTTTTGTGAAGTCGGTAAAAAGTATAGAATAAAAAATAAGCGTGAATCATGATTTTTGATTAATTTGTTTCTTTTCGAGCATCGTGTCCACGCGAAGCCGAAAAAAGACAAAGTCCTTTGCATTTTAATTAGCTAATCCCTGTGTAGGCGGCAGAAATTAATATTTAATTAGGTAGATTCTTACCTAATTATATTTCTTAGATATTTGTCTCTTTCTACCTTCATTTAATTTTAGGGTACCTGTATAAATCGTGAGGCATTTCTATAATCTCATCTCGTCTTACTTATATTAAAATATAACAAACTTAGATTTTTGTACTTTTAATATCCGCCAAAAATACGACCGTAGGACGACAGAAGCATAAAAAAAAAAAATTGCCTGTGCGAGGCCAAAAGGCTCCTATCTCAGCATTATGCTGCGATATTTAAAAAAAACCGATGTAGTTTGTTTTTTTTTCGTAATATAACTACAACATTACGGTTTTCGGATTTTTTTCTTTACTTGTGCTACATGACATTGCTTCTTGCCAAATTTCATGATTCTAGGTCAACGGGAAGTACCCTATAGATTTTGATTTCGAAACATAAACGCCTGTATCTTTTGATAGTGTTGAATTAGAAGTTTGATTTTTTTCACTACTTCAAGGGATTGCAGCCCTGAGTATTTGATATCAACTTGATATTAACTCCTAATGGGCCTTATAAGAAGGCTAAAAGTCACCCAAAGGGCAATGGAGAGGGCTATGCTTGGAGTTTCCCTGCGTGATCGAATCAGGAATGAGGAGATCCGCAGGAGAACCAAGGTAACCGATATAGCCCGAAGAATTGCCAAACTTAAGTGGCAGTGGGCAGGGCACATTGCTCGCAGAACAGATGGCCGATGGGGCCGAAAGGTTCTGGAGTGGCGACCGCGTACCGGAAGACGTAGCGTTGGAAGGCCTCCCACAAGGTGGACCGATGACCTTGTGAAGGCCGCAGGAACCCGTTGGATGCGGGAAGCACAGGACCGGTCGAAGTGGAGGTGCTTGGGGGAGGCCCATGTCCAGCAGTGGACGTCTTTCGGCTGAAATGATGATGATGATGATTAACTCCTCGCGTTCTTGAGAAACAAGGTCTTGACTGGCGGACAGACAGACGGATGACGAAGTGATTTTGTAAGTGTTCCGTTTTTCCTTTTGAGGTACGGAATCCTCAAAAACAAAAAAAAATACCAGTGCGGAGCCAAAAAGGCTCAGAGATCTAAGCATTATGCTGCGATATTTAAAAAAAATACCGCAGCGGTGGTATTCTGATACCTACCTGTCATAACAGCATGCTTGTTCTACCTGAAGGTTTAGGCAGAGGTGTAAGAATAGTACAGACACCAGCACATCAAGCTACTACAATCTGTCAAATTTCTTTAATAGATTTTTAACATTATCGCTAAACCATAAAGTTCAAAGTTCATTGGCAAAATTTGACCGTTTCGGGTACCTTGATGTACCAGCGTTTGTACACCAACATTTCGCCAGTCCCATGTTATAAGAATCGAGCCTCTTGCCCATTGCTCTTCTCCTCAGCTAAAGTACAGTCGGTGGCCAACATTATCTGACCCACTTGAGTGATAGCGAATTTGAACCTTATCGTGAACATTTGGAATACTCCGTGCAAGCATTTCGATAAATCATGTTGTTAAGCGATTTTAATCATTATATTGTTGTTGTTAAGGTTGAAAGGCTAATGAGTTTTACGACTACAAAAAAAAATCAAGGCGAGGGTGGATTAATAAAAAAAATATCGCGCATCAGTAACATTTTAAAGTTGTCTACGGTTAATAACTAAATTCCGTGATTCATTTTAATAGCTGGTTGTGATTGTGCGATAATGAACTTTATGAAAATATACGATATGGTTCAAATTCTTTAGAATATTGCGTCTGTTATCACAACTAAGGTGGAATTTCAATGCATAGGTATTACAAGAGTTGAGTTGGTCTCATGGTCACTAAGGCAGCTCGATATTCATCGTTGTCGGCGATCGAAACCAGGAGAAACCTAAATACAGCTTTTTGTTAGCAATGTTTTGTTTTTAATTATTATCTTTTTTTAACGAATGAAGTCGGGAAATATCTTTTTAAATGGGCAGTTTGTATAAAAATTAAACAAAATCATTGCAGGTAGTAAAACTGTTTATTATTTCATTAAAATATACATAAGTAAGATAAAGTAAGTAAATGCTCATAGTTCAAAATTAATACATTTTATACACATTTTATAATATCATATTCAAACCTAACCATTTATAAACATTTAAAAAAGTCATGTTAATGCTTGGAAGTTTGTTATCGAGAAAACATTGATGTATAAATGCGAGAAAATGAATGAATTTGTGAAATGTTTTACTTATTTATAGCTAAGCATGTGTAGTGAATCAACATGTTATTTAAATAGAAAAATGCATTTCCATTTAAAACAATAACATCACCACAGAATCTGCAACATTTTAACGGTTTAGCATTCATTCAGTTGAGCATTTACTTACATAGTGTGTTTAAAAAATTAAATTAAAAATTTAAAAAACCCCCGACACAAAAAGTAATTAAATTAAATGTAAGTAATTGGAAAAGGATCAAATAATTTAAAAACCCCCAACTTAAAGAATCTAGGTAACGAGACTAAACCAGATAAATTCATATGGCACTCGGGGGACCTCTTAGAATAGAAGGTGTTCCACAGAACGGTCCCCCGACTTCCATATGAATTTATCTGTTTTAGTCTCGTTACCTAGATTCTTTAAGTTGGGGGTTTTTAAATTATTTGATCCTTTTCCAATTACTTACATTTAATTTAATTACTTTTTGTGTCGGGGGTTTTTTAAATTTTTAATTTAATTTTTTATTTCATGCTTTTTGTAGGGACTCCTTAACTTTTGTATTTCATTTCTTTTATTTTCTTGCGTTTTAAGATTCAGGTAATTTGGTGTTTAATCAGGTTTTTTATCCGTCAAAAAATAATTATTAATTTAAAGTTGAAGAATAATTTTTAAGACTAAACAGATCTTTTTGTTTTATTATATCCTTTTTATAGTAATTCTTCCTTTAGTTATTCAGCTTTCGAACAAGTATTTCATAGCTATTCAGATCTAGTTTATAAAATGGGACTGCGACACTATCTGATGTAGAAATACCTACGCTTTTTAAGTACTTAGGATAATTCCATTCGTAATAAAAATAGTCAAACTCAGTGGTAGTAGGTACCAGTCATCAATCCACTTTCCTCATCATTCTATTTTCAGACAAAAAAATATTTTCAAGTTTTTAGTTTTCATTTCGTTAGTTAATATTCCTCATTCCCTTTCAATATAGTGTACATTATTCTACTTGTCAAGCCCTTGCATTTGATACCTGTATTGAAGGAGTTGTGAAAAAAAAATACAATTCGCCATTTTGTGGTGGCGGCCATCTTGGATTTGAAATTTGTAATAGCGTGTAGTATTCTACTAGTCAAGCCCTTTCATTTGATACCCATATTGAGGGAGTTGTGAAAAAAAAATGTAATTCGCCACTTTGTGGTGGCGGCCATCTTGGATTTGAAATTTGTAATAGCGTATAGTATTCTACTAGTCAAGCTCTTTCATTTGATACCCATATTGAGGGAGTTGTGAAAAAAAAAATGTTATTCGCCACTTTGTGGCGGCGGCCATCTTGGACCGATTTTCATCAAACATAGCTAAGAACACTCCCGACTAATACACCTTTCAAACAAAAAAACCAAAATCGAAATCGGTTCATCCGTTCGGGAGCTACGATGCCACAGACAGACACACACACACACACACACACACACACACACACAGACACGTCAAACTTATAACACCCCGTCGTTTTTGCGTCGGGGGTTAAAAATACTTATAAGTAGATTAGTTAGTAGCGGAGTGGCGCACCGTCTCCTTCTATAACTTGCTGTAAGCGGCTACGCATACCGCATACCATATTCCAACACAAATCTTTTCCTCTCATGTGCTCCCCATGTCGATGACACGATCTCAGCCAAATTGTTTTTATTTCGCACTTCGGATGTGTCCCAATTTAAAACCATTTGACCCCATAGGTTTTCTATAGGGTTTCAAATTGGAAGTTTTAGATGGCCAGTAAATAACAGTTACACCTTCTTGAGCAGCTAACCAATTCTTCACAATGCCTGCTCGGTGGATGGAGCAGTTATCTTGCACGAAGTAAATATCTGTATTTGGATAGGCAATTCGCACAGTCGGCAGCAGGAAGTCACGCAGAATCTCCAAATACTGACTACTATTAAATCGACCACCAACTTCTACCAATTCATCAGGTTCCATAGACGACATCCAGCCAGCAATGTTTTGTATAGTCTTAAGTTACGACATGACGCTTTGATTTCATCAAATTCATTAAAAATACTTTTCACGATTTACTTCAAACGTTTTAGAAATGTTTGTCAGTCACTGTTTACGCGTAGGTAGACTGACTTTTGTCACTTAGATCAATTTAGTATCCATCTACCCCACGAAGTAAACTTTTACTTCGTCCTACTCATTTGAGGACTTATAGTTTTTTTTATTTACCCACTTGTTTTCCAGAAAAGTTGTTAAGCGAAAATCATATTGGTCGTTCTTTAATAATGCAAGAAATATTGTAGAAATCATAAATAAAAACAAATAAAAAAAGAAATTGATAAAAGGTGGATGGTGTTTTCGAACCCACATGTTGTTCGTCGCCAATCCAATCCCACAAAAACATTTCATGTTAAATGTTGCCAAGACGAGACCATGTAGCTCGCACTGTCAAAAAGTAATCAGATCTCATGTAGAGCCAAGCTTCTAACTCTACACGCCCTAACTCTACAAGACCTAACTTCGCAAACTCTACACCTTAGTCAAAATATATGGCTTGGCCGTTTCGTTAGTACAAGAACCATTAACAGTATGAGAGTGTTTCACCTTACGCTCATGTGAATGTAGCGAAATGGCCAAGCCATAAATTTTGACTAAGGTGTAGAGTTTGTGAAGTTAGGCCTTGTAGAGTTAGGGCGTGCAGAGTTAGAAGCTTGGCTCTACATGAGATCTGATTACTTTTCTTCTTGATTTCTTTCTGAAGTCTTAGTATCTAGTAGGGTCCCGTTTTTACCCTTTGGATACGGAACCCTAAAAACGAACTATAGTTTGAATAAATGACTTTTGAATTTGGTTATCCATAATGGGTTACAATTCATCATCATGCGTTCATTTCATTCATCTCTACAAGGTAACATAATCAGCCTATAACGTTCCCACTGCTGGACACAGGCCTCTTCTCTGTGGCAAGGAGTGGGCCATGATCCACCACGCGGGCCCGGTGCGTGTTGGTAGATGTCACATGTCTTCGAATTTTTGGTCCTAGGACATGCCGGTTTCCTCACGATGTTTTCCTTCTCCGTTTTGAGGGCAGCGGTAATTAAATAATTTACACAAAGTAAAGCTCCTGTCTGGGTTCAAACCTACGACCTACGACTCGTAAGTCGCGGCCGTTACCACTGGGCCACCACTGCCCAACAACTTTAAAAGGTATGAACAAAAAATAATACTCCTTCATTATTCATCTGCCTAGCCTTTTTCCAACCATGTTGGGGTCAGCCTCCAGTCAAACCGGATGCAGCTGAATACCATTATTTTACATGGAGCGACTGCCCATCTGACCTCCACAACCCAGTTACCGGGTAATACGATATCCCTTGATAAGACTGGTTGTCAGACTTTCGGGCTTCTGACTACCCGTAACGACTGTCAAAGATCCACGAATGACAGCCGGGACCAACGGCTTAACGTGCTTTCCGAGACACGGAGGGGTCACGGCATGTAAAGATGGTAACCCATCCACAGACCAACCGCGACAAGCGTAGCTTAACCTGATACCTGATTTAGCCACGGGCCCCTCAACGACTCTAAAAGGTATGTACAAAAAATAGCACTCCTACATTATTGTACAAGAACGAAATTTTTTTCACACACCCACACCCCACATCTCGCTCTTGACCGCTTTATTATATCTATCAAGTAACGTCACTCCCGTTCGGCGGTAGATAAAGCAGACTAACCATAAATTGTAATGGTTTCCCCTTCCCATTTATCAACGCGATCGTTATTGAATCCTGATCTGTAGTACACGAGCTACTGCAATTAAGAGCGTCTACGCCGTACGGCATTTCATTCAAACTTTCAAGCCCTTGTTTTTCGAAATGAACGAACCGATTTTAATGAAACTTCATACGCATAAGCAGAATACAAGAGTCTAAAAAGTTACTTAAGAGCATTTACGAAATGTCTTATTTTAAAAAAGTTACCTGGAAATCTCTGTTTCTATGGAAAATTTAAAATCGGCCCAATTTGGCTGTAACACTATTTTTCGAAAACGTTTTTAAGTAGCTTTTTAGGCCTTTGTATCCTGCTTATGCGTATGAAGTTTCATTAAAATCGGTTCATTTATTTCGAAACACAAGTGCTTGAAAGTTTGTATGAAATGCCGTAAACGCCCTTAATTGGTTTGATAGAGAGGTGCCTAATTGTGAATGATTTGGGCTGGGTGGAAAAGCAACTGGTAGGTAGCATTGTATTTGAGACTGGCATTGAATTGGGGTAATAATGGTTAAGCTACGCTTGACGCGGTTGGTCTGTGGATGGGTGATCATCTTTACATACCGAGAACCCACCGTGTCTCGGAAAATTATCTGGCGTTAGAAAAGTCAGCCCTCACACAATTTATCAAAAAGTTTTAAATTGGTTCAATCAGCCTAGTGACATAACAACCTTCGATATACGCTAGACGACTTGTGACTCAGACACGATTGCGACAATTTGCACTGACATATCTGCTACAAGCATAAACTGATCAGTTTCACAAATCATTGCTGTTTCCTTCATACCAAAATCAACCTAAATAAACCTAACACAAGAGTAAACCAGAACTTATTCGTGTCACGATTGCGACAAATCGCACATAAAAATCTTCCGTCTGCACTCCACATATAATCCACAGTGCAAAGGCACTAGGGCCTCACAACATCGACATAACGCGTTAGCAATCCGAAACAAGATGGTTATTTATCTTGAAATATGGACCGGAGGAAGCGATGCAATCTATCAGAATTGATAAAAGTCGGTCTCGTCACATTTGGAGGGAGATACATGGTTTTGTTGTTCTGGGTGTGGGCAATGGAGGTTTTATGGGCTTGGAAGATATGGGAAAAAATCTATATTTCATTTTTTCGAAGAATCCCATGTTACCTGATTGACTAAAGGCTCCTACCTCCCGCCTTTGTGTCGCGAACGATTTTATCGCGTGTCGCGCCTGTTTGAAGTAATTGTTATTAAAATAGTTGTCCGGCGATGTCTTTATAGTTCGCGACTAAGCGACCCTTACAATTCACGCGAACTCAATAAGAACTCGTGATCAAACGTACTGGTGTTGAATAGGTAATCCAATTGTTTATTTATTCATTGTCAATTTAAATATGTGCGTGTGGTGTGAGGACCGCTTTGTTAAAACTCTTGAAATGTGCTTAGGATTTAGTGAACATTCCCAAAGAATTGTGAAAGTTGGAATCTGATTTTGTGAAAGTCAAGTAACCGAGTTATATACTGTAAAGTTGGGCCCTCAGTTCTCACATAGAGGATTGAGGGCCCACCTGAAACTGATAAACTATGGACACTACAGTAAAAGTCTTTATGCCAAAATCTAAGCTAATGCCAAACAAAATTTGTGAAAACAAGATATTATCGCAAAACACTGTACTACTTTGTATATCTTCGTACAAAATGGGCCCTCAATTCTCATACACGTAAAAGTTTATTACGCAATTATAATGAAATCATTAACATACAGCTACTGTTTGAAATCCTATATGCTACTAAATAAATTGTGAAAATTTATGAAAGCCAGAACAGGTCACCACGTTTTGTTGTTTGAAAATTATCCCTCAGTCCTCCATTTCTTTTGTTTTGGATTTATTACGCTTATCGTAAGTATGAAAGACAAGACAAATACAAAATCTGGGGGCACGGGAGTGCCCCCGCCAAGACCAGCCAAGCGAAGCGCAAGGGCACTACCTACCTTTTCTCGAAGCACTTCGTCGTATTTTTGAACCCTCTTAACTTGGGTTTGGATTATACCAGATAAACAAAATTTTCGGAATATGATGCCAGTGGTTGACTTATTAAACCTATAAAGTTTCAATTGCATAGCTCTTATACTTTAGATTTTATTGATATCTAAAATACCCCGATTTCGTCACTGACTCACTGACTGATGATCATCAAAATTCTTAAGGTACTTCCTGAAGTCCTAGAAAGCTGAAATTTGGTATGTAAGCTAGTAATAGTACACAAACAACAAAAAAATATTAAAACTTGAAACTTTTACCCCCCCAAAAAAAAAAAAAAATCCGTAAATTTTGATGCTAGAGGTCTGAAAATTTATATAGGGGGTCCTTGTTATAAATAAACCCCAAAAAAAAAGAAAAAATGAACAACAGCAAAAATACTCGTATAAATATCATAAGCAACTTACAAAAAGAAATGAAATCCCACAAAAACATTTCATGTTAAATGTTGCCAAGACGAGACCATGTAGCTCGCACTGTCAAAAAGTAATCAGATCTCATGTAGAGCCAAGCTTCTAACTCTACACGCCCTAACTCTACAAGGCCTGACTTCGCAAACTCTACACCTTAGTCAAAATAATATGGCTTGGCCATTTCGCTACATTCACATGAGCGTAAGGTGAAAAACTCTCATACTGTTAATGGTTCTTGTAGTAACGAAACGGCCAAACCAGATATTTTGACTAAGGTGTAGAGTTTGCGAAGTCAGGCCTTGTAGAGTTAGGGCGTGTAGAGTTAGAAGCTTGGCTCTACATGAGATCTGATTACTTTTTGACAGTGCGAGCTACATGGTCTCGTCTTGGCAACATTTAACATGAAATGTTTTTGTGGAGGGTAACATCCTGGTTCATAAACCCGGATTATAAGGTTTATGTTTATGAAATTAAATGTTTTTTTTTTATTATTTTTATATTTGAGTTGATTGAATAAAATGTAAATTGCGGTTTTCGATTTATGACGTATAAAAAAAAAACTACTTACTAGATCTCGTTCAAACCAATTTTCGGTGGAAGTTTACATGGTATTGTAACATCATATATTTTTTTTAGTTTTATCATTCTCTCATTTTAGAAGTAACGGGGGGGGGGGGGGCACATTTTACCACTTTGGAAGTGTCTCTCGTGAAAACTATTCAGTTTAGAAAAAAATTATATTAGAAACCTCAATATCATTTTTTAAGACCTATCCATAGATACCCCACACCTATGGGTGTGAAAAAAAAGTTTCAGTTCTAAGTATGGGGAACCCTAAAATGTATTATCTTTTTTTCTATTTTTGTGTGAAAATCTTAATGCGGTTCACAGAATACATCTACTTACCAAGTTTCAACAGTATAGTTCTTATAGTTTCGGAGAAAAGTGGCTGTGACATACGGACGGACAGACAGACAGACATTACGAATCTATAAGGGTTCCGTTTTTGCCATTTGGCTACGGAACCCTAAAAATGAGACTCGCACTATTCGCATAATGGCATTCTATTAGGACAACATCTTATATTCTCATTTTAGAATTAATGTTTATGCGTGTGACACATCTCAAAATCACCTTTTACCCTACTTCTCTGTAAACCCTTCTAAGAATACGTATGAAGTTGAATGTTACTTTTTAAGTCGGTTACTACACAAATAATGGCACTATCGTAGACTTGAATTGGCTCGACCCGTATTTCGGTTAACAGAGTCGACCCTTGCGAGGCAAATACACGTAACGACGGCAAAATATGTACACTCGAATAGAAGTGACGTGGGCAAGGGGACCAGTACTTAGCAGCGGGTAGATCCAGGTGTAAATGATGTTAATGATGATAGCACTTAACCCCATTAGTTAGAAAAGGTAGAATAGGACCCATTAAATGAGAATGAAGCTGTGAATAATTTAAAGGTGACCTTTGCAGTATGCTTAATGTGTAATGAGCTCCGTGATGGAACAAGCGTGCCCAGAAGATGCCTAAGGAACTGGAATTCCCACGTATCGACGAAACTCAGCAGGCTGCTTGGCTGCTGTGGGGGGGGGGGGGGGGGGGCAAACCATGCGGGCGTTAGCCCCACCGCCGCAAGGGAAGAATTAGCCAGTCAAATAAAGTGTTGTGTGCGACTGTCTACGATGCGCCGAGTGCTTGGTTCAGTTGAGTAACTCGCGGAACAAACTGCGCTACACGAGGAGGCTTCTTCCTTCATGCATCCCAAATTTTAAAGCATGTTTAATCTGTTTTATGACCTGCACCCTAATTGGGTAACATGCTATCGTTCGGAATCTGAAATATCATTTTGCAGCAAATTGCTAATCCATTGCTTCATAAGTTCGAAAAATGTGTCTGCTCAACACGTAAATAACGCAATGAATGCTGTTGAACTGTCAAAATGAAACCGATTCCTATTGATAATAATATGTGTTACGCAATTGCCCCGCTGAAGGCCAATTCTCGTAATTTAAAAAAGGTTCAAAATCTTGTCGCAGTCTCATCTCGGTGACAAACAAATGTCAAAAACTTGTCAAAATGTAGGGAAATTTGGGGTTACTCCCGTTTGGGAAGGCTCCCGTTTGGTAACGCTACCTAACACACATCTTAAAATACAGTCAGAGTAAAAAATTCTGGTGTGCCGAATTTATTTCATAATAATTTTATTTTCTACTTTTAAAACTACAAAAAAAAATGTTAAACAATTCCGATACGTATGTTAGTTATTGAGATATTCACGAAAAACTGTTTTTTTTTTCCTGTAAAATTTAGTTTTTACGATTACCACTTTATTCGCCGGGGGTGGCGATTTAGTGTAAAATAAATCTTAAGTATGTCCATGTTAAATGCTATAAAGCATAATAAATAGGTATACACTACAAAAATCTTAAATTACTTATTTCATTTTAAACAAATATATACATTCCTTAAAAATTATACTTAACATACTGATTGTACCTGGTGCATGCGATACAACGCTATATGTAAGTGTGTGTAGCGTTACCATACCGTTTGCGAAACGGGAGCGTTCCCAAACGGGAGTAACCCGAAATTTGGAGGTATTTTTAACAGATTGAGACTGAGATCACGTTCTTAAAATTACGAGTATTGCCCCTCAGATGTATGAACGTAAACGAAACAAAAGAAGTATGTAAGGATCTTAAAAAGGTGGTGTTCTGAAGTTTCTGCCTAAGCCTGGTTTTCCGCCAGAGATGAGCGAGGATGCGTAGCGAGGAATGTGTATAAAACTAACCAATACCAACGCTAACTTAGTTCAAGCTATAAAAATGAAGCGATGTCATTGGCTGGTTCCCTCCACATGCCCTGCTACGCATCCTCGCTCATCTCTAGTGGAAACGCAGCCTTACCCCGTGGGAAGAAGGCGTGAATTTACGTATGTATGTATATATATATACATATAATAGATAAGTATTATTATTTAGAGTGTTTGACGATAATTCACTAGTTTAATTACAAGTAACAAAGGATTCAAATATGTTAGTTTTTTTTTTGGGTGGGAAATTATCAAATAACTTCTCCCGCTCTGGACGGAGCAGGAGGCGTGTCAGACTTTTCCTGACGACAAACCCACCCGTGTTCATTCAGTTGCCAGGGCCCACGGTAGCTTCCGAACAACCCGCGACCCTGGCAGGCACCGACCCGAATGACAGCTCAGTTCACCTAACTTTTCGTTTCACGTCTCGTCTCGACTTTAAATCGTTAGACACTTAACCTAACACTGCAATATTGTTCATGCAAATCCCTGCTACAAGCGCAACAGCGATGTGGAAAGTTTGCAGCAGCGATTCAGATAAGCTCTCCAGTCTGCTCGCGATACACTGCAATATAATATTGGTACTATGAGAGTGAGGTAAGAGAGAGTACGCCTGTGTTTCCGCACACACCTTGTGCTCAATAATATCTCCCGCGCCGATGGATGGATCAAAGTGTTCCAACATACGTATGATCAACTGTGCAAAAACTCCAAATGTTTCAATATTTATCTGTAATGAAACCTTGAAAGTCTGTATTCCTTGTATGACAGGTATTGGATCATCAAAATAAATGGTAGGAAAGTTAAGAATTGCGGAGTAAATTAATTTTCCACGAAATAAGGTTAGCAGTAATATCACCGTGGCATTTACAACTATTAATTTAATAATCGCTTTAGTCAGAATTCATTGGATAGTACGAGTATTTATTGTGTATTAACCTTTATGTAATACCTATTTAAGTTATAACTGACGTTTTCCACATTGGGCACCCGCTCAAACGGAACCAGAGTGAATGGCACCTGTAGTATTCCACATACGGCACCTATCGATATTTTTCGCAGGTGCCATTAATTTGCGTAATAATTTATTATTTCAATTTTTGTACCACAAATGGCACCCTTCACTCCATTCCAATAATCAAATGGAGTGAATGGAGTCATAACTTAAACACATACTTGCCTCGATGATGGAAATAATCATTCTGACATTTTAAAATAATCAAATATCTACGCAACAAGATATAAACAAGTTAAAAAACTGGCCAAGTGCGAGTCGGACTCGCACACGAAGGGTTCCGTACCACAAGGCAAAAACGCCGAAAAAAACATGTTTGTTGTATGGGAGCCCCCCTTAAATATTTATTTTATTTTAATTTTATTATTTATTATTAAAGTTAAAATACAACTGAGTATTTTGTGAATACTTTAAGTGCCTACCTGTTGCCATTTTTGATATCGAGCAAACAAGGGCAAAAAAATCGCGTTTGTTGTATGGGAGCCCCCCTTAAATATTTATTTTATTTTGTTTTTAGTATTTGTTGTTATAGCGGCAACAGAAATACATACTTTGTGAAAATTTCAACAGTCTAGCTATCGCAGTTCTTGAGATACAGCCTGGTGACAGACGGACAGACAGCGAAGTCTTAGTTTTAGTTTCCGTTTTTACCCTTTGGGTACGGAACCCTAAAAATATGGATGTCACGTGATCAACTTTGAAAGTTAATATCTCGGAATCGTGGCACTTTACGGGGTTTGGTCTTACTATGTTTTCTGTTTGCATTGGTGTCAGTATCTTCTTTACATCTTTACATAGTACAAAACAAAGTCGCCCCCGCACCCTGTTAACTTAGATCTTTTAAACTACTCAACGGATTTTAATGCAATTTTCAGTAATAGATAGAGTGATTCAGGAGAAAGGTTTATATGTATAATACATGCATATTATAGTACAGAAAAGCCGAAAAATTCGAAGATTTGTAATGTGATGTCGTAACAAACATATTTTTGTGCTCTTACATTGCAAGTGCTGGCGAAACCTTACGAGATAGATCAAATTAATGTACTACGGAATTGTGAATTTTAAAAGTATTAATAAAAAAGTTACTATGGTTACTATGGGCAACCCACAGTAAACATTTTTATCTATTACTTATTACAAAAAAATATGGGTTATTTACCAAGCTATTTTAAACAATACAGTAATAAGCCACCAACTAAATACAGATACTTTGTGCATTTCATGGAGATCACATCATATCATTAAAATGAATATCTTAGAAGATATCAGAGGGATATTCGCCGGGGTCAGCTAGTCGATTTATATAGGTTTCATGCGTGGCCGCAATTTTGAGAAAAAAAAAAAACAAAATGGCGAGACAGTAAGCATGCCAGACTCCATAATATAAAAATCTTCAATACCCATTCAGAAGCAACACATTTGGGTTTTATTATTACGAATAATGATAAGAAATATCTTACACAACCACCATCATCCATCATCATTTCAGCCAAAAGCCGTCCACTATTGGACATGGGCCTCCCGCAAGCACCTCCACTTCGACCGGTTTTGTGCTTCTCGCATCCAACGAGTTCCTGCGGCCTTCACAAGGTCGTCGTTCCACCTTGTGGGAGGCCTTTCAACGCTACGTCTTCAATATCTTACATACAGTGCCGGATTAGCCCATAAGCAAATTAAGCAATTGCTTAAGGCATCACGTCTCGGGGGGCACTATAAGGCAGAAACAACACCGAAACAGTGTTTGCTAGCACATGAATGTCAAGACTGTTTATCAGCAAGATATTACAAGATCCAAAAGTCACTCTTACAGTCGTCTTTACAAATCGCTCGTCGATTTTTTGGAAAAATACGAGGCGACTAGTGGATAGGAGGGCCTACAGGCGTGGATTGCTTAGGGCATCATCATCATCATCATTTCAGCCGAAAATACGTCCACTGCTGAACATAGGCCTCCACCAAAAGGGGGGGGGGGGGGGGTTGCCATAATCGCCACGCTTGGCAGGCGGATTGGCGATCGCAGTATAGTGTGGTGGTGGAATGCATAGAGAACGCTGCTGCCCATTCTCCGGTACGACCCTTCATCGCAAACTATCAGAAAGATATTACAAGACCCAAAAGTCACTCTAGAGATGTGCGCCAATCTTTACAAATCGCTTGTCGATGTTTTGGAAAAATACGAGGCTACTAGTGGATAGAAGGGCCTACAGGCGTGGATTGCTTAGGGCATCAAGTAGTCTTAATCTGGCACTGCTTACATAGTTATTCGAAACTATTACCTTCCACAGTATTTTTATTGCCCCAAAAAAGTGACATCAGCATTTTATTGAATACTAGCTGCGCTCCGCGGTTTCACCCGCGTAAATGTCGATCCCGTGGGAACATCGGGATAAAAAGTAGCCGATATGTTAATCCAGGGTGTCGGCTAGCTCCATACAAAATTTTATCAAAATTGGTTTAGCCGTTTGAGCCTGCCAAGCGTGGCGATTATGGCAAACCCCCCGGTTTGCCATAATCGCCACGCTTGGCAGGCGGATTGGCGATCGCAGTTTAGTACGGTGCGGTGGTGGAATGCATAGAGAACGCTGCTGCCCATTCTCCGGTACGACCCTTAGTCGCCTTTTACGACACCCACGGGAAGTATGGAGTGGTGGTATTCTTTAAGTCCAGGCACCACACAGACATATTACTATTTTTCACACCACCACACAAACTATCAGCAAGATATTACAAGACCCAAAAGTCACTCTAGAGATGTGCGCCAATCTTTACAAATCGCTTGTCGATGTTTTGGAAAAATACGAGGCTACTAGTGGATAGAAGGGCCTACAGGCGTGGATTGCTTAGGGCATCAAGTAGTCTTAATCTGGCACTGCTTACATAGTTATTCGAAACTATTACCTTCCACAGTATTTTTATTGCCCCAAAAAAGTGACATCAGCATTTTATTGAATACTAGCTGCGCTCCGCGGTTTCACCCGCGTAAATGTCGATCCCGTGGGAACATCGGGATAAAAAGTAGCCGATATGTTAATCCAGGGTGTCGGCTAGCTCCATACAAAATTTTATCAAAATTGGTTTAGCCGTTTGAGCGTGAAGAAGTAACAAACATTATAAATACACACACTCACAAACTTTCGCCTTTATAATATTAGTGTGATTTGTACTCAATAGTTCATTAAAAATGTACGAGTAGAACTCCCAGGTGCCAATTTTAGATACTGGATTTTTAAAAAAATCTTAAAGTTTTCGTTACCTTGAAGGTCAAAATACTGAAAATAAGAAAATTCGTACAATAAAAACTGTATAAGATTGAGTTTTGTTTGAATTGCATATTTATGAAGCAATTCTAGACGCATATTTTCCAATTTTTATTTAATTAGAAATCATAATAGAACCCACAAGAAAAAGTTTTTCCCAAATCAGTTTTTATTTTTTTTCTATTTCGAAGTAGAACCTCTGTCTCATGTCATTTAGTGAACTATGGAGTAGAAATATTCAATATAAACTGATGTCACTTTTTTGAGGCAATAAAAACACTGTGCCTTCTATTCAATAGTAAATCTGAACACAAATACGTGCCATTAACTTATACTATAACAATCTTAAAGAAAATGAGCCCGAACATAATCTCAAAGCCCATTTGAACTAAACTGAGTGGAAATAAAATAATGAAGCTCTTAGAGAAGGCAATAATATAATTATATAGATATTATATAATCTTCTTCTATAATAATAAAGCTGAAGTGTTTGTTTGTTTGCACAGGCTAGTCTCTGAAACTATGTCGTATTAAAACCGGTCAAGTGCGAGTCGGACTCGCGCACCGAGGGTTCCGTACAAATTTGTAGGTATGTAAATAGTTTATAACGGGATTTTTTTTTGTAATGTAACTAGAAATTTACGGTTTTCGGATTTTTTCCTTTACTTGTGCTACATAAAATTACTTGTGCCAAATTTCATGATTCTAGGTCATCGGAAAGTACCTTAGTTTTGATTCTGGAACATAAACGCCCGTATCTTTTGATTGCGTTGACTTAGAAGTTTTATTTTGTAACTGCATCAATGGATTGCAGCCCTGAGTATGTGATATTAATTACAACTTGGTAACTCCACGCGTTCCTGAGAAAAAGGGTCTTGACTGACAGACAGAAAGTTTTTCCTTTTGAGGTACGGAACCCTAAAAAAAAACAAAAATAATGCTCAGCGAAAACGACGTATGAAGCTAGTTGTAAAAATATTCATGTACCTATGTGTATTATAACATTATAACCTATTTAGGTACTGGTTTAATTAACCAACTTATAATTAATTTAATTCACATAGGTTTTATGATTCTTATTTATATTAGTAAAATATTTATTAATAAGCTATCTTGACTATAGTTTTTGACCCGCCATGATGTACGGTCAGCCACCGCACATTCTACTTTGGCCAAGTTTATAATTCTGCAAATATTGTTAAATTATAAAATGTAGTATCGCCATGTACGCAAATACGTCAGACTTCGATTTTATATCGAGCTCGCGCAACATCTAGCATTTTATAAAATTTTCTATTAGTTTCATAATACATTAATTTAGTGCAGTTTCTCATTAAATATTTCTTGAACATTAACATTTTATTTTATTACATTTTCTCAATTTCATGTTCAATTTTATTTATAATTCACTAAGATATCTCTTTTTTTTACTCTTGTTCGTCTCAAACAGAGCACCTGCCATCTAATCGCTTCACCACCCTTGGTTGACGTTAAGTCGGCCTTTATAACCTTTTTGTGTGCAAGAACTTAAAAAATAAATAATATTCATATTTTAAAAGAAATGCAAAGATTTCTACGTTAAGCTTCATCTGCATGCAGTTCATCCCTCCGTTGACTAACAAGATTCTGGCGAGTGACAGATGTCAGGTCAGGACAACCATTTGAACTAGGTAGCGTAACAGCAAAAATATTGTAGGGGTAACTGAGTTGCGAACGTCAGATAGGCAGTTGCTCCATAAAAATACTGGTATTCAGATGCATCCCGTCAGACTGGAAGCTGACTAAAACATAATAGGGGAAACAAAGCCAATTTTAGTAACTAAAAAACGATCAAAATCAAGACACACTCTCATCTCAGTGATAGTCGAAGGCAAGGACTTGTCAATTCATGAGAAGTTAGAAAATTAAAAAGTAGATAAATTGGAATTCGTTTTACAAATTGAGTATTGCCACAAAATACAGATAGTACAAAAGTCAATCACATGTATGTACTTCACTTTTCACACCTACGCTCGGCGGTCGCGCTAAGGTTGTCAACTTTGGCCTATGCACAAAAATCTATCGTGGTAGCGGCACTCGTATACAGTTGTTTGATTTATTGTTGAGCTTATTCTTCAATATTAAAACAAAACAATAAACATAGAACAAACACAAATACAAAAAGTTTACAGAACAAAAACATATAAAATTTTACATTTGTCAATTTTCACTATCGAAAATCCCTAATAACTTCAAAACGGATTACCCTATTTACACAATTTATTTTGCTCTATTAGTTTTAGACCTAAACCTAACAAATGACACTAAAAACAACACAATATCTACACAAACAAAAAATCATGTTTTCAACTTACGTAATAGTTGATGGCGTGTATTTACCTTACAAAAAAGTTACTTCGTTTATACTGATTCAAAATAGGAAACTATTATATAAATCGAGCTTAGATGGCCATTTTTTTGTTGTTCCATTTTTACACTTCACAGACGCGTGTCTCAAGCGGATGGCAGCCGCGCTCGCACTACTCCCAACCACTCCGAGATAACGTGTCCGTGAGCGGTGTCTATGTGTGCGTTGCTCGAGCGCACTTTGTATGTAGATTGCCTTCTATACTATCTGTATTTTGTGGTACCTTATTGCCTTCCAGTTTTCTTTATCATCAAGCTTACGTAACACACATCAAAATCTGAGTCATTTTTAAGAATATTGCTAATCGATTACTTCATAATATGAAGTAATGGATTAGATATTAATTAGTTCGACAAAATTGTTTGCTCAACAACGTAAATAAGGCAATGAAAGCCGTTCCTACTGTAAGTGTGTTACGCAGGTCAGCGGGAATGTCCGAAAGGGTTACCGCTGGCCCGGAACATAAAGGGCTAAGGAAGGAACACGGGTGGGTTTTAGTCAGTAAGAGTGGGAGGAGTCATTTGATGATTTCCCATCCGCAAAAAAAAAAAAGTGTGTTACGCAACACACTCCGCTGTTCTATTTCAATAGAATTTTGCAACGATACCATCCACAGGTATGCAGAATGTTTTTGCTTTAAATATCAATTTCGAAACTGAATATCCTGACGTTTCAATATGATTTTTGAAGCGCATACTGTCGAATAATTAAGGTTTGATTTTGATATCCAAAATCGTTTCGTTTCAGCAGATAGACGTCCACTGCTGGACATAGGGCTCCCCCAAATTTGGGAGGGTTTGCCATAATCGCCACGCTTGGCAGGCGGGTTGGCGATTGCAGTATGGTATGATGGTGGAATACATAGAGAACGCTGCTGCCCATTCTCCGGTACGACCCTTAGTCGCCTTTTACGACACCCACGGGGAGTAAGGGGTGGTGGTATTCTTTAAGTCCGGCACCACACAGACCAAAATTGTTTGCGTATTGAATACTAGTAAAATAAAAAACAGACCAAGTGCGAGTCGGACTCGCACACGAAGGGTTCCGTACCAGAAGTCATAAAACGCCAAAAAAAAGCGTTTTACAGTTATTTTACCTCTGATTTTTGCATCACTGTCCAAATCACCAGGGGCGTGTAGCTACCGCCGTATCAGCCGTATCAATGATACGGGGCCCCCAGGCTACAGAGGCCCCTAACGTGTGTACGCAAAAATTAGTAAAATGTTATCCACAATGTCACTTAAAACATAAAAAAATCTGTCATACGTGCCTACAGAGGCAGAAATTTTAGAAAAACTGAAATCGTTTTCAGCTATAGATGATTTAATAAATCAATTTTCCGAAAAAAAGGCAAGAAAAGTGTAAATTTAATTTTAATTATTTGGCTAGCTCAATTTCTAGGAGGAAGCGATTACTTATAATCAATAAATATTTATTTTAAATTATTGCAAGCATTTTTGTTTCTTTTGTGAGAAATCTTTATCCTTCATTTGGGCCCCCCAACTAATTTTGATACAGGGCCGCTCAAGGCACGCTACGCCACTGCAAGTCGCAGTGAACTTTATTCTCATGCTAATAAGGTTGATGCTGTGTTGCTGCCACAGACAAGTATGTCAAACTAATTGTGATCTTTATGCTCGTTACAATAAGGTTGCTACTGTCAAAGGTAAAATAATTGTGAACGGACGGTAGCTTTGGCTCGCAGCTTCTCCCGCGTGGTGGTTGGAATATATCCCTCAGGAACAGTATGCCAAATTTTATCCGAATCCATTCAGCCAAAAAAAAGTGCAGTGTTAAAAATCATTTAAAAAAATCTATCAGGGCTGTCAATTCCTTTTTTTTAGATAGCCCTGATAGTTATTTTTTTTTTATGATTTTATTCTTTGAGCACTATGCAAAGTAATTGAAAAAAAAAACAAAAATTGATCATAACTTTTGAACCGTAAAAAAATTCACCGACATTCTCAGGGTTAAAAAGTTTGGAAATGACCTTGGCCTCGCCCCTATACGATCTGATCCATACTTCCAGGGACACCTTATATACACAGACCTACACATAAAATAGAAAATATAAAAACATCTAGTTCAGGTAAAAAGTTAACACCACTTTCATAAGTCCCTCTCACAGTACTTCTGACATGCCACCGACAAAATCTTCGTCCATTCGTCCGCAAACAGATCGTGTGTTGGATCAATTGAAACACATGAAAAGGTAAAAGGCAGACAGACTACAGACAGATAGATTTACTTGTACATTTATAGTAATACTAGCTGCGTCCCACGGTTTCACCCGCCTAAGTGTCTATCAAATGAATGAAATGTGAATATCGGGACAAAAAGTAGCCTATATGTTAATACAGGGTGTCACTTACCTCCATACAAAATTTTATAAAAATTGGTCCAGCCATTTGAGCGTGTAGAAGTAACCAACATATAAACACACACACCCCCACACACACCCTCACACACACCCCCACACACACACACGCACACACACACCCACTCACAAACTTTCGCCTTTATAATATTAGTGTGATAAGTACAGAAGTATGGATAGTGTAAATGCGCGTTCCCACTATGTCGTGACGATTAATTTATCGTTGGACGTCTGTCGTCTCTAGCTCTTCCCATTATAACGACTGTTTATCGTCACTGTGCCGTCGAAATATTTCATCGTATTACGACTGTCGTGCTAGCCGTTCCCATTGACTTGACAATCTGTCGGCACTGCAAAAAAGTCGTGAACGGCAGTAAATCGTGTCGTCCTGTATGTGAACACTTCCATTTAATTATATAAGCCACGACACGTAAAACTACACCATTATCTGTCGTCACGACATAGAGGAAACGCGCCCTAAGGGTTAGGTGAGGTTTTTCGATAGCCAGATCATCAATATTCCGTCTGCCAAGACATGACCAAGATTTTAAATTATCCTTTCATTGTTAATGTTGTTCATCATGTTCAGCAAAGGTTGATTAAAAACTGAACCTCAATATCAAAGTTCTTCTCTGTTCAACTAATTAAACCTAAAACAATAACCCATTTGTTTGTCAGCCACGTATAGAGTTAAGCAATGAAGTATAGTCGTACTCTGACATTTTCAAGGCATGAAAGTCAAAGAAAATAGTGTCGCTTCTGTACCTTCTTACTTTATGGCTCGACACAAAGCTTACGATTCTTGTATAACTTATTAAAAAAAAGTCATAAAAAAGTGACAACTTTAACTCTGATTAAAGTTGTCACTTTTTTATGACTGTTTTTTTTAATTCGTTTGCATATCGTAATATATTGTAGTACACGAAACGTAGCACGGAAAGTGTAGTGTAGTAAACGAATTTACATGTAAATTGCTTGTATAATGTTCATCATAAGGCTAATAATTCTAGTAGCTAACTTAAAAGAAAAAGACAAAAGAAACAAAAGTGACAACCTTAACTCAGAATACAAGAATCGTAGGCTTTGTGTCGAGCCGTAGAGTAAGAAGGTACAGAAGCGACACTATTGAAGTGAAAACTTCTTTAAGCGCGTTGGACATTTTTTGAGATGGGAAAAAACCATTGAACTCGCGACACTGTTACCGTAACCGACACCGCGCGAGTTTTGTTTTTAAGGCAATTTTTATTTGCAGCATAATAAGGTTATAATGTTCCTTCTGCTGGGACACAGGCCTCTTTTCGAGAAGGAGTGGGCCATAATCTACCACGCGGGCCCAGTACTGGTTGCTAGATGGAACATGTTTTCGAATTTTTGGTTCAAGCTCAAAGCATTTATTCCAAACTAGCTGCGCCCCGCGGTTTCACCCGTATAAGTGTCGATCCAGTAGGGCTATCGAGACAAAAAGTAGCCTGTATGTTAATCCAGGGTGTCAGCTACCTCCATACAAAATTATATCAAAATTGGTCCAGCCGTTTGAGCGTGAAGGAATAACAAACATATATACACCCCCCCCCCACACACACACACAAACTTTCGTTTTT
Organism: Mesoligia furuncula; assembly: GCA_916614155.1. Classification (NCBI taxonomy): domain Eukaryota; kingdom Metazoa; phylum Arthropoda; class Insecta; order Lepidoptera; family Noctuidae; genus Mesoligia; species Mesoligia furuncula. Next base: position 9,115,698 of record OU744814.1, read on the forward strand.
GTAGTGTGATAAACCAATTACAGGCACTTCTGAATTGTCAAGAAGTCGGTCAGTCAGAAAGATGAAGCTAGTTGCCAGTCCAAAGCGGTTCTAGGTCATAACGGTTTCCTCACGATGTTTTCAGTCACCGTTTTGAGAGCAGTGGTGATGAAATAAATTACACAAAGTAATGTGTCTGCTTGGGTTCATACCCGACCTTCAACATGAAAGTCGGGGCCGTTACCACCTTCTGCGGGAGCTTGGACGTAACTGAAGTTAGTTTTGGTCATGTTATTTATTCATTTTATTTATTTACTAGCTGAGCCCCGCGGTTTGACCCGCGTAAATGTCGATCCCGTGGGAATTTCGGGATAAAAAGTAGCCTATATGTTAATCCAGGGTGTCAGCTACCTCCGTACCAAAATTTATCAAAATTGGTCCAGCCGTTTGAGCGTGAAGAAGTAACAAACATATAAACACACACATACACACACACTCACAAACTTTCGCCTTTATAATATTAGTGTGATTTATCACATGAAATGTTAATGATATAGTGTTATAATTATGTGAGAATTAAAGCATTAACCCCGTGGCTATGAGCTATACACACTCAAGGGACACGTGTTTTGCGACAGGGACTGTGGAAAAAAACAAATTATAAATGATTTATTTCTGGTAGGTTTGTATAAACACTTTTACACGTCAATCATATTTTTTTAAACTAGATGACATCGGAATTGAAAGAAGTTGTTTAGAGCACGCCTTGAGCAACACACTTTCAACCACAAATTCAATAACTTTGAAGGATATTGCTTATCCATAGCTTCACATGTTAGATAAATGTTTCTGCTCAATAACGTAAATAACGCAATGAATGTTGATCAACTATCAAAATGAAAGCCATTGTTACTATTAGTGTGTTACGTTATAACCCCGAACATGACGCAAGTTGCATCACTCGAGGCAGGGAACCCCTTTTTTTTTTTTGGGTGAGAAATCATCAAATGAAGGGGTCATTTGATGATTTCTCACCCCGCTCTGGGCGGAGCGGAAGGGAGTGTCAGACTCTTACTGACTAAAACCCACCCGTGTTCCTTCAGTTGCCTGTGCCAGGGGCCACGGTATCTCTTTCGAACAACCCGCGACCCTGGCGGGCATCGGCCCTAGCGGACCCCGTCAGTTGGTGCTGACATCTCCTTGAGGCGCGCGTGGAACACAATACACGCCGTCGCGCGGCGAGCTGCCCATTGCCCGCCATCCGCAAGCCCGCGCCTACGGTGGCCGGGAATCAGCTATCGAGGCAGGGAACAACCCTTAGAATACTTGCGGGGCACAAGAGTTTAGCTTTTGTTCTATTTTCTTACTCTATGGCTGTACTTCAGGCCAGAGAGCTATTAAGGATAAGAAAGGATTTCTTTGAATGGAGTGTTATTCTTTTTTCTAGGCCCTATTGGGCTCGTGAACGTTGTTTTACCGGTAGATTTTTCGTTTCTTTAGTAAATATAATGAAATTCATGGCCCTTTGCTTTAAGTTTTTACTATTTTTAACAAATTTCCCTTTAGGTACGTCGTCTAATTTCGTTTCGCAAGGGTTGAAAAAATAGGCCCTCAATTCAGATGCACATTATTTTCGAATGTAAGAATTAAATTTAAAAATGTTTTATATTTTTGTTCACTTTATTATGTTTGTTTTTGTTTCTTATTGAATTTATTAATTTTAATTGAATATTTAATTAATTTCAAGCTGTAAATTATTTTAAAGATTTTAATTAACCTATGATAATTGCGATTTAACTTATGGATTTATTTTACAATTTAATATTTTGTACCTACTTAATAATTTTTTAATTTAGTTATAATAGTATTATTGATGGGCCCGTGGCTAAATAATAACAGCCGCACAGGTCGATCGATCAGGTTAAGCTACGCTTGCTGCGGTTGGTCTATGGATGGGTGACCATCTTTACATACCGAGACCCCTCCGTACCTCGGAGAGCACGTTAAGCCGTTGGTCCCGGCTGTCATTCGTGGACCTTTGACAGTCGTTACGGGTAGTCAGAAGCCCGAAAGTCTGACAATCAGTCTTACCAAGGGGTATCGTATTATCCAGTAAATGGGTTGTAAAGCCAGTCGCTTCATGTAAAATACTGGTATTCAGCTGTATCCAGTTAGACTGGAAGCTGACCTCAATATAGTTGGGAAAAGGCTAGGCAGATGATGATGAGTATTATTGAGGATTTTATCTTAGGTTACTAACATAACTTTTAAGTAAACTATTATGTTGCGGATTAGGGAGCAAAATTATGTCAATAAACAGTTATCTAGATCATAGAGACTTTAAACTTAAAACACCTTTTTATCGCAGGTTCTTAAAGTATTATCTTACTGTGATGTTAGCTTTTCGTATGACTTCTAAAGTAATTCTACCCACTTATACTTACATAATCTTTAGTGTTTTATCGTGTTCTGTCTTTCTAACCTGAATTTAAACTCATGTGAGAAAGCTCTAAAGAGTTACCAAAGCTAAAACTTGTTTTCAAGTTAGCTAAGTTTCTTCTTTTCAATTTGGGCAATTTTTAGTTTTTAAGTAGGGTACCTATATATTCTTTAATAGGTCAGGTAAGGTCAGATAGCCAGTCGCTCCATGTAAAATACTGATATTCAGCTACATCAGGTTAGACTGGAAGCCGACCCCAACATAGTTATGAACGGCTAGGCAGATGATGATATTCTGTAATATGGGAGGAGCTTGTGGCTAAGTAATATTTAGGTAATACTTGGGAGCTTGTGGCTAAGTGATACTTAGGTAATACTTAGGAGCTTGTGGCTAAGTAATACTTAGGTAATACTTAGGACCTTGTGGCTAAGTGATACTTAGGTAATACTTAGGAGCATGTGGCAAAGTAATACTTAGGTAATACTTAGGAGCTTGTGGCTAAGTCATACTTAGGTAATACTTAGGAGCTTGTGGCTAAGTAATACTTAGGTAATACTTAGGACCTTGTGGCTAAGTATTACTTAGCCATAAGCTCCTCCCATATTACAGAATATCATCATCTACCTAGCCGTTCACAACCATGTTGGAGTCGGCTTCCAGTCTAAAACAGCCGCACGGGTCGATCGATCAGGCACACTATAGCCCGGACCTTACGGGATCGTATGGTCAGTCCCAGAGCCAAGTCCCAGAGCTCTATGGTCTGTTCTGCTGACTATTAGTGTCCGACAAATACATCGAACACCTTCACACCTGCCGGCACAACGGCACAATCTGTGGGCCTAAAAAGGCCACTTTGGAGAATCATAAAAGGATAACGTTATGAATCGTAATATGGCGATGACAGTCCGTGTTTTTCTTTTTTTCGCTGCACTAAGTAGGTACAATCAAAGAGATTGGGATTGGATTTGGATCGGATTGATTGGTATTTTAGCACAGACAAAAAAAAAATAACTGAAAAATGCTATTTCACCAATGGGATTTGATACGATTAACTTAACAGATAACAGTCCATAATGTTATCCTTTTATGATTCTGCCAAAGTGGCCTTTTTAGGCCCCCAGTTCCATGTTAGTTTTAAATAAAATTATATATTCAACGTAATTATTGTGTCTACATTAATTAATGTAACTATGTACCGTTTTAATTAACTATAAATAAATAAATAAGCTATGCTCGCCGTGGTTGGTCCGTGGATGGGTAACCATCTTTAGATACCAAGCCCTTGTTCCGTGCCGCGGAAATCACGTTAAGCCGTTGGTCCCGGCTGTCATCCGTGGATCTTTGACAGTTGCCACGGATCGTCAGAAGCCTGAAAGTGTCTAACCAGTCTTACCAATGGGTATCGTGTTACCAAGTACCTGGTTTGTGTAGATCAGATAGGCAGTCGCTCCACAAAATACTGCTCTTGAGCTGCATCCAGTTAGACTGGAAGCCGACCCCAACATTGTTGGGAAAAGGCTAGATAGTTGATGTAGATGATGATTCTTAAATAGACATGGACTAAATTTACTTTACTTCAAGTCACTTGACTTTTTCCATAATTATAAATTACCAGCTATACCACGCGGTTTCACCCGAATACGTGTTGATCCCGTGGGAAAATCGGGATCAAAACTATCCTATGTCCGACCCCGGGATGCAATCTATCTCTTTGCCAAATTTTATCGCAATCCGTTTGGTAGATTAGGCGTGAAAAGGTAACATACAGACAGACAAAGTTACTTTCGAATTTATTGTATTAGTACCTATGGATAAGTGATATGTATGCTGAGCGGGAGTGGAAGGAAACAACCGTCTTGCTTGAACACTAGTTTAATACTCGCAACACACACACATGCGCCGCGCGGCGCGCGCGCTGTCTTCATACATGTCACTCCTTCACCTTTAAATTTTGAACCCTGGTGACAATATATAATAATTTTAACTATATATATAACTAATTATGTTACAAAAAAATGAGCCGAACACAAAACAAAACCGTTAAAAGTATTTCTTATAATCTACCTCCTTCCTATTGCGCTTTGGGCGCGAGAGTTTGGGTGATGGAGCGCGCGGTACGTCAACATTACACTCTTCCGTACTTCGAGACTGATTACCCTCGGACACGAGCACCTCGGGCTGCGCTGCCGGTGACGGCGGCGATGCTAAATTATCAGCGTTCCCTCCCTCACTCTCAATCACCTCACAATCACGCCATTCATCCCCATCACCATCATCTGCGACACATTCCGCATTTGGTGTAACAGGTGCGACATTAGTTTCAGTTGCCACGGGTGAGCTCATAGCCAATTGCTCGCTAGATACTGTAGGTAATGCTGTTTTTTGACTGGAACTAGTGGTACTGGAAATGTCGGGCGACTGTTGCTGATGTGGCACCTTAACATCTGTCATTTCTGTGGGCTTATTGCTACCAGTATATTTCAGTAACTGATCTACATGCCTTATACAGTGATGATCTAAGTCATTTATATAAACTTTGTACATTTTATTGCCAATTCTGTGTTTTATTTTACCTAACTGCCATGTTTCTTTCCGTGCCCTGTACCATCGGGTCCAAACCACATCACCCGTCATAAATTGTCTTTTCCCGGGCTCCGCCGAAGTACCGACGTGCGTAGCCTCGCTTGATGGTAAAACTAAATCGAGACGTGATCGTAGATTTCTACCAAACATTAACTTTGCTGGTATTTCCCCAGTGGTACAGTGCACGGTATTTCTGTAATTAAACAAATATCCTAACAACAATTCATTGATTTGATGCAACGGTAAGTTATCTTTTAAAATACATTTTAGCATTTTTTTACAAATTCTCACCGAATTTTCGGCTTGGCCATTACTGGGCGGATGGTAAATGGGCGTTGTCATGTATTTAATACCATTTGCAGAGCAAAACGTCTTGAACTCGTCCGAATTTATCTTGACGTCATTATCTGATACCAACAAATTCGGTACACCAAAGGTAGAAAAAATTCCCTTGAGTTTAGTAATCAGAGCCTTAGTTGTAGTACCATTATGCATGTGTAAACATTCTACCCATTTACTGTAAGAATCTACAACCACGAGATATACCCTCTGCCCTACCGTCATATAATCGATGTGCACGCGCTGCCAGGCGGCGGCGGCGGCGGGCCAGGGCGCGGGGAAATCGCGCGGCGGTGCAGGCCGCACGCTCGCGCACGTGCCGCAGGACCCTATCCAACGCTCGATGTCGCCGTCGATGCCGGGCCACCACATCCTACTTCGTGCATTACTTTTAGTTTTAATTATACCTAAGTGGGTATCGTGCAATTCACGTAGCATTTTATCTCTTAGTATAGACGGTATAACTATTCTGTGACCCCTAAAAAGGCAACCTTTCTCGTACTGCAAATCGGACTTGCACTGAAAATAAGGGGAAACAGACTTACAAATTATTTTTCGAGGCCAACCTTTCTGCATATACCTAGCAACAGTTTGGATCACCGTATCGTTCTCCGTTGCCTGTTTTATGTCGCGTGTCGTCGTAGCGGGCGACGCTTCATCTAAAAACTTGAGTGTGTAATAGGTATCTACATTATTATCGATCTCTTCAGACTTGTTTGTGCATTTTAAAGGCGCGCGGGAAAAATAATCTGCCACTAAATTATTGTCACCGGATACATATTGTACTACATAATTATATGCCGATAACGTAATAGCATATCTCTGTAATCTTAGAGCTGTCGTTACCGGTATACCCGTTTTGTTATTAAAAATGGAAACCAAAGGCCTATGATCGGTTTTTAAAATGAATGGCTCACTGCGACCGTACAGATACTGATGGAACCTTTTCACACCAAATATTATCGCAGTCGCCTCCTTCTGTATCTGACTATAGTTTCGTTCGCTAGCGGTAAGCGAGCGTGATGCATACGCGAGTGGTCGCTCATGAGTGTCGTCGTGCCCGCGCTGCGAGAGCACCGCGCCGAGCCCGCTTGGGCCCGCGTCCACCGTGAGCACGAGCTGCGCCGTCGGCTCGAAATGCGCTAATACGCGCTCTGAGGCTAGTTCCCGACGCACCGCCACCATAGCTTGCCGCTGCCTGTCTCCCCACTCCCAAGGCACATCGCTCCGTAATAGTTCGTGGAGAGGACTGAGTACTGACGAAGCATTAGGGATAAAATTCCTATAATAATTAACAACGCCTAGAAATCTTTTTACCTCGGTAACATTGGTCGGCTCGGGGGCGCTTAGTATTGCCTTGACCTTTTCTGGACTCGTCATTAGTCCCGCTTTACTAATCACGTAGCCTAAGTACAGTACGCTTTGTTTGAAAAACTGACACTTGTCCTTTTGAAGACGTAGACCGGCATCGCTTAATCTTCCTAAAACTTCCGTTAGCCTTTTAATGTGCGAGTTTCTATCGGGACCCGTAATGCATATGTCATCGAGCCAGACACAGACTCCGTCTATTCCCGCTAATAGTGTCTCCATGGACTTTTGAAAAATAGCGGGTGCGTTAGCCAGGCCGTAAACTAAACGTGTAAATTTGTATAGACCTTTATGAGTATTAATTGCCGTTAGTTCCTGTGATGAATCTTCGAATATAAATTGATTGTATGCATTTTTTAGATCTATTTTACTATAAAGCTCACCCCCTCCAATCTTAGCAAAAACCTCTTCAATTCTAGGTAATGGGTATTTATCAATTACAAGGTCTTTATTAAGTGTTACCGAAAAGTCCCCCGCGATTCTGACTTGCCCATTTTCCTTTAACACCGGCACTATTGGAGTGGCGTATTGCGCGTGATTTATTGACACCAAAATACCTAGACCTACTAACCGCTCTAATTCACGTTCGACCTTATCCCTTAGGGCAAAAGGTACACTTCGTGGCTTAAAAAACTTAGGAACAGAATTTTCTTTTAGTTGTAGGGTAACTTTAAATTTATTAAATGAACCCAACTCATCTCGCCATAGATCTGGATATTTTTCCTGCAATTCCAGTATATCCTTTTCGCTATTTACTAAAGAGTTAATGTTAGTTGATATTATTAAATTAAAAGCGGTCATGAAATCCCTACCCAACAATGGAGGACCTCCATTTTTAACTACGAAAACTTTAATCTCTCTTTGTAATTTATTAAATTTTGCTTTAGTAGTGAAAAATCCTAGTGGAGAGATTTCATGACCGTTGTACAAGCACATCTTTACATTGCAATTTTGTAGCGGGTACTGCGAGAACTTTTTAAAATAATATTTATCAGAAATAACAGTGCTACCCGATCCTGAATCCAGTTCCATTGTAATGAACTGATCACCTAAAACTAATTCAATTTCAATAGGCTTATCAGCCGCGTACCTTATGTTAAAATTCTGGCACTCCTCACAACACTTGTCCTGGGGCTGGTTACCGCTACTTCCTTCATTTGAGTCTACATGATATACACGTGTGTTTTTAGAATTACCGCACACTTTTTTTAAATGGCCTTTTACACCGCACTTTTGGCACGTATAACCCTTAAACCGACACTTTTCACCACTATGGTTTTTCATGCCGCAAACCTCGCAACGCTCTGTATCACGGCGGGTTGCTGCATCAGCACCACCTGCACCACGTCCACGGCTAGCTTGTCCCTTAAACTTCGCGCGGAATACTGGCTCCTCCTTGATAGGAATATTGGCCTCCAAACTGCTGCCTAACAAGGCCTTTGCCTCCTTGGCACACGCTACCTGCTCCGCCATTTCAATAGCCCGCGACAACGTGAGCGTCGACGGTTCCTGCTCGAACAGCTTGTCGCGTTCTGGACCTGCACTCAGGCCGAGGACAAAACGATCTCTCAAGTTCGTTTCTAGAGCGGTGCCGAAGTCGCAATAAGTTGCCAGACCTCTTAATCGCGCCGCCCATTCTCCAACGGTTTCGCCTGTTGTTCTGCTGGCACCAAAAAAATTCCGCCTTATCCACAAATGTGCACTTTTTAGGCTTGAAATGGCTGTCGAGTAATCCCACTAGGTTCTCGTAGCTCAGCGCTTCCAACTCCTTTGGAAACGCTAGGTTAAGAAGTAGACGATACGTCTCCTCCGTAAGATGGCACAGTAATATTCCACTCTTCACATCGTCTTTAACACCGTTGATTTTCAAAAACTGCGTTAATTTTCCCTTATAAATTTGCCAATCGCTGGTCTTGTGGTCAAATGAAGTCAAATTTCCAAGATACGCGTTCATTTTTATATTATAATCGTAGGTATTCGTTCGTACACCTCGTCGCCAATGATATGTATGCTGAGCGGGAGTGGAAGGAAACAACCGTCTTGCTTGAACACTAGTTTAATACTCGCAACACACACACATGCGCCGCGCGGCGCGCGCGCTGTCTTCATACATGTCAATAAGCCTGTGTTATCCCACTGCAGGGCAAAAGCCTCCCGTCCCTCTTTCCACTTTTCCCGGTCTACTCCGATTGTGGGCCAGTCCTTCAAGAAAGAGTCCAGCTCTCGCTTACTGTTTCTATAAATATTATTATTTTTTAGTCTATCGTTATTTTGATCTTTATGAGCATTTTAATAAATTACTTTTTGTAATATCAAGCGCTCAAAATATAGCCACGGTCTTTAAGACGGTCAATTTTGTCCGAGCGAGTTTAGCCACAGGCGTAAAACGAGCTGCTCATAAATACTGACAGGTTGGTTATTCATCGCCTAAATTCTCAATAAGGACTGTAATCCATTTTCTGAAGTTGACCCTACTCTTGATAACTAGATGACAAATAGCTTTTCAGTATGACAATCAATTTTCTTTGCCTCTAAGACTATTTTAGTCTCGCCATTTATACAGGGTTTTAGGTTAAACGAGGGACTCACTTTAAGGGGGTATATTTCAGCATCGAGGAGGGGCCCCTTAGGGCCGAAGCCTGCCGGGTCAGCGGGATTGTCCGAAAGGGTTACCGCTGGCCCGGAACATAAAGGGCTAAGGTAGGAACACGGGTGGGTTTTAGTCAGTAAGAGTCTGACACTCCCTTCCGCTCCACCCAGAGCGGGAGGAGTCATTTGATGATTTCCCATCCGCAAAAAAAAAGGGGGTATATTTTATTATATGAAAAAAATCAGCAATTGCCTATTCGCGTAAGTACTTATATTTTTATATACCTATACAAGGTGTAGCAGAATTAACGCAAGTCCTGAAAGTAGTTTGCTCATAATTGACTACTGAATCGATTTCAGTAAATTTTATTATAGGTATTTTACTGACCGCTGATTGAGCCAAAGAAAATTAAATCTTATTTCAAGGCCATAAGATTAAATTTTAACCCCTCAAGCGTCAACAGTGCACCAAGTGTACAGACGCCAGCACATCAAGCTACTACAATCTGTCAAATTTCTTTAAAAGATTTTCATCTTTATCGCTAAAGCATAAGGTTCAAAGTTGATTGGGAAATTTTGACATTTTCGGGTAGCTTGATGTGCTGACGTCTGTACATAAGTGAAAGTGTTCGAAACGTCAACGGTACACCAAGTGTACACAACTATCGTCATTATTCTATTGTCATTATGACTTCACTGCATCCATTCAACTACTCTGACGCGTGGGTTGTTTCGACAGGTAGGCGGGTAAACGTGTGAGATGTTAAATGCATATTTATAGTACAGTCGAGTTCATTAATATATTGGCCCTTTCAGGCTTCAAAAATATATGAACGTCAAAAAAGTTCATAATATTGTTACAACTATAAGCATGTACATGCAATACAAGCTGTTTAGAGTTTTATGAAACTTACCATTGCCTATTTTTATAATTTTTGATTCATGAACATGCTCAGATATTAAAGAACTCGACTGTACTTAATGCAAGGGTCAATACGATTTTCTTAATAATAATAGTTAGCTTTAAAAAAAAAGTTTTGGTCGATGTATTATTGCTTTAAAGTCGATTCTCTATTTGCAGTGTATGAGGTCTTGCGTCAATTTATGTTATATATTGTATGGCAGGGTTGGTTCCAAACAGTGATTCATTTTTAGGGTCCCGTACCCAAAGGGTAAAAACGGGACTTCGCTGTCTGTATGTCCGTCTGTCCGTCCGTCAGTCTGTCTGTCACCAGGCTGTATCTCAAGAACCGCAATAGCTAGACAGTTGAAATTTTCACAAATTATGTATTTCTGTTGCCGCTATAACAACAATTACACTAAAAACAAAACAAAATGAATATTTAAAGGGGCTCTCATACAACAAACGTGTTTTTTTCGGCGTTTTTGCCTTGTGGTACGGAACCCTTCGTGTGCGAGTCCGCTCTTGGCCAGTTTTTGCATATAGTATGAATGTCCGTCGTTTAAACTAATACTCTGTGTATTACACAGGATGGCAACTAAGGCACGTCACCTGCATCCGAAAAGCCTCCTGCATTCTTAAACCAAATCCTGATCAGTTTAGAGTCAGATTACTTACTTATGTACTTTATACTACTCAAATTCCTTTAAAACTGTCACCCTGCTTCTGAAAGCCTCATCAAAATTCTGACCAATAACTCAGCTGATCAATCTCATTAAGCTAAAGTTTTTAATTATTAGCTGTCCCAAATGACAACACCAATTAAATCACTAGACATGAGATTTGACAGAGGACAACAGTTTAATTTGAACGAGGCTTTCAAACTAGGGTAATGTACAGATCCACTAATTTAAACAAAATTAAATTACCCTGAAAGCAGAGGTTTAATATTTTCCTTTAATATAGAGGTATGAGGAACAGGGTGTAAAGGTCACTCATCCGGATATCTATGCTCATCCTCCATAGACAAGGGAGGATCCACCGACTAGACAGGTGTAGTATCTGGTGGGCTACTATCTGCTGATTGTAGTCAGGAAGTTGTATATATGCTTGTAGCGGTGTAAACTCTGCTTGCGCGATGCAGAATTTTGCGTGACATCAGTATGATGCATAGTTCGTATGCGGCGATGAAGATTAAAGTATCAATCAATCAAGATCACATTTTGTGATGATCAAAATAGGTCCCACCTCCTATCCTGCCCTCTGTGCCATTAAAAATGCAGCTATAACGATCTCTGCGATGCCACCAACGCGACAGTGCTGTACAAGGGCCAACAAAAATGTAATACGCCGTCGTGCCATTGACACGACGAAACTGAAAAGCAAAGAAAACGGTCATAGACATAATTAGCATAGTAAGGCACGACTTAATTTTTGGTTCTAGGACATGCCGGTTTCCTAATGATATTTTCCTTCACCGTTTTGAGAACAGTGATGATGAAATTAAAATATACAAAGTAAAGTGCCTGCCTGGGTTCGAACTCTTGACCTATGACTCGTAGGTTGTGGCCGACACCACTGGGCCACCGCTGCCCTCATAGATACACTATTTTCAATAAACTATCACCCATCACATCGAAAGAAAAAATACTATCTCATAAATGTAATTTTTCCTCTTCATATTCGGTCCTTGACATTTTTACTAGCAAAGACAGTTGAAAAAGTTATCGCGTAAACGTAGAACAATGCATCATCCATCGAGCTGTACCAATGCCGAGCCAACGCGAAATCAAATATTTTCTTTGTACCTATTTCCATTGTGTAAACAACCCTTTGAACTAGTCCTCGAACTGCCTTCTGCTCCTACTATTTGTTCTATAAAGTAAAATACATCGCGGAATGAAAAATAAATTTCTGTAACCGGGAATGATTTATGTATTTCATTAAATCCTGGCCTGAAATGTGGACTTAATATCTTTATATATCTGCCTCTGCCTTGTATTTCGGGGTCAAATTGGTAAAAATTTTGTTGATTAAAATTGAGCTTTTTATATCAAATCTGTCCGTGCGAAACTGAAATTGGATGTCAGTTTTAGTATTCCATGACAAATGATGAGAAACTGTATCCCACAAAAACATTTCATGTTAAATGTTGCCAAGACGAGACCATGTAGCTCGCACTATCAAAAAGTAATCAGATCTCATGTAGAGCCAAGCTTCTAACTCTACACGCCCTAACTCTACAAGACCTAACTTCGCAAACTCTACACCTTAGTCAAAATATATGGCTTGGCCGTTTCGTTACTACAAGAACCATTAACAGTATGAGAGTTTTTCACCTTACGCTCATGTGAATGTAGCGAAATGGCCAAGCCATATATTTTGACTTTATCGGCCTTATTATAAAACAAGGTTTATCTTTAGACCCAGGTTTAAACCATCGAGCCATTTTTAAATTTTGAACTTTATTCTGACAACTGTAAAGTTCTTAATGCAAAATTGACAACTTAGACTCGGGTTTAACGTCAGTTTTTGTAATAAGAACTTTAGCTTCGTCGGATTATAGTTCGAAATTTAAAAATAGCTGGATGGTTTAAACCTTGGTCTAAAGATAAATCTTGTTTTGTAATAAGGCCGTATAGGTTTAATAAGTCAACCACTGACATCATATCCCGAAAATTTTGTTTATCTGGTATAATCCAAACCGAAGTTAAGAAGGGTCAAAAATACGACGAAGTGCTTCGAGAAAAGGTAGGTAGTGCCCTTGCGCTTCGCTTGACTCGTCTTGGCGGGGGCACTCCCGTGCCCCCAGATCACTACATAGTATAAGACAAAATCGCTTCCCGCTGTCTGTGTCCCTATGTATGCTTAGATCTTTAAAACTTTGCAACGGATTTTGATGCGGTTTTCTTAACAGATAGAGTGATTCAAAAGGAACGTTTATAAATGTATAATACATGCATATTGTAGTAGAAAAAAGCCGAGAAATTCAAAGATTTGTAATGTGATGTCGAAATAAACATATTTTTGTGCGCTTGCATTGCAAACTCTTGCTAAATCTTACGAGATAGATCAAATTAATGTACTATAGTTGCCGGCACGTAACTTGGCAAGAGTTTTTGTAGTGGGGGAAGTTTGCGCAGGCACAATTTCATACATTTTTATATGCGCGAACTTCCCCCACTACGAAAATCTCTTGCCAAGTTACGTGCCGGTAATTGTACGGAATTGTATATCTTAAAAATATCAATAAAAAAGTCCGCGATGGTATATGTTTATATCCTAAGAATAACCCACAGTAACAATTTTTATCTTTCTCATATTACAAAAAAAATATGGGTTATATACCAAGCTATTTTAAACTATACAGTATTGTTCCTTATCCAATTAAATACATTAAATACGTTGTGCATTTCATGGAGATCAAAATTGCTCTTTACGGCATATCATTAAAATTAATATCTTAGAAGATATCAGAGATTTAAAAAGCGGGGGCAGAGCGGCTGGCGGTACGAAGTTCGCCGAGTCAGCTAGTCGACTATAAAGTGTAGAAGTAAAGTTACTTAAATAAATTGTTGAAATCACGTCAAAAACTGGAATTAATTGTTACCAAGTCGTACATCATTGAGTAGAACATTCATTATATTCTGTTCATTAAGGAAATGATACCCGCTTCCCAGAAATAGGAACAATAATGACATCTAAAAATACCTATATTAAAAGATTCTTCAGAAATTCTGAAGCCACCGCCGTGACTGTAACTGCCCTGAGAACCCTCAAGTAGTTAAAACCTTTCGTTATCGTTATTCAATCAAGTTTTAATTGTTGAATACTTCAATATTAAAACATTTTCCTGTTTTGTAGTAAAATTCTATTAACCTCTTAAATAAATTGCAAAGTATAGTTTTGTATAATTTAGAAGCATTTTTAAAATTTTGTAAATGTAAGAACCATGTTTGGGGGAGGTCTATGTTCAGCAGTGGACGTCTTTCGGCTGAAATGATGATGATGATGAAGAATCATGTTTCCGTTTATTATGATTTTTTGATGTTGACTTGAAAGAGCCTGGCAGTTGAGAATGTGTAATGCTCACTTAAATATCTCACCGATGGTGGCGCGTGTGTTGTATCATTCGGTTCCCCACAAAATGGTTGAGCTGGAAGGTGCTGATCCACGCGTCATGTTCGTTAACGGGCGCCGTCGGTTGAGATTGGTCATCTCTTAGACTCTTAGGCTTATTTTTAATCTTATATTTTGAATTGTTTCTTCATTTGCGTCTTTTTTTAGGGTTCCGTACCCAAGGGGTAAAAACGGAGCCCTATTACTAAGACTTCGCTGTCTGTCCGTCTGTCCGTCTGGCCGTCTGTCCGTCTGTCCGTCTGTCCGTCTGTCCGTCTGTCCGTCTGTCTGTCACCAGGCTGTATCTCAAGAACCGCGATAGCTAGACAGTTGACATTTTCACAAATGATGTATTTCTGTTGCCGCTATAACAACAAATACTAAAAACAAAATAAATTAAATATTTAAGGGGGGCTCCCATATAACAAACGCGATTTTTTTGCCCCATTTTGCTCGATATCAAAAATGGCAACAGGTAGGCACTTGAAATATTCACAAAATACTCAGTTGTATTTTAACTTTAATAATAAATAATAAAATTAAAATAAAATAAATATTTAAGTTTTTTAATAAAAACGCCGAAAAAAACATGTTTGTTGTATGGGAGCCCCTCCCATACAACAAACATGTTTTTTTCGGCGTTTTTGCCTTGTAGTACGGAACCCTTCCTGTGCGAGTCCGACTCGCACTAAGCCAGTTTTTTTACAATGTTTTCACATATAGAAGCAACAAGAATAATGTAGGTACCCAGGATTTTGTAATATCTTGATTTAAAAGAGTGTCCATGGAGTTTCTTGACCGTTCTTCTCCATAGAGATCTACGTTTTGGAATGGGCAACTAGCTTCAACTGACGGACTATTTAATTTAGATAATTCAAAAGTGCCTGTACAAGGTTTAATTGAAATAAATGCTTTGAGTTTGAGTTTGAGTACCGATACGACTAGAAGTAAAAACTATGATTTATATACCTGATGAGATTTCTCAAGGAAAAAATAACAAAATTCCATAAAAACTGTCATGAGCCCCATTAGTTGATTCAATTATAAAAAATCTTTCCTTAGTCCTCTAAAAAAATTATATTAAAATTTTATGCTTCCAGACCAATTTTAGGTTGTGCGCTGTTTATTAGTAAGTGAATTTAACAACTTTAATAAGTAGGCGCTAGGGTTCATTCAAATCCATGTTCATAGTCTTTATTTTTTATGACGCTGTCATAAAATTAAATAATGATATTTCTGTCTTCAATCATAATAATGACACTAAAGCCAGAATAAACGTCAAAGACAACATTCAAGACGAAAACCCTCATCTCCTTAGTAAGGGTAATAAAGCAAGCAAACAAGAGCCCTTCTATTTACTTGAGAATTTAGCAAAAACAGTTCGTGACTTCGAATGTAGTAACAGTGTTATGTCACTTAAATTCGGTATTGAGGATCCTGAATACAGGATGGCCCATTTGTAATAGTGATCCATTTTTTTATGTTCTAGGTCATCTCAACGCAACATATTATACATATGTTTCACGAAAATTAAAGATTAGAAGTTGTGATTTTTAAATTAATTTATTTCATAAAATCTCTACTTTGTTATTACCATTTGGAAATAATATCAAAAAATTCTCATTAGTTGTTAGCTACATGTCTATTAGTACTTACTCACCAAAGATTCGATTTAATGCAATAACTTTCAATCTAGAGAGGTTATGTAAACCTCTAGAAAAACTTTGAAACTACTGATTTTCGCGAAACATTATTATTATGTTGCATTTATGTGAATCCATGCCTCCTGCTCATAAAAAAAGGTTGGACGACTATTATAAATGGTCCATCCTGTATAAAACACCCACAGATGGAGGGCTTAAAACGAGGAAAAGTATGGAGTAAATATTGTAACTGGTCAATAATATAAAGCGGATATAGGTAATAATAAGATAAAAAATAAATCTAATAACTAAATAATAACTTATTAGCAAGGAAAATTATTAAGGCGCTCTTCCTCTCTCTACCTATTTAAAAATTTGCTGTGCCCGACAGGGTCCATAATTGTTTCCATTATTTTTTATTTACCACCTGTAATTGTACATTATGGATTGCAATAAACGATTTTGATTTGATAGATCATCTAGTGGAATTGGCTGCTACAAGAGTTTTTTGTGCAAGAAATGTAAAACTCTCCCCGGTACTTAAGAGTCGTTACTTAAGGGGCTTACATGACGTAAAGCGCGGTCACTGCCGGACTGCATAGAAAGAAAGAGGAGCGCGATGACACGACGCTGGTAATTTATTGCAAAATATGAAGCAATTATCTGGGGGCACGGGAGTGCCCCCGCCAAGACCAGCCAAGCGAAGCGCAAGGGCACTACCTACCTTTTCTCGAAGCACTTCGTCGTATTTTTGAACCCTCTTAACTTGGGTTTGGATTATACCAGATAAACAAAATTTTCGGAATATGATGCCAGTGGTTGACTTATTAAACCTATAAAGTTTCAATTGCATAGCTCTTATACTTTAGATTTTATTGATATCTAAAATACCCCGATTTCGTCACTGACTCACTGACTGATGATCATCAAAATTCTTAAGGTACTTCCTGAAGTCCTAGAAAGCTGAAATTTAGTATGTAAGCTAGTAATAGTACACAAACAACAAAAAAATATTAAAACTTGAAACTTTTACCCCCCCAAAAAAAAAAATAATCCGTAAATTTTGATGCTAGAGGTCTGAAAATTTATATAGGGGGTCCTTGTTATAAATAAACCCCAAAAAAAGAAAGAAAAAATGAACTAAAACAGATAAAAAGACTAAAACAGATAAATTCATATGGAAGTCGGGGGACCGTTCTGTGGAACACCTTCTATGCTAAGAGGTCCCCCGACTGCCATATGAATTTATCTGTTTTAGTCTCGTTACCTAGATTCTTTAAGTTGGGGGTTTTTAAATTATTTGATCCTTTTCCAATTACTTACATTTAATTTTATTATTTTTTTGTGTCGGGGGTTTTTTAAATTTTAAATTTAATTTTTTTTCTACTTAGTTCTTCCTTTGGTTATTCAACTTTCGTACAAGTATTTCATAGCTAAATTAGATATCTTAGGTATTTCAGATCTAGTTTATAAAATGGGACTGCGACACTATCTGATGTAGAAATACCTATGCTTTTTAAGTAGGATAATTCCATTCGTAATAAAAATAGTCAAACTCAGTGGTCGTAGGTACCACTCCACTTTCCTCATCATTCTAGAGCTAAAATATTTTTTTGTCTGATCAATTCAGACAAAAAAAAATTTTCAAGTTTTTAGTTTTCATTTCGTTAGTTAATATTCCTCAATCCCCTTCAATATAGTGTACATTATTCTATTTGTCAAGCCCTTGCATTTGATACCTATATTAAAGGAGTTGTAAATAAAATATATAATTCGCCATTTTGTGGTGGCGGCCATCTTGGATTTGAAATTTGTAATAGCGTATAGTATTCGACTAGTCAAGCCCTTTCATTTGATACCCATATTGAGGGAGTTGTGAAAAACCGGGCAAGAGCGAGTCGGACTCGCTCACCGAGGGTTCCGTACTATCCGGGATTATGCATAAGGTTTATGTTAATGAAATTAAATGTTTTTTTATATTTTTTTATATTTGAGTTGGTTTAATAAAAGGTAAATTGCGGTTTACGATTTATGACGTATTAAAAAAAAAACTACTTACTAGATCTCGTTCAAACTAATTTTCGGTGGAAGTTTACATGGCATTGTACATCATATATTTTTTTTAGTTTTATCATTCTCTTATCTTAGAAGTTACAGGGGGGGGGGACACATTTTACCACTTTGGAAGTGTCTCTCGCGCAAACTGTTCAGTTTAGAGAAAAATGATATAAGAAACCTCAATATCATTTTTGAAGACCTATCCACAGATACCTCACACGTATGGGTTTGACGAAAAAAAAAATTTTTAGTTTCAGTTCTAAGTATGGGGAACCCCAAAATTTATTGTTTTTTTTCTATTTTTGTGTGAAAATCTTAATGCGGTTCACAGAATACATCTACTTACCAAGTTTCAACAGTATAGTTCTTATAGTTTCGGAGAAAAGTAGCAGTGACATACGGACGGACAGACAGACAGACAGACAGACAGACATGACGAATCTATAAGGGTTCCGTTTTTAGCCATTTGGCAACGGAACCCTAAAAACAGTGTTATTCGCCACTTTGTGGTGGCGGCCATCTTGGATTTGAAATTTATTATAGTATATAGTATTCTACTATTCAAGCCCTTTCATTTGATACCCATATTAAGGGAGTTGTGAAAAAATATGTAATCCGCCATTTTGTGGCGGCGGCCATCTTGGACCGATTTTCATAAAACACAGCTAAGAACACTCCCGACTAGTTCACCTTTCAAACAAAAAAAACAAAATCAAAATCGGTTCATCCGTTCGGGAGCTACGATGCCACAGACAGACACACACACACACACACACACAGACACGTCAAACTTATAACACCCCGTCGTTTTTGCGTCGGGGGTTAAAAAATGAACAACAGCAAAAATACTCGTATAAATATCATAAGCAACTTACAAAAAGAAATGAAATCCCACAAAAACATTTCATGTTAAATGTTGCCAAGACGAGACCATGTAGCTCGCACTGTCAAAAAGTAATCAGATCTCATGTAGAGCCAAGCTTCTAACTCTACACGCCCTAACTCTACAAGGCCTGACTTCGCAAACTCTACACCTTAGTCAAAATAATATGGCTTGGCCATTTCGCTACATTCACATGAGCGTAAGGTGAAAAACTCTCATACTGTTAATGGTTCTTGTAGTAATTTAATTTAAAAAATCTATTGCTTGGACTTAAAAATTAAATCACTGGTATTTTAGTATGTTGCTTGTAGAATAATCTGACAAAAATCAAAATGATCATATTAGTATGGTTTTTAGGGTTCCGTAGTTCCTACAAGGAACCCTTATAGTTTCGTCATGTCCGTCTGTCTGTCCGAGGTTTTGCTAAGAGACCGTTAGTACTAGAAAGCTGTAATTTTGTAGGAGTACGTATATCAATTACGCCGACAAAGTGGTAAAATAAAATTTTGGAAAATATTTTTTTTAGGGTAGCTTCCCTATATGTGAAGTGGGGATGAATATTTTATTCGTCGTCTATCCCATCGTTTGGGGTATCGTTAAATAGGTCTTCTGAAATGACTTGGGGGTTGCTAAAATTGTTTTTCGATTTAATGCCCCTTTTACGAAATATTAAACTTTAAAGTGCAAATTTTTGTTCCAGTAGGGCGTCCTTCCCCCTCTAAAACCTAAACTGCTGGTATGAAAAATTTGAAAAAATTCACGATGATAGTGCATTTCATGGACTTTAAAGGAAAAGTCGGTTAAGATAACTTTATTAGTTTAGTGTTGGATAATTTTGTACCAAATACAAAATCCTTAGCATTAATTCTTTAAAGTGACTAATATGAAGTAGTTGCTTGTTTATAACGGGTAAAGACTTGCATTGAAACACAAAATATGTTTTTTTTTTTTGTGTTTAGAATAAAGGACAACAGAATCGTAGTACATTGTGATAACGGGCTACTTCGGAACCCTACACTGTGCGTGGCCTGACACGCACTTGGCCGGTTTTTTGTTGTAAAAATAAAGTTTTTAGAGGTATCTTCATGATTTTTTCTATCGTATCAAATTAGTTGTATTATGTTTTCAACATACTATCTACCTTAGATATCCTGAAGAATATCATATATTTTTTTGATTTTGTTTACTGTAGTCGATCATATACTTTTATTGTTTCTAAAACTTGCGTTTTTTTGTGTTGGGGTCCTGTAAGCCCCTTAATATTAATACATTTTTAACTTAGACCGAAGTTTGCTACTCATGTGCTACAAATTAGTATTTTCTGAATTTACCTTGGACATTATTGACATTAGTGAAAGAAAAAGATCGAGAGAAAACCTGGACTTATCTACACAAATAAACAAAATTGAAATGTGTTTGTAATGTCAAAATAATATTTTTTTATTAAATGTGTATAAAAGTATTTACGGTACTAAAAACAAGATTAAAAAAAAATATTTTTGTCTTTCTGTTTGTTCCGGCTAATCTCCGATATGGCTGGACCGATTTTGAAGAGACTTTCACTGGCAGATAGCTAATGTTATACGTAGTAACTTTAGAAAAATAATTAGGGTTCCACGTAAAACAATTAAAACCTATGAAATCCAATATGGCGAACGAAGTCGCGGGTACAGCTAGTTATAAATAAGAACGCAGTCAACTGTGTACGGTCTCATCAACCGTACATTTACACTACGGCCGAAATATCTTGACAAGTCTGAACATAAGCACTAAGAACTTTCGCGCATGTCCTCTCACTCACGCTCGCCTCATCACCACCATTTGGTTCCTAAAAAATCTTACTGCGCCAGCCTTCTGCGTGAAGTTCATACTTGCCTTAAAAACTTTTTCCAAAAAAAACAACCGACTTCCAAAAAACACTATAAAGTGAAAAATAACTTCTATTTCGGAAGTCGGTGTCTTTGGATTTGTATTTTAGTTTTTCGCCACCGACTTCCGAAATTGAAGTTATTTTTCACTTTATAGTGTTTTTTGGAAGTCGGTTGTTTTTTTTGTAAAAAGTTTTTATTTTTTACTTTTTAGTGGGTCAGTTTGTAATTTATCTAAGTTACAATAGCCTAATGTCAACAGCTCATCACATGTTACAAAATATTGCTTTTCCCGAAGTTGGGACGTTAATTGTTGAGGAGTTCTCCTGGTAAGAACCAGAAGAACTCCTCTACAACCACTCATTATATGCATTGTGACGAGCATAAATTGCTTAGAAACCATATTAAAGTAATCGAATCGCAACCCTTGAAATATTTGTCATTGACTAGTTCCGATGGCCATCTGTGGTCTTCATCATCGCTTGGCTCGTCTTGGTGGGGGCACGGGAGTGCCCCCGCCAAGACGAGCCAAGCGAAGCGCAAGGGCACTACCTACCTTTTCTCGAAGCACTTCGTCGTCTTAACTTGGGTTGGGATTATACCAGATAAACAAAATTTTCGGTATATGATGTCAGTGGTTGACTTATTAAACCTATAAAGTTTCAATAGCATAGCTCTTATACTTTAGATTTTATTGATATCTAAAATACCCCGATTTCGTCACTGATTCACTGACTGATGATCATCAATATTCTTAAGGTTTTTCCTGAAGTCCTAGAAAGCTGAAATTTGGTATGTAAGCTAGTAGTATAGTACACGAACAACAAAAAAATCTTAAAACTTGAAACTTTTACCCCCCCAACCCCTTAAACTAGGGGTGAAAGTTTGTATGAGACTTCCGTAAACTTTGATGCTAGAGGTCTGAAAATTTATATAGATGGTCCTTGTTATAAATAAATCCCAAAAAAAGAAAGAAAAAATGAACAACAAAAAAATTCCTGTATAAATATAAGAACAACAACTTACAAAAAGAAATGAAATCCCACAAAAACATTTCATGTTAAATGTTGCCAAGACGAGACCATGTAGCTCGCACTGTCAAAAAGTAATCAGATCTCATGTAGAGCCAAGCTTCTAACTCTACACGCCCTAACTCTAAAAGGCCTAACTTCGCAAACTCTACTCCTTAGTCAAAATATATGGCTTGGCCATTTCGCTACATTCACATGAGTGTAAGGTGAAAAACTCTCATACTGTTGATGGTTCTTGTAGTAACGAAACGGCCAAGCCATATATTTTGAGAGTTGTTTTTTTAGAGTTAGGGCGTGTAGAGTTAGAAGCTTGGCTCTACATGAGATCTGATTACTTTTTGACAGTGCGAGCTACATGGTCTCGTCTTGGCAACATTTAACATGAAATGTTTTTGTGGGATGATGATTTCCGAGAGCAAATGCTCAAGTTACTTTAAATAAAACAGTCCTTGCCTGTTTGAGTAACTTCTTACTGTTAAGGAGTTGTACCTTCCATCATCAGCCCAGCTACCTGAGATGGTGACAACCATACGCAAATACACAAGATACTTCATAAAATATGCGAAAAACAATACGTGAGCCTATAAAATTTGAGGGTTGCCCTCGATTTCTCTAAGATCCCATCATCAGATCCTAATTTGATGACAGTCGGACCACCTTAGAACTATCAACTTTCGAACAAAAAAATTATTTTGAAAATCCGTCTACAATTGGCGGAGTATTCGATGAACAAACATACAAAAAAAAAACAAAAACATATAAACATCCGAAAATAGTACCTCCTCCTTTTTGTGAAGTCGGTAAAAATAGATCGGCGGTACTGTACTTTGCGAACGCAGCAACCTACTTGGATGTCATGCGTCACAAATATCATGCCATAAATTATAACGTTTTAAGCTATGCACATCGAGTCAGACAGTAACTGTGGAACTAACCACTTGTCAAGAGAAGAAATCGCTACCACTTTAACTTGTTAACCTTCTACATTTTAATATAATTTATTTATTTATTTATTTATTTATTTAAACTTTTCGCACAAAAGGTACAAAGGCGGACTTAATGCCTTAGGCATTCTCTACCAGTCAACCAAGGGTGGTGAAGAGATTGGATGGCAGGTGCTTTGGTTGAGAGGAACAATGATTAAAAAAAATTAAAACTAAGTACACAAATACATAAATGGGTTATATACACATACATACTATAGACTATAACTATAGAATATAACTATATACTCAACTTGTGTTTCTTTCATAACTAAACCAACATTCATCATCATCATCATTTCAGCCGAAAGACGTCCACTGCTGGACATAGGCCTCCCCCAAGCACCTCCACTTCGACCGGTTCTGTGCTTCTCGCATACAACGGGTTCCTGCGGCCTTCATAAGGTCGTTGGACCACCTTGTGGGAGGCCTTCCTACGCTACGTCTTCCGGTACGCGGTCGCCACTCCAGAACCTTTCGGCCCCCTCGGCCATCTGTTCTGCGAGCAATGTGCCCTGCCCACTGCCACTTAAGTTTGGCAATTCTTCGGGCTATGTTGGTTACCTTGGTTCTACAACCATTGGCTCCTACAAACTAATTGAAAACATTATAATTGTGTTGACATATTGCGCAAAGATTATGCTGGTGGATGAAAGATAGTGGTTGATTATTTTTATAGTGGCATCTCTGAATAAGCCAGCTTGTTGGATCAATGGATTATGGATTTCATGAATTAGGTTTCAAACATAACTGACAAAGCGAATAAAATGAGGTCAAGGGACGACCTAATTTTCTTTACGAAATAAAAGCGATTTTTATTCCGATCAGGAAGTCAAAGAGAAACATCGAATTATATTTGTTGGCAATAAAAATGTAATGGCTCAAATGGTAATGCAGGAAGGATCGGTAAATAATGTTGGAATTTCACTGCTCTTCTTTGATAATAATGTTCTTTGTGTGTGTTTTGTTTACTCAAGTGCTGTTACTGTAGCAGTATCTACAACGCCACATGCGAACAACGCGTCATACTGACGTCACGCAAAAATACTGCATCTCACAAGCGTTTACCGCGCAACTAGCATAGATACAACGGCCCGAAATGAATCATTGGGCAGTTGCCCGCCAGACACAACACCCGTCTGGTCGGAGAATCCTCCATTTTCTATAGAGTATGAGTGAACTTTACACCCTGTTCCTCATACCTCTATATTAGCAAAGGACTTTGTTTTTTTTTTTGTATAAAATAACAGATGGTGGTACAGACGCCAGCACATCAAGCTACTACAATCTGTCAAATTTCTTTAATAGATTTTCAACTTCATCGGTAAAGCATTAGGTTCAAGGTTGATTGGGAAAATTTGACAATTTCGGGTTGCTTGATGTACTGGCGTCTATATATAACCTCATGACTAACTATTTACACTAGGTACAAAATTAAAAGACTAACAATATAAATAAATACAAAAACAAAAGATACTTAAGCGTCGAATTACTCATTCGCATCGCTGTCATCTGGAAACGTGCCCAGAAGACTGGCGGCATTGCAACGTTGAATGCCAATGCTAATTGTTTGGCCAAAGAATGATCCAGCCCTCTGCTCACGTGAAGTGTCGATCAGCCGGCGAGAAATTTCCTTAAAAAGGAGATGCGCACTCGGGCCCCATGACCCGAGCGTTTCGATCCCAAACAGATCAAAGCTGTATTTACCCATAAGTTTACAGTATTTGCGCTGCTTGAGGGTCTCAACAGCCGCAGTAGCGGCGCCAGCACAGCCCGCTAATAAGTAATTTAAATCTGGGGGCACGGGAGTGCCCCCGCCAAGACGAGCCAAGCGAAGCGCAAGGGCACTACCTACCTTTTCTCGAAGCACTTCGTCGTATTTTTGAACCCTCTTAACTTGGCTTTGGATTATACCAGATAACCAAAAATTTCGGGATATGATGTCAGTGGTTGACTTATTAAACCTATAAAGTTTCAATTGCATAGCTCTTATACTTTAGATTTTATTGATATCTAAAATACCCCGATTTCGTCACTGACTCACTGACACATTCACATGAGCGTAAGGTGAAAAACTCTCATACTGTTAATGGCTCTTGTAGTAACGAAACGGCCAAGCCATATATTTTGACTAAGGTGTAGAGTTTGCGAAGTTAGGCCTTGTAGAGTTAGGGCGTGTAGAGTTAGAAGCTTGGCTCTACATGAGATCTGATTACTTTTTGACAGTGCGAGCTACATGGTCTCGTCTTGGCAACATTTAACATGAAATGTTTTTGTGGGATCTAAAATACCCCGATTTCGTCACTGACTCACTGACTGATGATCATCAATATTCTTAAGGTTCTTCCTGAACTCCTAGAAAGCTGAAATTTGGTATGTAAGCTAGTAATAGTACACAAACAACAAACAAATCTTAAAACTTGAAACTTTTACCCCCCCAACCCCTTAAACTAGGGGGTGAAAGTTTGTATGAGACTTCCGTAAATTTTGATGCTAGAGGTCTAAAAATTTATATAGGGGGTCCTTGTTATAAATAAACCCCAAAAAAAGAAAGAAAAAATGAACAACAGAAAAAATACTCGTATAAATATCATAAGTAACTTACAAAAAGAAATGAAATCCCACAAAAACATTTCATGTTAAATGTTGCCAAGACGAGACCATGTAGCTCGCACTGTCAAAAAGTAATCAGATCTCATGGTAGAACAATAAAAGAATCGATTAATTATGTCAGCAGATGTCCTATCTCTAATCTGTTCCAGAATCAATCAGTATAAAAAACCAGTTCCTCTAATCAAATCCGAACATCTATCAATCAAATCTTCGGAAGTAGGTCAAATAGTGTCATTAAAGGTGCTCGAACATCAAGTCATAGAGGCGTGAGCAGCGAACCATAATTCATCCTATGGAAAACTGGTGTCTGCCGGCCGTCGCCTCGGGTAGAAGTCGATATATCAAGCCATCGGACAATAGGCCTGGACGATATTTCACATTGGAATCTTTTGTTCGTCCACCCATTGTCGAGAATTAAGATGTTGGCGTGAATGATAGAATTTTGCCCATTATATCGATTATGGACGAAGAATCGATTAGTTTGAAACTCGATTTGATGAATCGTTTCTGCTTGACTGCTGATTGTGTTTTAGATGGATGGACATTTTGATTTGGTTCTCATATTTTATGTTAAAGTTCTGTCAATGGCATTTGCATTTTCTAATTCGATTGTTTTGATAAGATCATTATCATCTGTCTAGCCTTTTCCCAACTATCTTGGGGTCGGTTTCCAGTCTAACCGGATGCAGCTGAATACCAGTACTTTACATGGAGCGACCGCCTACCTGAACTCCACAACCCAGTTACTGGGTAATACAATACCCCTTGGTAAGACTGGTTGTCAGACTTTCGGGCTTCTGACTACCCGTAACGACTGTCAAAGATCCACGAATGACAGCCGGGACCAACCAACGGCTTAACGTGCTTTCCGAGGCACGGAGGGGTCACGGTATGTGAAGATGGTCACCCATCCACAGACCAATCGGGGCAAGCGTAGCTTAACCTGATCGATCGACCTGTGCGGCTGTTATTATTTAGCCACGGGCCCCTCATTGCTTTGGTAAGATGTGCTTAAGAAGTGCAAACAAAAGTTTCACGAAATATTGCTAGAATATTTATACATTAGGTTTGGTTAAAATATAATACCTTGTCTTTCATAAGTCTTTGCGTTTATTTGTTTCAACTTCTAAGAGAAACCTACAGTTATAATATGTTTAATTGAATAATGTTTATTTAAAATTATTTTCAAATTATTATTGTTGGATAATAAACTCATTAATTATTAACATCGAGACGTGACTTACTAGTTGTAGGTCGCGGGTTCAAAACCAAGCAGGTCCTTTACTATGTGTGTAATTTCAGTACCACTGCTCTCAAAACGGTGAAGGAAAACATCGTGAGGAAACCCAAAAATTTGAAAACGTCATCCGCCAACCTGCACTGGGCCCGCGAGGTGATTAATTATGATTATAATAATAATAATCATCATTTTATTATCAGGCAACTAAGGCCCATAGATAAAATACACAAAATAATCTTATACAATAAAAAACTGGTGGTATTTAATACTTTAACTCTAAATCCCCTTTTTTCAATCAAAATATTCGAAATTACCACCAAAAATGATGAATTGCACACTAAATTTGGTCATCAAATAAATCAATTACACTATACTGTTAGATCTTTAAAGCTTAACTGTTTTACTGAATGACTATCTCTGTTAACTAAAAGTAAATCATGGTGGCCGAGAAATAAAATCCCATTTTTTTAATTTACAAAAATATGTGGTTAGGCGTAGTTTACGACTGCAGCTTACTATTCAAGGAAAACTTCAAAAAGAGGGGGCGTCGTTATTATTATAAAAAATGAAATTGAATTTAAAATAATACAGGAAATTCAAAAAATAAGTGAAACATGTGTATTTGAATGTTGTGGTTTAGAATTAACTAAATACGGTATATTATTAATATGTGTATATAGAACCCCTTCATCGAATGCAACGATCTTTCTTAATAAACTTGAGATACTATTGGGGACGTTGTGTCGTAATACAAGAAAGAAGATTATTATATGTGGGGATACAAATATCGATATTTTAAAGCAGTCAAAGGAAAGCAGGGAATATAGCTACTTGCTAAATAGTTACAACATGAAACATGCTATATTGACACCTACTAGAGTAACAGAAAAGACACAAACTTGCATTGATCACATCATAACCAACATGGAAAAATGGTTTGCAAAAGTACATAACTTAGGCTTATCGGATCACTCAGCCCAGTCATATTCTTGGGCTGTTACAAAAATAGATCAACCAGTTGTAAAATGGTGGTATCAATTTAAACGAGACTATAGTAATGGCAATAAGAAAAAATTTATAAACTCTATCTCAGGCCTGTCTTTTAGTGACGTATTTGAAGAGACCTCAACAAACGAAGCATTCCATAAATTTATCGATACATTTCTGCTATTTTATAACTTATGCTTTCCTACCATTCGCGTAAAAGTCACAAATAAAGCATTAAATAAATCAAACTGGCTTTCTAAAGGTATTAAAATAAGCTGTAAGAATAAAAGTATATTACACTATAAATTAAAATATAAAAATAATGAATGCCATAAAAACAAGTACAAAAGCTATTGTAATTTATTGAAAAAGTGCATTTTAACGTCTCGGAAAAATAATAAAACCAAATACATAAACAAAGCTCAAAATAAGTGTAAGGCAGCGTGGAATGTAATAAAAAAGCATACCGGCAAAGATTTAAAACGCTCCTGTATTTCAAAAAATACTATTGACAACAGTGACTGTATATGTCCTGATTCTATTGCCAATCATTTTAATAATTTTTTCATTAATTCGGTTACCAATAATGGCCTTGATAATAAAGACGACTTACGACTAAAACAAATGGATCATATTGAATCAATCAGTAATTCAATATTTTTGTACCATCTGGATGGTAGTGACCTTAAAAAAATAGTGATGTCTCTAAATGATTCCAAAGCTAGTGGTTATGATAATATTCGCACTGACATCATAAAACTGTCAGTAAATATAATTCTAGAGCCACTTCTACATGTTATAAACCTCTCTCTAGAACAAGGAATATTTCCCGATTTATTAAAGAGATCAGTAGTGTAACCAATATTTAAAAAAGGGGATAGCACTCAAATGGACAATTACAGACCCGTTACTTTAATACCGATATTTTCTAAAATTTTTGAAAAAGCGTTTCATAACAATTTAAAAAACTACATTGAAAAGCACAAGATTATTAAGGATGAACAAAATGGGTTTCGTAAAAATAGAAGTACATCTTTAGCAGCTTTTCAATTAATAAAATAAATAACAGGCTGTATTGAGAAGAAAATACCTGTTACAGTTTTATTCATGGATATGAGTAAAGCATTTGACCAGTCTCTCATGAACGATTATTAGAAAAGGTTTCCAGGTATGGTATCAGAGGAACGGCATATAACTGGCTGGAATTTTATTTGTCCGATAGAGTACAATCAGTGGAAGTGACGAAGTATAATGACCAAACTAAAACGTTAGAATCACTTCAATCTTCGTTTATATTTAATAGATATGGCGTGCCACAGGGCAGTATTTTAGGGCCGCCAATGTTTTTGCTTTACATAAATGATTTCCCAGAAGTTATAAATCATACGCACATCGCACGCGCATATCGCACGTCTTGCCGAGTCCAATCCACATCGAAGGGTCGCTTCTCGAAGTTGTGAAGGATTACGTCTACTTAGGGCAAGTCATCCAGCTCGGTAGACACAACTTTGAGAAAGAGGCCGACAGAAGGATCCAGTTGGGTTGGGCAGCATTTGGAAAACTCCGTCAAGTCTTCTCGTCGCCTATCCCGCAGTGTTTGAAGACTAAGGTCTTCAACCAGTGCGTCCTGCCCGTCATGACATACGGTGCTGAAACGTGGACACTGACGGTCGGGCTGGTCCACAAATTCAAGGTCGCTCAGCGCGCTATGGAGCGAGCTATGCTCGGAGTCTCTTTAAAGGATAAAATCAGGAATGAAATTATCCGGAAAAGAACCGGAGTTACCGACATAGCTTGCAGAGTAAGCAAACTGAAGTGGCAGTGGGCTGGCCATGTCTGTCGAAGGACCGATGGCCGGTGGAGCAGACGAGTCCTGGAGTGGAGACCGCGTATTGGCAAGCGTAGTGTGGGACGCCCCCCAGCTAGATGGACGGACGACCTAAAGAAGGTGGCTGGGGTGAACTGGATGCGGAAGGCGGAGGACAGGGTGCTGTGGCGCAGTCTGGGAGAGGCCTATGTCCAGCAGTGGACTGCGATAGGCTGAGTTGATTTTGATTATTTTATAAATCATAAATGTGTACTATTTGCCGACGATACTACAATTATAATTAAAGGACAAGATAAAAGTTCGTACGAACAAGAAATAAATATTGCTCTTCAAAGAACTATAGAGTGGCTAGAGGCTAATAATTTAAAATTTAATATTAATAAAACAAAGTTTATGCAATTTCATACCTATCGATCAAAACCGCTGGCCTTAAATATATCTTATAAAGGGGCCGCCCTGGCAGAAACTGACTCTGTTAAGTTTCTTGGAATAAATCTGGATAAATTTTGTTCATGGAAAAATCATATAAATGACATTTGTGCCAAAATAAATAATTTTATATACCCTTTGAGGCGTACAAGCTGCGAGGTATCTAGAAATGCTGCAATAACGGCTTTCCATGGCTATATAACCTCCACTGTAAGGTATGGTATTATCCTGTGGGGTCGTTGTGTGGAGATTGATCAAGCATTCGTAATGCAAAAAAAGTGTCTAAGAGCTATATTTGGGCTGAAGCAAATAGAATCATGTCGTCCATTCTTTAGGAAATATAAAATATTGACTCTACCATGTATTTATATATTAGAATCCTGTATATTTGTTTTCAAACATAAGAGACTTTTTCAACAAGCTACAACCTACAAGAGGACGAATCTCAAATTTACAGGCAACAACAGCTATATTATGTGCATAAAGTTGTATAACAAAATACCAAATTCTATAAAAACGCTACCATTTTCTAGATTTAAAAATAATTTGACGAGGTTTTTAATTGAAAAATGCTTTTATAGTGTACATGAATTTTTGGATTATAAATTGTAAGTTTTGTAAATGAAATGTCATTACAAATGTGTTACTTTTGTATTTTATGTTGATTAAGTGTGTAGTGTAGTTAATTTGTAGTACAGTCATTTATTTGATATGCAGTAGGTTATTAGTGGATAAATTTTGTTTGCTTAAATTTCTAACTATAGGTGCAGTTAAAAATTCCCCATAAAAAACTAATACATATTAAAAACATTAAAACTATGAACTACCTATACACGTAAAATTAACATTATGGCCCCACTGCCTCTCACAGAAAAAAGAGGCTTGTGTCCCAGCAGTGGGACGCTTATTATGCTATTAATATCGTTACAACAATGATTACGTATCAAAGGCTTTTCCTCCAGTCCATTTTATTGTCATCCAAAACTTGAGTTTACCTATAGGCTTATTGGTTGATTCGCACGATTACTTCATAAGCATAAAAAATTAATATTATAAATTCGAAAGTAACTCTGCCTGTCTGTCTATCTGTCTGTCTGTCTGTCTGTCTGTCTATCTGTCTGTCTGTCTATCTGTCTGTATGTTATATTTTCACGCCTAAAGCACTGAACGGTTTTCGATAAGATTTGGCAGAGATAGATTGCATCCCGGGGAATGACATAGAATAGTTTTTATCCTGATATTCCCACGGGATCGACACATATGCGGGTGAAACCGCGGGGCGCTGCTAGTTTCATATAAACCGAGTTTGTATATTCAATAATTATCACTTCTGTGCGATAGTGTACTTTTTTCTTAACTTTATTGTATGAAAATAAAAATGTGCCAATTGCACAATACGTATTTCTGGAGTTGCCGATTCGCCCACAAATAAATTAATCTTCGTTCGAATCGCATACAGAAAAAATAATAATTAACGGTGTCGATTCACCTGTTTCTTTCGAGTGAATTCGTGCGACAACAAATAAGCCTTCCTATCAACTCAGCCTATCGCAGTGCACTGCTGGACAGCATAGGCCTCCCCCAGACTGCGCTACAACAGCCTGTCCTTCGCCTTTCGCATGCAATCTGTTTCCTGTTGGTGTCGTCTGTCGATCTAGCCCTCCTATATCCAAACAGAATTAAAAAAAAACAATTCCGAATAACAAAGTAATCAAAAACGTGTCAATTCCAATAAAAAATATTGACAAAACAGAATATTCCGCAGAAAAATCACACGAGGTATTTTTACTGGGTACAGTATGCAAAAAAAATATTGGTAGGTACCGTAATGCCTTACCAACGTAGACTCGGATCGGCTTAAAAATCTATGCCCACGAATGGAACGTGGATTACGGTAGGCGACGGTAGGTCGACAGGCTGTCAAAATATAATCCCCAAGTTGACGTAGGTCGACAGATATAACATTAAATCGTTGTCGCTAATACCTGTAAAAACTACGCGCTACACCTGTGGACTCCTGTAGTCCTGGTACAATCAGCCTCGAAATGATGTAAACACGGACCGGAAACATTACAGTGACATAATTTAAGATTGTTTGACAGTTTACGTTTGTTTTCAGCTGGTTTGTGAGTGAAGGAATTAAAATTAGAAGAGTTTTATGATCCTCTGATCATGAAACTTTTCTCATTTTTAATTTCATTCAAGTCTTTATGTCTCTATATTAAGACCTAAATACGTTGGTAGGTAAGTCAAAATAATTTGATATCGTAATTAAAGATAAGGAAAATACAATGCTCAAAAACAAGAACGCAGAAGAAAGTCCTGTATTTTCAATCGCTGTAATAAACATGCCAATATACGAGATTACTTATCTTTCGAGTACAAAGAGCTTGACTGTTCTGTAGAATTGATAATTTTTACTGTCTGTCTGTCACCTGGCTGTATCTCATGAACATAGAGAGTTAGAATTTTCACAGATGATGCAGGTATTTCTGTTGCCGCTATAACAACACATTCTAAAAACAGAATAAATCTAATATTTCCCGTACAAACAAACGTGTTTTTTTCGGCGTTTTTGCCTTGTGGTACGGAACACTTCGTGTGAAAAAAAAAACTGGCCCAGTGCGAGTCTGACTTTTTTTTTTATACAGCGAGGATTGTCTCCTTTCGAAAGGAAAAAAAACGGATTTTGCAA
Source organism: Mesoligia furuncula (assembly GCA_916614155.1). Lineage (NCBI taxonomy): Eukaryota > Metazoa > Arthropoda > Insecta > Lepidoptera > Noctuidae > Mesoligia > Mesoligia furuncula. The sequence continues at coordinate 9,148,274 of OU744814.1, forward strand.
TTTGACGTCATTGATAGAAGGACAGTAAAAATGTGTGCATAATTACGACAGAATCCTAAAAACACCTAACTACGTAGCTAAGTAAATGATCACACACAAAACACCGTTGCCCCTAGACAAACTAACTAAAGGGATAATTATATTCGTTACCGAGCAGCACACGGCGGTATTAATTATAATATTTTAATTATATTCTAGAAATTTTACCCGCAAGGGAACTAACACATGAAGTTAATATTAGTGAAATAGGTTGGCAAGTAGTGGGTGGTGTTGCCTTAGAACTTAGTTTAGCTGAACGTGTGCTAATACGATGTCGTTGCTAGCTGGTTTAATTATAAGATCGTGTTTATTAAGAGATCTAAGCCCATGCACTTGAAGATTAAACGAGAATTTTGTTTCCCAAATTTTTATTATGAACCAGCTGCGCCCGATGCGATGTTGATCCCGTGGAAATATCGTGATAAAAGTAGGCTATATGTTAATCCAGGGTGTCAGCTACCTCCATACAAAATTTTATCAAAATTGGTCCAGCCGTTTGAGCGTGAAGAAGTAACAAATATATAAACACACAAACTTTCGCTTTTATAATATTAGTGTGATTCGATGTTTTGGGCTGCCGCACAGGTCGATCGATCAGGTCAAGCTACGCTTGCCGCGGTTGGTCTGTGGATGGGTGACCATCTTCATATACCAAGACTCCTCCGTGCCTCGGAAAGTACGTTAAGCCGTTAGTCCCGGCTGTCATTCGTCGATCTTTGACAGTCGTTATTTATGGGTCGTCAGAAGCCCGAAAGTCTGACAAACAGTGTTATCAAGGGGTATCGTATTACCCAGTAACTGGGTTGTTGAGGTCAGACAGGCAGTCGCTCCATGTTAAAAAAACCAGTATTTTCGTTCGGCTTCCAATCTACCTCAACATACTTGGGAAAAGGCTAGGCAGATGATGATGTTTTGGTCAAGCAGACAAGTAAACCAGATGTCTTACAAACACGATTAGCAATACGAACGATGTAGACAGCTTATTTATCTCATCATTTCAGCTGAAAGACGTCCACAGCTGGACATAGGCCTTCACCAAGCATCGCCATTTCGACTGGTTCCGTGCTTCCCGCGCATCCAGCGGATTCCTGCGGCCTTTACTTAGGGGCAGAGTAATTAAATCCAACTATCTAAGGATAGCCACCTTTTTAATTGGAATGTCTCAAGAAATCCATGAATTGGCCATCAGGGGGTCTAAAAAGGCCACTTTGGAAGAATCATAAAAAACTTAATGGACAGTTAACTGTTAAGTTAATCGTATCAAATCCCATTGGTGAAGCATTTTTCAGTTATTTTTTTTTGTCTGTGCTAAAATACCAATCAATCCGATCCAAATCCAATCCTAATCTCTTTGATTGTACCTACATAGTGCAACGAAAAAGAAGAAAAACACGGGCTGTCTTCGCTATATTATAATTCATAATGGTATCCTTTTATGATTCTCTAAATTGGCCTTTTTGTGCCCTCATCGAAAGCTGTCCCTTTTAGAAAATACGCGTTAGACATTGCTGAAAACAAGCATATTTTTATACGTATCTGATATTTTATTCAACCAACGCAACAACACAATTTGCAGTCACTGCGCTTCTCCCGAAATCCCGGTAACAGCGTACGAAAATCGATCAGCGGGATCTAAGTTATTCCCTACCGAACCTAGTCCAGCTCGTATCAGTCATCCGAGTCACGTCCGATTGGACAACGATCACCCGAATCTATTCGTGTTACGGTATACCGAAGCTTCTTCAATAGAATCAATAAATTGGCTGGAAAACAATGCCAATTACGGCAGTCAATTTGAGGCCATGTTTTTCTGGGAGCTGGGATGATTGATAGCGCAGGTCCTTCGTTCAATTTCTCGGTAATTTTTAAAGTTGTGTTTGAAAATATTTTTTTTATTCGCAGGATAAGGATGCGTGCGGTGAATGCCTATGTTGACGTAATTGGCTTATAATTGGATAACTAAAATATATCAGATGAATAGTTACACACCGATTTCTCTTTCAATAATTAGACGACTGAAAGAGAAGAAAAAGAAAAGAAAGAAAGAAGAAGACAAAGCGTTGTGTAACTATACAGACACTATAGGTACGACGTTTATTAGTAAGGAGGTAATATAAAAAGTTGCTTACATTTAAGAAATATTTATGCGTCAAAAATGTATGGCTTAATAAACTATAGAGGTATGAGGAACAGGGTGTAAAGTTGACTCATACTCTATGAAAAAAGGAGGATCCTCCGACCAGACGGATGTTGTGTCTGGCGGGTAACTGCCTGATAATTCGTGTCGGGCCGTTGTATCTATTCTAGTTGCGCGGTGAACTCTGCTTGCGAGATGCAGGATTTTGCGTGAATTCAGTATAACGTTGTTCGAATGGTGGCGTTGTAGATACCGCTAGAAACTAATAATTACTTAACTATAAAAGCCCCTACCCCTTGGTAAGACTGGTTGTCAGATTCGGGCTCCTGACGACCCGTAACGACTGCCAAAGATCCACGAATGACAGCCGGGACCGTGCTTTCCAAGGCACAGAGGGGTCTTGATATGTAAAGATGATCAATCACCCACGGACCAACCGCGGCAAGCGTAACTTAACCTGATCGATGGACTCCTGCGGCTGTTCGTCATATAGATTTTTAGTTCATGAAACACATAATACAAATCTTAAAATAAAAAGTGAAGACAATGTTGACACTGAATATGGCAATTCATCATTCTCCTGCCCTTATCCCAATTTATCTGGGGTCAGTGCAACATGTCTTTTCTTCCATACTTCTCTATTAGTCGTCATCTAGATAGTCACCCCCTTTCTAACCATATCAGTATTCACACAGTCCATCCATCGTTTCTTTGGTCTTTCCCTATTCATAAAGCCATCGACATTCATATTTAAAGTTTTCATCGCGACATTTTACTCATTCCTTCGTATCACATGCCCATACCATGAGAACTAATTTCCACACAACTTTTCAGTTACCTGTGCCGGTAGTAAGTGTTGATGCAAAATGAGGGACCATTATTAACTCCATAAAACACCATTTACTACAGCAAGTTAACAACATTAGGAGGAAACATCTCATGCAGACTTAAAATTCATGACCTGCAATTTCCCGGGCACTCCGGGCAGCACATTGAATAAAAAATATTAAATGAGGTAAGTACATCACTTTACGTCATAAAAGGATATCATTGACTCCCCCATAATAACGCCGACTTCCATAAATAATGAAGTTAATTTGAATAATCCGATACTCTGGCTCTGTGTAAAATATTTTTCATTTCGTTGACCGAAAATTGATCCGGCACTTAATCGTTCCGATTTACGACGCAACTGCGTTTTATATTTACGATTTCCGAATAATAAAGTGGACTTGGTCGAAGTGACATTTGGGGCAAGCCTTTTGTTCAAAAACAAGGACGCGGTAAAAAAGAAATTCGGAAATGCAGATGTTAACGAAGCTGGCATGTCCTCGAAAAAAAAGGACAAGGAAATTTGAGAAGGGGTAAAGATTAGATACGGCACGGCTCCGGAATGCAATAAAGCTGCTTGAATTTTTCCCGTTGCATGTATAAATCGTTCCGATATTCAGAATTGGGGCATTAAAATTTGTTTCTCCTGTTGAAAACTGTACGTATAGCTGTTATTGTTCTTATTACTGTTTAAATAATCCTGCATGAAACGGTATCACGCAAACAATTACAATCATTGTTTTTATTGCATTGACGCAGTTTACTGCTACATAATATAAGTTTCTATGGGTGTTTATAGTTTTAGCAGAGTCAAAATCTTCACATTGTCATGCTTTATGCTCATAATAATATTTATAAAATATTGGCGATCAAGGTAACCGACATTGCCCTAAGATTTGATAAACTTAAGTGGCAGTGGGCAGGGCACATTGCTCGCAGAACAGATTGCCGATGGGGCCGAAAAGCTCTGGAGTGGTACTGCTTCAGTTTATTATTTACCAAAATAACGAGATCTTTAACGAGATATGTAAGTTTCATAATAATCGTTTGAGCCGATAGACGTCCACTGCTGGACACAGGCCTCCCTCAATATTGGGGGGGTTTGCCATAATCGCCACGCTTGGCAGGCGGGTTGGCGATCGCAGTATGGTATGATGGTGGAATAAATAGAGAACGCTGCTGCCCATTCTCTGGTAAGACCCTTAGTCGCCTTTTACGACTCCCACGGGAAGTAAGGGGTGGTGCAATTCTTTAAGTCCGGCACCACACAGACATATACACAAATAAACCTTCCCAAATGGATTCTGTAAATAATGAAAACTACAGCAAAATCCATTTAGAAGAACATAGATCACACAGACCGACACGGAAACCGACTTTAGTTTATAATGTACTAGAATTTTAGAATTTCGAAAAACCCTTTCTTAGTGGATACCTACTCTTCACAAAGGACACACCGTCCAAATTTCATGTCTCTAGGACCAGCGGTTTAGGCTGTGCGTTATACATATATCAGTCAGTCAGGACTTTGAATTTTATGTACAGGGTTATTGGGAAAACACCAAAAATGTCTTAAGAGGTCATTGTACTCATTATTATAAACAACTTTTACTATGGGACCAAATCTGAAATCGCAAAAAAAAAATCAGCTGTTTCCTACAATTTGACGAGTTATACGAACATAAATGCTGCACAGTACATTTCTTTTGCATTTCGCCGAATTTGTCGGATTTTTTCCAGTTCCTAGATTTCGTTGATCGCAAACGGGCGTGCTGCATGTCACGAATTTGAGATCTTCTTAACGTAGTTTTTAAAATCAAAAGTAATTTTCTCTGTGTGTGTGTGTGCGTGTTTGAGAGTGACGTTCAAAATGCCTTCCAGACCAGAACAATTTTTCAGTGCCCGCGAATACGGGAATCGCTATTTTATGGGAATAAGCTTATTGTAAGTTTTATTTCCATAACGGGTACTTAATTATTACTAACTACCATCGGTTAGACCAGGGATGGAAAACTTATTCCTTCGCGTGCCGACGTTTACTAACGAAATATATGGCGGGCCAAGTAGTTGCATTTTTGGCTATATTATTTACTGAAATAAAAATATTGATATGTATTTTCTGAAACTCTAATTTATTGTGCAATATTACAAAATAACTATAGAAATAAGAAAAAAATTGCAAATTGCAATTAAATTGAACTTTTAAGTTAGCTGCGAAGAAGATGGTTGAGGAGCGCTGGTCTCTGTGGGGACAAGTTTGGAGACATTTTTTGTGTCTGGGTACGGTCTTACCCATTCTCCTTTCTAACAATACGAAAACTTCACTTGATGATTTTTGTTTGATGATCGCGGGCCAGATTTTAACGTTTCGCGGCCGGCGTTGGCCCGCGGGCCATAGTTTCCCCATCCCTGGGTTAGACAATAGATCCATTGTATGGGTGCACAAAAAACACCCGAAAACGGAGGAGGTGGCGAGAAATCGTGAGGCGAATCACATCAGCCCCTAAACAAGAAACTACATGAGGATCACGACCGCTCTGACAAGAGAGGCAAGAGAGCTACGAAGAAGAAGACCATCGGTTATCAAGACTAATTAAACATGATTTTATGTAGTAGGTACCTATCAATGTTGTCGTTAGGCGATATTTCGTAGGTAACGGTTGACGTTCGTCCGGCAGCGGCGACGCCGCCGCCGCCGCCGGCGCGGCGGCGGGCGGCCGCGCCACAGACTTGTGGGTGTGTAGGTCAGGGAGCGCGCGCGCGCGCGCCATCCGCGGATCGTTTTGATCGCGTTGTTTGCTATACATTGCGGGCTCAAAAATGTAAATTTTTTAAACCGGTCATTTCCAAGATGCATGACTTTCGTAATTTTATTTATGGCATCAGGTGTAACCTTTTCACGATGTTTGCGCGTTGATGTTCCTGCCACCCTGTATAGATAGATAAAGATAAGCTGATTTTCATAAAAAATAAATTACCAGAATTTTACCCGAAATAACCAGCAAATTTTCGTTTTATATATGGTTTTAGCAGGTATTCATATACTTGGCCTGGTTGCTTGAATGATGATTGCCATTTAACCTAAATGTTCAAGTCTGCCAAAATTTTATGAGCACGACGATTTATCTTCCGGTGGTCTGTGATTTTTAAACCGAGTAAATAAATTATGGAAGCAGTTATTGCTATTAATAACATAATATAAATGTATGAACATTATAAAATAAGGAAAGAGAGAAAACAGGTTTATTTGTCACAGAAACATGTGCATACAAAAAATAATTAAAAAACAAAATACATAGATCTATAATCGCGAGCACAAAACAAAATAGCCGACAGCGGAATGACATGGCTGTGACAAGAAGGCTTCCACTGAGCATAATGAAAAACCCATCTTAAAGTAAACTACAAGCATAAATAATGTCGACTTAATAATAGTAGAGCATGAAGATTAAAATACAGTAATTACAACCATTTTTATGAGAGAATAATATAACATATTATCCTGTTTTAATAAGCACTGCACCTACACATAAGTAAAATTGTGGAATCCCTTTACATACGGTGCAGTAAACAGCTGCTAAGCTTCTCTTGCAATCTTTATTAAAAATACCTCAAGAGCAACCGAGATTTTCTTTCACCTCTCAACCCCTCTAGCACCCTTTAAATTCTACCCTTACAAAAACTGCAATCATTCAATTTTACTCCCGAATACTTTTAACAACGTCAATTCCCGCTAAAACTGGGTCAGTCAACTTTATCAAACGCCTAAGTAAAATCCATTTCCCCAGTTATTAGCCAATGGAGACGCCGCACTTATAGTAATGGTCACACCTTATTGTTTTATTGTCTGCGCATAATAAACGCGCCATTTTGTGGTTATTATGACAGATGGGGAGAATGTGACGATCATAATTCATTATAATGTCGGCATCGATCGCACTTCGGAGAATTCTAAAGCTTAGTACAGTTTTTATTGTTTCTAAAAGTACTTAGGAATGACAGATGCTGGGATTCTGAATGTTCATTTGAAGTTTGGTATGAAATGTTCGCTTTGTGGGTTCAATTTTCTGTCTGTTATAATAATGTCTTTGGGTTGGACAGCTGTAGCAGTCTATACTTTTCTAAGCTGGTGAAATGTGGGTACTTTAGGTACGCTTCTGCCTAACCTTTCGAACAAGGCGTGATGTTATGTTATATTTCGCGAACTCGGTACACCAACCAGCACTTAGCTATTCACGAATCGAAAAGGGGGGTTTTGGCGAATCATTCAAACTCAAACTCAAAGCATTTATTTCAATTAAACCATTTACAGGCACTTTTGAATTGTCAAGAAGTCGGTCAGTCAGTCACTCTTTTAATTATATTTTACAAAAATATTAGTTACGTTGTCGTTAATGTTGAATTTATAAAGACGTACGCATTAAAAGCGTCCAGAGTACAGCAAATAGTAACAAAACAACAATCCAAAAAATAAATAATTAAAAATAAGCCGAGGCAGCTAAGTGATGGCAAAGCATTTGATGGCAATACGCAAGTCAAGTCATCATTTACCTAGCCAATGCCACATTTTACATGGCGCAAATGCCAATCCTGACCTCTACAAGCCAGGTACTGGGTAACATGATCCCCTACGCATATAATAGGTATTCCGATGATTCTTCATTGAATCATTATAATTAATGGAGGAAATAAAATAATAATAAAAAAACAATGCTGGGAGTCATTTGGGCATGTTCCCGGATGACAGCGATGCGGACGAGTACTTCGACGCCTAAATTGTCCTTTTGTTTAGTTAGTTAGTCATTTAATTTAGTACCTAGTGTAAATAGTTAGTTGGGTTAAATATGCCAAAATAAGTTGTGCATCTATCTATTTCAAAAATCAATTTTAAAACTTACATATTTATTTATTTATTCAGTAGTACACATACATTTTATACATTTAAGTTGGTGCCAACATAAACTCATTAGAGTTTTACCGTGCACCAATATCATCGACTACATAATTTAGAGAAGTATAACCACTTACGAAGGTGCTTAGATAAAAAGTAACAACAAAATCAATCAACAACAATATATCCAAATCATATTTAAAAGTAACAAAAGAAGATGATGATGTTATAATATTATTATTCAAAGACAAATATAACACCATCTCTATTACCATACATAAAACAAACATAGTTACTTGTGTAACTTTCGCGACCTCTTACCCCATATAAAGTTTAGACAATTCCCATCTCTGTCCACATCGTGTCTTGGGGGATTGCAAACAAGAACCCTTTTTGTAAACTTGTTACTGCTATTTTAGGTATCGCTTTTCTATTATTCTGTGCCTGATGTGTTTTTATAATGACGTGTTGTTTATATTTTGGAACATCATTGAGATATCCTTATTCGTAGTTTGTACCAAAGGTTCTTCTGCTCGCTGTCTCAGCACATTAGATGGTTCACTTTTTTCGTGTCCAGTTTATCCAGATACCCTTTTAGTTCAGTATTCTTGAGCTGCCTTTCCTTTGGCTCATTTGGTTCAGTTTTTATTACGTACTTGCAAAATACTTTTGATTTCATGATTAATTTGTTTCTAGTACAAGTTTTAATTATAATTAGCATTTTTCGTCTTCTGGGTATCTTGTTACCGCATCTAGATTAAGGAAGTCAGGTAGGCAGTTGCTCCACGTAAAAATTAAAGGCGTCCTTAATTTTAGTTTTGAATGCAATGCAACAATGTAATTTACTGTTTCATAAAAAAAATATATCCATTTTCGCAATTAATTTCGTGAGTAGGTAACTAGGCACAATTAAATGTGTTTGTTTGTACACTCTATTATTTTGTTGATCTGTGTTCGGTGTAGGCACAGGGCACAGTACATTTCTTTTGCATTTCGCCGAATTTATCGGATTTTTGCCAGTTCCTAGATTTCGTTGATCGCAAACGGGTGTGCTGTATGTCACGAATTTGTAATCTTAACGTAGTTTTTAAAATCAAAAGTAATTTTCTCTGTGTGTGTGTGCGTGTTTGAGAGTGACGTTCAAAATGCCTTCTGGACCAGAACAATTTTTCAGTGCCCGCGAATACGGGAATCGCTATTTTATGGGAATAAGCTTATTGTTAGTTTTGTTTCCATAACGGGTACTTAATTATTAGTAACTATCATCGGTTAGACAATGGATCCATTGTATGGGTGCACAAAAAACACCCGAAATCGGAGGAGGTGGCGAGAAATCGTGAGGCGAATCACATCAGCCCCTAAACAAGAAACCACATGAGGATCACGACCGCTCTGACAAGAAAGGCAAGAGAGCTACGAAGAAGAAGACCATCGGTTATCAAGACTGTTCAATCAATGTTGTCGTTAGGCGATATTTCGTAGGTAACGGTTGACGTTCGTCCGGCAGCGGCCGCACCACAGACTTGTGGGTGTGTAGGTCAGGTACCGCGCGCGCGCGCGCCATCCGCGGATCGTTTTGATCGCGTTGTTTGCTATACATTGCGGGCTCAAAAATGTCAATTTTTTTAACCGGTCATTTCCGAGATGAATGACTTTTGTAATTTTATTTATGGCATCTGTACCTCTACCATGAGTTGTTATCGAAAACTTACTCGCTAGCGTCAAGCTCGCTAGCGTATTAACGTGGATCGAATAGATTTCGATAATGCTTGCACCATGAGTTTTACGGAGTTTTACGCAGGCGCTAAGGTAAACTCGATAGATCGTGTCGTATGTAACGTCACTTCCTTAAGTTTTATTTCTTTCTTTCTCAGTAATAAGGAGAGAGAACGGCATATATTATGCTCAAAATATAGTGCTATCGCCTATGCTTAAAATGTTATGATAGGCAATAATCCGACTAAATAGAATGGTTGGCGGTTAGTGAACTTCTTAAGGTATTTAGTGGTTGTTGAAATTTTATTCCTTATATGTCACTGTTGTGTCATCGAGTGTCGTTTTGAATTTGTAATTTTGTATTTGTTGACATTGTGTTCACGGCGTTTTTTTAATAAAATTCAGTTAAATAAGTTTACAAAATGACAATAATACAATGAGGACCAGTATGGCACAATTTTTAGAAACTGCCTGTCGCTTCTGCGCTAAGAATCGCCGGTTCATTTGTCGCATGGAGCAAAAAGTTGTTTGATCCAATCTTCCAAAGCAAGATAAGTACCTAATTGTTCCGGGTCTGGATGTTTGTGCATGTGATATTTGTGTTTGTAAAGGCACCCACGATACAGGGGAAATCCTAGTGTCCAATGTTTAAAGAAAAAAATGTGTAGTTAGTAGGTAATAAGTATGTGTTTTTATGTCAATTTTTGTGTTCCTTATTTTGTTAAATATGCTGTATGTTTCCCATATAATAATAAAATAAATGAAAAGGAGGTATAAGTAAAATGACTTTTATTTAAATTTAAGTTAATATTCATCACAGAAAGCCTCCTAGGTAGCTGCGAAATGTCCCGCCCATTGGTAAGCTAGAATTTCATTTTCTTGTAATTTTGGCTTGAAATTCACGTTCTTTACGTCGTTGGTCATCAAATTCAGCGGCCGCCAACATATTCCATGCTAAATAAGCTCTTCCAGACATTATTTTGACTCAAAATACTCAAAAACGCATCTAATTTCAATGTAAACACATGTTTCACGCGTCAAAATGCTAGTGAGTGACGTAACTACTATCGTAAGCGTATTTTTCACAGATATAGATATACCTAGATAACGCAAGAGTAACTACTTCGCGTGCCAAAAATTGCACTAACTTATGATTACAAATCGTAAGCCACCCCTTTCGCGCTCAGTCCTTTGTACTGCTGGCTGGGTAAGTGTGAGCGAGAGCGCGAGCTTCTGACGTCATAGTAGGTAGTAAAAAAATGGCACGCTTGGTTTTCATACAGTTCGTGATACTTGCGTTATCTAGTTATATCTATATCTGTGGTATTTTTCGATAGCGTCTGTCAAATTATTAACTCATGGTGCCGTTTTGTATGGCGACAGCTGAAAAACGTTAGTGACTATTAAATAGATTACGTTAGGTTTCTTACCTATCGAAATCTATAGTACTCATGGTACGAATTTTAGATCTTTCGGTGACCGCTAGGGGCGCTGTACAATATTTCATACATTTTATTTACGTAGACGCTAGCGAGTTTTGGCTGTGCAAACTCATGGTAGAGCTACTGGTGTAACCTTTTCACGATGTTTGCGCGTTGATGTTCCTGCCACCCTGTATAGATAGATAAAGATAAGCTGATTTTCATAACAAATAAATTATCAGAATTTTACCCGAAATAACCAGCAAATTTTCGTTTTATATATGGTTTTAGCAGGTACTCATATACTCGGCCTGGTTGCTTGAATGATGATTGCCATTTAACCTAAATGTTCAAGTCTGCCAAAATTTTATGAGCACGACGATTTATCTTCGGGTGGTCTGTGATATTTAAACCGAGTAAATAAATTATGGAAGCAGTTATTGCTATTAATAACATAATATAAATGTATGAACATTATAAAATAAAGAAAGAGAGAAAATAGGTTTATTTGTCACAGAAACATGTGCATACAAAAAAAAAAACATAGATCTATAATCGCGAGCACAAAACAAAAATAGTCAACAGCTGAATGACATGGCTGTGACAAGAAGCCTTCCACTGAGCATGATGAAAAACCCATCTCAAAGTAAACTAAACGCATGAATAATGTTGAATTAATAATAGTAGGGCATGAAGATTAAAATATAGCCATTACAACCATTTTTATGAGAGATTAATATAACATACCCTGTTTTAATATGCACTGCATAAGTAAAACAGTGGAATCCCTTTACTTACAACATACGGTGCAGTAAACAGCTGCTAAACTCCTCATGTAATCTTTATTAAAAATACCTCAAGAACAACCGAGATTTTTTTTCTACCTCTCAACCCCTCTAGCACCCTATAAATTCTACCCTTACAAAAACTGCAATCATTCAATTTTACTCTCGAATACTTTTAACAACGTCAATTCCCACCAAAACTGGGTCAGTCAACTTTATCAAACGCTTAAGTAAAATCCATTTCCCCAGTTATTAGCCAATGGAGACGCCGCGCTTATAGTAATGGTCACACCTTATTGTTTTATTGTCTGCGCATAATAAACGCGCCATTTTGTGGTTATTATGACAGATGGGGAGAATGTGACGATCATAATTCATTATAATGTCGGCATCGATCGCACTTCGGAGAATTCTAAAGCTTAGTACAGTTTTTATTGTTTCTAAAAGTACTTAGGAATGATAGACGCTGGGATTCTGAATGTTCATTTGAAGTTTGGTATGAAATGTTCGCTTTGTGGGTTCAATTTTCTGTCTGTTATAATAATGTCTTTGGGTTGGACAGCTGTAGCAGTCTATACTTTTCTAAGCTGGTGAAACGTGGGTACTTTAGGTACGCTCCTGCCTAACCTTTCGAACAAGGCGTGATGTTATGTTATATTTCGCGAACTCGGTACACCAACCAGCACTTAGCTATTCACGACTCGAAAAGGGGGGTTTTGGCGAATCATTAAAACTCAAACCATTTATTTCAATTAAACCAATTACATGCACTTTTGAATTGTCAAGAAGTCGGTCAGTCAGAAAATATGAAGCTAGTTGCCCATTCCAAAGCGTAGGCACCTATGGAGAAGAACGGGTAAGAAAATCCATGGACACTTTTTTAATTATATTTTTACATAAATATTAGTTACATCGTTAATGTTGAATTTATAAAGACGTACGCATTAAAAGCGTCCAGAGTAAAAAATAGTAACAAAACAACAATCCAAAAATAAAATAATTAAAAATAAGCCGAGGCAGCTAAGTGATGGCAAAGCATTTAATGGCAATACACAATTAATAGGTCATCATTTACCTAGCCATATTTTACATGGCGCAAATGCCAATCCTGACCTCTACAAGCCAGGTACTGGGTAACATGATCCCCTACGCATATAATAGGTATTCCGATGATTCTTCATTGACTCATTATAATTAATGGAGGAAATAAAATAATAAGAAAAAAAAAATCTTGGCAGTCATTTGGGCATGTTCCCGGATGACAGCGATGCGGACGAGGACTTCGACGCCTATTGTCCTTTTGTATAGTTAGTCATTTCATTTAGTACCAAGTGTAAATTGTTAGTTAGGTTAAATATGCCAAAATAAATTGTGCATCTTTCTATTTCAAAAATCAATTTTAAATCTTACATATTTATTCAGTAGTACACATACATTTTATACATTTAAGTTGGTGCCAACATAAACTCATTAGAGTTTTACCGTGCACTAAAATCATCGAATACATAATTTAGAGAATTATAACCACTTACGTAGGTACTTAGATAAAAAGTAACAACAAAATCAATCAACAACAATATATCCAAATCATATTTAAAAGTAACAAAAGAAGATGATGATGTTATAATATTATTATTCAAAGACAAATATAACACCATCTCTATTACCATACATAAAACAAACATAGGTACTTGTGTAACATTCGCGACCTCTTACCCCATATAAAGTTTAGACAATTCCCATCTCTGTCCACATCGTGTCTTGGGGGATTGCAAACAAGAACCCTTTTTGTAAACTTGTTACTGCTATTTTGGGTATCGTTTTTCTATTATTCTGTGCCTGATTTGTTTTTATAATGACGTGTTGTTTATATTTTGGAACATCATTGAGATATCCTTATTCGTAGTTTGTACCAAAGGTTCTTCTGCTCGCTGTCTCAGCACCTTAGATGGTTCACTTTTTTCGTGTCCAGTTTATCCAGATACCCTTTTAGTTCAGTATTCTTCAGTTGCCTTTCCTTTGGCTCATTTGGTTCAGTTATTATTACGTTAGTTATTTATTACGTACTCGCAAAATACGTTTGATTTCATGATTAATTTGTTTCTAGTACAAGTTTTAATTATAATTACCATTTTTCGTCTTCTGGGATAACAAGATTGTTATCGTGCATCTAGATTAAGGAAGTCAGGTAGGCAGTTTATCCACGTACAGTTCTGGTATTCAGCTGCATGCAAACTGAAAAACCTAGATAGATGATGAGGACATCTTTATTCGTTTATCTTCTACGGTAATACAAACTTTGCTGTACTTTTCTAAATATTTGACAGAAATAAAACCAATTCTAATCTGGAAGATGTTACTTTCATAATAAATGGAACAAAAACTAAATATCTTGTTATGCTTAGTACTGAGCAGCACCTACGGTAACTGAACTGTATCACATCGTTACAAAATTATACATGACTACAACTACTAATCTGTCACAATTCCCTTCACAAACATGCCCATCAAGTTGTCATGCGATTCCCGTAGACAAACAGATCAGTAATCATGAGCGTGTATAATTGTAAACACAAAATTACCAAGTCTACACCAATAGATGAGCTAGCTTATGAATTACAAATGCAATTCTACGAATTTTACATCAAGCAAACTGATAATGTTACACAAATACTGAAGTGTTATTACAATTATTGGTTGAACAGTTGGACTTTGCTTTTGTAAGTTCGTTTGTGAAATTATTTTCGTGTGTGGCCATATTGTTGGTTGGATTTTAAGGTTTTTAGTCGGTCTAGTGGTTATCTTTTCAAATTGTTCTTTTGTGTCCGTTTTATTGGGTATTGCCCTGATGTTATTTTCATTCTAAGGTATTATGCGGATTATAAAAGTCAGTATACATTTTCGATATGTTGCAATTTTGTTGCTGGAAAACTTTTGCAGTTAAGTGAACTTTATATTCATCATCATCATCCACAGTCCGACTTCACTCACTAATAAGCAAAAGTCACTTTTTCATGAGCCAACTATTTTTATTGCTGAATGGACCCGCTCTTGGATGGATGGATGAGGTCTATGATGGAACGAGCGTGGCTAGAAGATGCCTAAAGCACTGGAACTTCCACGCATAGCGAAGCACAGCAGGCTGCTTGACTCCGGTGGGAGGGTGGTCCTAAACCAGGCGGGCGTTAGCCCTACCACAGCAAGGAAAGAATTGGCCAGTCAAGTAAGGTGTTGAGTGTGACTTTCTAGGATGCGCCGAGCGTTCGGTTCAGTTGAGTAACTGGCAGAACGAACTGCGCTACACGAGGAGAGATATATATAATTTTGTTAGCCAGGAACTCTTTCCACGTACCAGCCGTCTTGGTACGCGTACTTTACCGAAGATAAATAAAGCGAAACAAGAATGTATTCAATTCTAAAATTGAGACAACCAAGAGACAGCATATTCGTACTATATGGTGATCATGTTGAACAAATCTACATCAGACGACAACGAGAAAACATAACACAAACTGCATTTTTACCTCTTTCCACCGTTTCCACTACACCGATTACATCAACATGTCAAATTCTATCATTATAACAGTAACTAGAAGAGGCAAGCCTCGCAAAGCAACACGTTATGATTTTAATGCAGTGCGCGCGCTTCCTTTGACGTTGCCGTTCAGAAATGCATACCAAAGTAGATCGTACATACTGTCATGCTGGATACTAGTAATAATATTACTAGGAATCGATAACGTCTTCCTAACATTGTCTTGAAAGATGAAGATACTATATTTGCGTTCAATTATAACGGACATGATGGAACTTTTATTGAAAATTGTAGGGGAGCAGATTTTATAGAAAGGCTCCTGCATTTTAGTTTTTGTTATCAAGTTTGTTCTTCTTCGAAGTCTTTCCCAGTATCGGCACGAACTGTTTAGGAATAGCTAATGCTGTGGTAAGAATGCCAGTCAGCAAGCTAGAGAAGCGGAACTGACTGAGTGACTGCCCCGGGCGGACGTACATTTAAGTATGGGAAGTCGAAAATTGTCTACTAAGCGTTGAAGGATTTGTTCTTTTAGGCCACTAGCATAGGGTCGCACCATAATGCTGAGCGATAGCCATTTTGCGTGGATGTGACGCTTGTTCCCCCAACAATTTCTTTTTGAAGTGAAAACTTCTTTAGCGGCGTTGTACACTTTTTTTGTAATGGGTAAAAAATGTTAAACTCGCGTCAGGACACGTGACCCTGATCGAAAATTCGTAAGATGAAAACTTCTTTAGCGGCGTTGTACACTTTTTTGTAATGGGTAAAAAATGTTAAGCTCGCGTTAGGACACGTGACCCTGATCGAAATTTCGTAAAATGAAAATTTCTTTAGCGGCGTTGTACACTTTTTTTGTAATGGGTAAAAAATGTTAAAATCGCGTCAGGACACGTGACCCTGATCGAAAATTCGTAAGATTCCAAAATATCAAAAATTGAAAACAAGTATACGGGATCAAATTAAATTAGCTAGCGAAACTTACCCACAAGTATACAGGATCAAATTAAATTACCTAGCGAAACTTAGCCACAAGTATACAGGATCTAATTAAACTAGCTAGCGAAACTTAGCCACAAGTATACAGGATCAAATTAAACTAGCTACCGAAACTTAGCCACAAGTATACAGGATCAAATTAAATTAGCCAGCGAAACTTAGCCACAAGTATACAGGATCAAATTAAATTAGCTAGCAAAACTTAGCCACAAGTATACAGGATACAATGGCAAAGTATTAATATGTGTTTTGTTTTCACTTCTGTCGGCACTGCCGGAGTGCCACTGTTTTTTTTTTTGTTTCTGTTCTTTATTGCGTCATGTTTACCGCAAATAAATTTATTTTCTTTCTTTCCACGTTCACACCGAGCAGCGGAGAGCAGTCAAGAGGTGGCTCCGTGGTACCGGCCCCGACTTACGAGTTGTACTCCTTACCACGGCAGGCGCTTTACTTCATCATCACTAGTGCTCTCAAAAACAGTGAAGAAAACATCGTGAGGAAACCGGCATGACTTAGAACAAAAAAATCCACAAGAATTATATGACATTTACCAAACCGCACTAGGCCCGAATGGTGGATTACAGCCTATTCCCTCTCATAGAGAGGAGATGTGTCCCGGCAGTGATACGTTATAATGCACACCAAGCGTAATGTCGGTCGTAGGCTGTAAAAATGTACGAAAAACAAAGGACTGTCAGTAAGGCTACAGTTATTTTTCATTTTGTAGGGTTTCGTGACTCAAAAAGGAAAAAACGGAACCATTAAGGCCTACGCAGACCGGGACGGCATGGCAAGGGATTTAAATTTTTACCAATGCACATTCAAACGTATCGATATAGAAATACGACATAAATTATAAGCGGCTTGTGTGCGTTGACTGACGGCAAAATCCCTTACCATGCCGTCCTGGTCTGCGTAGGCCTTTATAAGATCACTTCGTTGTCCGTCAGTCAAGACCCTTTTCTCAAGAACGTTTACGGCCTTATTACAAAACAAGATTTATCTTTAGACCCAGGTTTAAACCATCCAGCCATTTTTAAATTTCGAACTATAATCCGACGAAGCTAAAGTTCGTATTACAAAAACTGACGTTAAACCCGAGTCTAAGTTGTCAATTTTGCATTAAGAAATTTACGTTTGTCGGAATAAAGTTCGAAATAGAGTAACTGGCTCGAAGCTTTAGGCTAGGTCTAAAATTAGATCTCGTTTTGTAATAAGACGGTTAGAGTTATCAAGTTGAAATTAATATCAAATACTCAGGGGCTGCAATCCCTTGAAGCAGTGAAAAAATCAAACTTCTATGTCAACGCAATCAAAAGATACGGGCGTATATGATTCGAAATCAAAACCTATAGGGTACTTCCCGTTGACCTAGAATCATGTCTGGCAAGAAGCAATATCATGTAGCACAAGTAAAGGAAAAAATCTGAAAACCGTAAATTAGTAGGTACAGACTAGCACATCAAGCTACTATAATCTGTTAAATTTCTTTAATCGATTTTAACTCTATCGCTAAAGCATAAGGTTCAAAGTAGACTGGGAAAATTTGACAGTTTCGGGTAGCTTGACGTGCTGGCGTCTGTACATTACAAAAAAAATTATAACTATATACTCACCTACAAATTTGTACGGAGCCCGAGGTGCGCGAGTCCGACTCGCACTTGACTGTTTTTTTTTTGTGGACGCTCACTGTCTTCGGCCGACTATATCTACGATTTGGTCTGAACATAGCCTAAGGCTGCTATCCAAAACAGCTGTATAAAGAAATGGTTATTTATTAAATGCAAATTGTGACTTTGCCAGAACAAAATGAGTGAAATTCAGGCTAAATACGTCCATAATAGGTACTTCAGATTTTAAAGGCCAACTAAAAGTTCATAATTGTTTATGCTACTTCATAAAACCTTAACTGAAAATAACACTTGTTTTTACATCACCGTAAACTGGATTTTCTGATATAAATGTTGTAGGTACCTACTTTATCTGTTTATTTTATAATAACTTTTGAAATAGGTCAAGCGTTGAAATCAAATTTTACACAGGTAAATAGGTTTTTCGTTATTCTAATAAAAACACAAAAGAGGTCAAATTGGCTTTTTAAAGTTCGAAATTATAAAAAAAAAATAGGTACGTTGGATTAAATGTAAAAAGCGGAGTTAGGTAAGTTCATTTCGGTAGTTATGAATTACTAGCCGCGGCCCGCGGTTTCACTCGCATAAATGTCGATCCCGTAGGAATATCGGGATAAAAAGTAGCGTACATGTTAATCCAGGGTGTCACCCACCGCCATACAAAATTTTATCAAAATTGGTCCAGCCGTTTGAGCGTGAAGAAGTAACAAACATATAAACACACACACCTTCGCCTTCATAATATTAGTGTAATAGTAGGATGAAATTAAAATTCACACGTCTGTGTCTTTCTGCCCTGTTAGTACAGGCGCCAGCATATCAAGCTACTACAATCTATCAAATTTCTTTAATAGATTTCCAACTTTATTGCTAAAGCATAGGGTTCAAAGTTGGTTGGGAAAATTTAACAGTTTCGGGTAGCTTGACGTGCTGGCGTTTGTACCTACGTTTATTATGACATTCACATGACACGTCTCCTTGTACCTACTTCTGCCTATTTAGTTACGCTATCATCATCATCATCATTTCAGCTGAAAGACGTCTACTGCTAGACATAGGCCTCCCCCAAAAGGGGGGGTTTGCCATAATCGCCACGCTTGGCAGGCGGGTTGGCGATCGCAGTATGGTATGGTGGTGGAATGCATAGAGAACGCTGCTGCCCGGTCTCCGGTACGCCCCTTAGTCGCCTTTTACGACGCCCACGGGAAGTATGGGGTGGTGCTATTCTTTAAGTCCGGCACCACACAGACTATTAGTGTGATAGTAGGATGAAATTAAAATTCACACGTCTGTCTTTCTGCCCTGTTAGTACAGACGCCAGCATATCATGCTACTACAATCTGTCAAATTTCGTTAATAGATTTCCAACTTTATTGCAAAAGCTTAAGGTTCAAAGTTGGTTGGGAAAATTTAACAGTTTCGGGTATCGTTTATTATGACATTCAAATGACACGTCTCCCTGTACCTACTTCTGCCTATTTAGTTACGCTATACCTCGACCATTATTTTAGCTCGTGGCTGAGTGATAACAACGGCACGGATCGATCGATCACCTTAAGCTACGCTTGCCGCAGTCGGTCCGTGGATGGGTGACCATCTTTGCTTACCGAGGTTGGTCCCGGTTGTCTTTCGTGGATCTTCGACAGTCGTTACGGGTCGTCAAAAGCCCGAAAGTCTGACAACCAATCTTACCAAGTGATATATCACAACCCAGTTACTGGGTAACACTATAGTGTTACCCAGTAACTGGGTTGTGATAATAATATGTTATTATTACTAAAATTTACATTTACTTTAGTTTTTTGCCCAGTCCATGTGAACGGAGCGTTTGAAAGAAGTCTTGATACGGAAACCCTGAGAACAAAAGCTAATAATTATTATTTTTCCCCACTTTTCAACAAGTTGCCACTTGAATACAGTCCTTAGTGACTTTATCAAGGCCGTCCTTCGAGCAGGATTCTTGAGCATAGTGTGATCGTATAACACTTATTAAATATCCGGTGGAGGTCAAGTTATGAAGGACCCTTTTGTCAAAGTACAGTAATATATAGGGTGAATTTTCGTGAAGTATGTGAGGATGGCCAAATTTGAAACTAATAAGCAAATTGCTGAAAACAGTCAAAGGGGTTTCAGGGCCGATTTCGATAATAACTAAAACGGTATCATTATTTTTCTGACAAATTCACCCTGTATAAAAATAATGCGTGGCCGATGGGGCCGAAAGCTTCTGGAGTGGCGACCCCGTACCGGAAGACGTAGCGCTGGAAGGCCTCCCACAAGGTGGTCCGACGACCTTGTGAAGGCCGCAGGAACCCGTTGTATGCGAGAAGCACAGAACCGGTCGAAGTGGAGGTGCTTGGGAGAGGCCTATGTCCAGCAATGGACGTCTCTCGGCTGAAATTATGACTGACGTACTGAGCAAACGTAATGATTGGGCCAAGTCCCTACTACTGCCGGGTCAGCGGGATTGTCCGAAAGGGTTACCGCTGGCCCGGAACATAAAGGGCTAAAGGAAGGAACAGGGTTGGGTTTTAGCCAGTAAGAGTCTGAGACTCCCTTCCGCTCCACCCAGAGCGGGCCACCATGTATAGGCAAGGTAGTCAGTGTTGTATGGATTACTATGGAAGCTTGTTGACATACAGGATTTTTCTAAGGCTCGGTTTATACGCCGCAAACGGATGAAATTTAAATAATTCATGGCCAATATTGGCTCGATGTACTAAGGAAGTAAAGATGACACTTTTTAGGGCATATTGTCAATCTTTTTACACGAGCGGCCTGTGGGTTCGGTATACGCAACGAGCCTACAACGTCCTGCGTATTCAGTATAATAATGCGTTCAGAATGCTGTTGGGGTTGCCGCGGCACTGCAGTGCGTCGCAAATGTTCGCAGATGCGCGAGTTGACGGTTTCCACGCTGTAATGCGTAAGAAAGTGGCGTCATCATTGCAAAGACTGCGCGGTAGCACCAACAGCATTTTGCAAATGATTGCGTCCCGTTATGACTGTCCCATACAGGCACACTGGGTGGGAATAGTAACGGGAAAATTGTAATGTTTATGTTTTTGTTTTTAGTTCACTTTGTATTAGATACCTACTAACATAGATCTTAAGAAAATTGTTACTAACACTTATATGGACTCTGTCCGAAATAAATGGAACTATTATTATATTATTATTATTGACAAAAATGAAATTTACTCCGATTAGAAAATCATCATCTGCTTAGCTTTTTCCCCACTATGTTAGGCAGTCGCTCCAAGTAAAATACTGGTATTCAGCTGCATCCGGTTAGAATGGAAGCCAATCCCAACATCGATTCTAACCGTCGGCTTCCATTCTAAACGGATGCGGACCAGTATTTTACTTGGAACGACTGCCTATCTGATCGTATTACCCAGTCACTGGGTAATACGATACCCCTTGGTAAGAGTGGTTGTCAGATTTTCGGGCTTCTGACGACCCGCAACGACTGTCAAAGATCCACGAATGACAACCGGGACCAACGGCTTAACGTGCTTTCCGAGGCACGGAGGGGTCTTGGTATGTAAAGATGGTCACCCATCCACGGAACAACCGCGGTAAGCGTAGCTTAACCTGATCCATCGACCCGTGCGCCTGTTATTACTTAGCCCTAAATTAGCAACAAGACATATTATGGCGCCATTTATTGGTGAACAGTAAAACGTTTGACAATTTGTATTTTACCCACACATTTAATTCCGATAGTGATTGCAATTTCGAGTAGTTGTTTAGATCACATTTGATATTTTATTTAGTGAATGTTAGGATCAAAACATTATGGATTGCATAACTTCAGTTAATAGTCTTTTTTACTAAATAACTAAAATGTTTACATTACTTACGATTGTGAAGACACATCGTTTTAAACACAAGGCTTCTATTTTTAACCGACTTCAAAAAGGAGGAGGTTCTCAATTCGACGGTATGTTTTTTTTTTTTTTGTGTTTGTTACGCGATTACTCCGCCAATTGTGGACCGATTTTCAAAATTCTTTTTTTGTTTGAAAGGGTATACTCTCGAGGTGGTCCCATTATCATCAAATTGGAATATGATGATAGGATCCCATGGAAATTTATAGGCAAAGCTATAACGATTGTGGTATTTTTTAAAATAACTTCAGCATTTGCTCTCAGAAATCATCATTTGGTAAAGTGGAGCTGATGAAGAAGACCACAGATGGCCCACTAAAAAGTGAAAAATAAAAATTTTTACAAAAAAAAACAACCGACTTCCAAAAAAAACACTACAAATTGAAAAATAACTTTAATTTCGGAAGTCGGTGTCAATAAACGAAAATGCGGAACCAAAGACACCGACTTCCGAAATTAAAGTTATTTTTCAATTTGTAGTGTTTTTTTTGGAAGTCGGTTGTTTTTTTTTGTAAAAAGTTTTTATTCAGTTTATTTTTAATCTCATAGTCAAAAAGTTTATACTCAACCCGCTTTTTATACATTTATAAAAAGAGTAAACTTAGATAAAGTGGATAAGTCAGAGATTAAAACAGAAGACGAACTAGCAGGGGATCGAGGAAGAAGGGCGCCCCCCTTCCTCCTCCTTCAGGGGATCAGACCGGAATACACAGAGTATATCATTATTATACTCCGGAATTAGAGCAGCTCTACCTGTCGGTCTGTCTGTGTGTGTGTTACCTCTTCATGGCTTAAACCACTGAACCAATTGTTGTGAAGACAGAAAATAGACATACAAAGGGTACTTTTCAACCTGGATATTTTTGTGCTAATCATGATGAAGAACATAAAGCAACGTAGACGAAGTCAAGGGCAACACTTGTGTGTGCTTGGCGCATAAACTCGTTTACCAAGCATTATTATAACTACGTATATCATCATTAATATTGGAACTCTCAAAAAGGCCTACCATACAACTCACAACGTTTAAAAACCATTAAAACGCTTAATAATTTATCAAAGGCTTCGGGCCTTCAAGAGGTATTTACAGCAGCGGTTCTAAGCAATAAATAACGGTTCATCGACCCTACGAAGCGCGGACAACGGTAGACTTCTTAATTCGAAGAAAGCTATTAACTGAAAATCGAAGTTTACTGCAACCAAGCAAGTTCAGGTACCTTACTTGGTATCGTGCCAAGTAAGTCAGGTGGGGATTCAATCGCAGGCCAACTAATTACCGACAAATTGATTGTATCTTTTTAAATACATTAATACATTGTGGTGGTTTAAATTGCCTTCATAGCGATACTAACATTAATGTACCCTATACCCAAAGAAAATAATCGTTTATAAAATTGATAGGTACCTACACAAAGTCAATTTGCCGTGTTAAGGTCGGGTTGTTTCACGTCCTCTGACGCACGCGTTAAGGTTATAGCACACGTATCAAATCGGAAAAGGATCGGCACCGTATCGCCTTTCGCCTCGTCGTCAAACAGGCGTCAATCTAACGTAAGCACGTAACCAAAGAGGATCAGGAGCTCCGATACGTCGACTTGGCTACGGCTAGGCGACGCCACGCTTACGGCTCGCCTACCGCTTGTTGATGGTGCAGCAGGCAGGCCGGAGGGGTGACAGGGGCAAGGGTGGACGAAGAGCCGTAAACTCGGGTACGGAGAGACGTAAGCGCGGGGACGACGAGCCGTAACGCACCGCACTGCGATTAGTGTGCGTTGCAGTAGGGAGTTTCATACAAAAAAAAAAAATTCGCCGACTCGAGTTGATACGATGCCGATCCCTATCCGGTTTGATACGTGTGCTATGACCTTAATACGTCAAAAATGGCGCTAACTATTGTCAAATCAGAAAAAGTGTTGCCTATTTTTAGTATTTGTTGTTATAGCGCCAACAGAAATACATCATCTGTGAAAATTTCAACTGTCTAGATATCACGGTTCATAAGATACAGCCTGGTGACAGACAGACGGTCAGTGGAGTTTTACCCTTTGGGTACGGAACCCTAAAAACACTCATTGTATTCCAAATATTCGCTCTCACGCTCAAGGCCGTGAACGGACGCCTTTTTTTTTTTTTTTTTGGGTGGGAAATCATCAAATGACCCCTCCCGCTCTGGGCGGAGCGGAAGGGAGTGTCAGACTCTTACTGACTAAAACCCACCCGTGTTCCTTCAGTTGCCTGTGCCAGGGGCCACGGTATCTCTTTCGAACAACCCGCGACCCTGGCGGGCATCGGCCCTAGCGGACCCCGTCAGTTGATGCTGACATCTCCTTGAGGCGCGCGTGGAACACAACGCGCCGTCGACCCGGGCCTGGTCCTTACCGGACGGCGAGCTGCCCATTGCTCGCCGTCCGCAAGCCCGCGCCTACGGTGGCCGGGAATCGGCTATCGATTCCCGACGCCCAGGGCGTCTCCTGCGGCGGCTAGGGGCGTGAGGGCGCAAGGATTGCCTCTCCCTCACGCGCTCCGCCTCCTCCTTCGCGAGCATCACTGCTTCGCAGAAGGAGGCGATAGCCTCCCATGCACTCTCGCTCCGTACCATGGCCCGGACTAGGGCCGGACGCGAGAGATCGCCGCCGCCGATCGCCTCCGTGAGGACACGGCGGTGCTCTGCCCAAGCTGGGCAGATCTCCACCGTATGCTTCACCGTGTCCTCCGGGCGATCCACACAATGGTGACACCCGGGCGTTTCCTCCCGCCCTATTCTGAACAGGAACCTCCCGAAGCAGCCGTGCCCGGTGAGGACCTGCGTTAGGCGGAAGGTGAGGACGCCGTGGCGCCTCCCTAGCCACTCCTCAAAGAGGGGACTTATCGCCGCAATTGTGGCGTGCCCAGCACTGGGTTGCGACAGTCGTACTCTCCATGTCGCCATGAGATCCCGCCGGAGTTCTGTCCGCTGCGCCGCGATTTCTCGCGGCAGCGGAGTTTCGCCCCGGCGTTTTGCCTCCTCTCGCCACTCCCATATGTGGGCGAGGACTTTGGCCTCCAGATCCCATGGCGGCAATCCGGCAAGGAGGCTCGCTGCCTCCCCGGAGACCGTGCGGTAACCCCGGACTAGCCGGATGGCCATGACCCTCTGGGACGCGTTCAACCGCCGGGCTGGTCGCCGCCTCAGTGAACGCGCCCACACCGGTGCTCCGTAAAGGGCCATGGACCGCACGACCCCCGCGTAGAGCCTCCGGCAGGAGGCGTTTGGACCCCCTGGATTGGGCAGGAGCCGTTTCAACGCAGCGCCGGCCCGCTCCAGTCTGGGAGCCAAACGT